>CAWUFW010001518.1:940000-1455000 GCA_963921515.1 Calotriton arnoldi
AGAGGACAAACAACAAGAAGTGTAACAAAACACATACAAAAACATTAAAATGGGTCAAAATTCATCTTAACCCCCTTTATTTTCTTTAAAAATATATTTACTATTTTACCACCTGGTGAACGCCTACCATTAGGCCATACACACAACATCCCGATATTGCATAGGTCTTCCAAACATGCGTATCAAGGTTCATATTTGCAAAACCACCTCCATTTTTAGGTCTCGCCTAGCGTTGCAGCGCATGCACTGCTCGCTCGGCGAGACCTAAATTTCAGAAGGGGACTTGAAGCCCCGCCCATCCTTTTCATTGGGTTGCGTCAGCGTTTATGCGAAACGCTGGCTTCCCATTGAAAAGGATGCTTTTTGGTCACTGCCCTTTCTCCCCTTTGGACTGCCCATCCGGACTGGGTCGTCTGCTTCACGGCTGTCGTGAAGCACTTTCTTATCTTTAGGGGGGGCCATCTGTTTCTAATTAGCATGACCTTAGCGCGGCCATGCTAATTAGAAACGGATGGCCCCCCTAAAGATAAGAAAGTCTGCAGGCACTACCCTGCACACAGGTCTCCTCGCTTCAGCGTCACCCCCCCAACCCCTCGGAGCACACATCCGCTCAGGGAGCCTCTCCTTGCTTTAGGCCCCCACCCCCCGCCTCGGAGCACACGTAACTTGTTTTGGGAAGCCTCCGTTGATTTGCATTTTCTCTGCCAGCGAAAGCTCGGTTCCAACCACAGCAAGAGCCGTCTGCACCATCAGACACACTACTGGGCATGGTTTCGCACATGCTGTGTCTGCACATAGTAGTCTTCGTGCGCTGTTATTGATAAGGTAGACAACACTTTTGGCATGTTCCTGTCATCGCTCACCCCCGTGTCGGGTTCATGTATGCCCTGCCTAGGACAGTATGAAGAAGCTGAGTTAGCTGGCTGAACGTCCGTACTTGCTGTCTGACCACTGCTAGTATGCTGCAGCCAAAGGCAGGGAAACACTTGGAATTGGGGCGTTTAGCGGCAGCAGTTTAATGGACAGATCACTGATCAAACCTCTTTAATACTGTTGGCCATTGAAACCCCGAAGTGAATGGGGCACAATTGCGAACGTTATTGTAAACTGTAGTGCGAGGCCGGACCACAACGCTGCTCCTTTTCTTCAACGCTTCCTCCCTGGAATCGAAGGGTGTTCATATTACCAAACATACGGTCATCGAACTCAATTTGATTGTGGTTCCGCAGATGAACATTATTTAGGGAGAGGTAGTCGTACCATTGTCACAAAGGGAGCGAGGGTTTCTGAAACGGTCTTGGGTCCACTTTGTTTTGCACTCACGCCTGTTCAGCCCTACAACAGCTTCACAATACGACTAGATTGCGCAACTCGCCAGCACGCTGCGTTGTTTGGGTTTGTAAAGCATCGCCCCCACCTTCCTAGGGCTGAAGATCAAATTACTGTATTCGATAGAGAAAACAGCAGAGCCGAGAACTTAAATCAAAACCACGTCTTTAGCGGTTTCTTGAAGATTAGAGACTTCAGCCAGGCATAGAGAGCATGGGGTCTTCAAATTACGAGCCTCCAGGAAGGAAAAGGAGCGGCCGCCGTGATTGTGTAGTGGATGCCGGGGACCGAGGCAAAGAATGAGGTCGGGTGAATAGCAAGGGATATTGCTTCAGTTCTGGAAAAACTTTTTACTCCGGGAATCCATCAATTCGGGGTTAAGGTGTGGCTACAAAAGAGGGTAGAGTTGCAAGGAGCGGAGTCATGAAAAGCAGTCTGACGGTACACATTTCGTCTTTTTTTTAAAATTTTTTAATTTGTGTTGAAGCAAATGTCTCCCGCATACAGTGGTGACAGAGCACAAAAAAGTATGGGAACTGCGATGCTGCGCGCAAGGGGGTGGGTAGGGGGCGGAGTTAGTGGGCGTGGATAAACAAAGTATTTGAACCTTTTTCGGTAGCTACATATAAAACACGCAGCTTAAATGAAAATTAATTTTAATCAGTGGAAAATGCGCTATCATAAATTATGCAACCTCAAATAGTTAATGCATTGCACCAAATCCTGGTTGATGCAGTGGAGAATCGTGACTTGTGTGTTTAGTGCTACAAGGTCCCAGTCTGTTTCAGAAAGCACTGAACATGTAAGTCATTATCATTTATTAATGAGTACCATTGAGTTGGATAACGAACATCTTATTCAGCGCCAAGATGCTCTTCTGGGTGAACGTGCGCTTTACAAATACACATGTTTTAAACTTGCATTACACACAGTATAAGAGGCTGCTCCAGAATGTGCAAAAAGTTTTGGAATAAGAGGCGTTTTCAAAATACAAAAACTTTTTTTGTCTTAAAAGCTCACACCACAACTTAGCTGGTAGATCCCCTACAATACTCCTCAAAGAATGTATATCGGGAAGCTTTCTTTTTAAAGCGTATTCTTCACATTTTAGCTGGTAGCTCCCTTACAATATCTCACAAAGAACACGTGTCACGAGGAAGCTTCAAGTTATACCATCAATTAAAGCCACTACCGGCTTCTAGGCGCCCATTACGTTTGCAGATTGACCAGTTGTGTAAATTTACACTTACAAGCATCCTGGCAAGAAGGCTTGTTCAGATCCCCCCACCCCTGCCGTCGGCTGCACCAAGCCACTGGCTGCCGTCAGCCAGCGCTGCTGCTCGGCCACCCAGCGGCCCCAAAGCTCAGTCCCTCCTTCCCTCCCCCCACCCCCCCACTGCACCAGGACCCCCACGTCCGTCCGTGCGCACTTCAACCTCACGGGACTGCGTCCCTATCCACCTTATTGCCCACGGCCGTGCACATGTGTGGCGCGTGCCCATTGACCTCCCCAACCACACCCGAACGTGCTCTGCCGTACCCAATACCCTCGGCCTGAGGACCACTCCCGCACATCCGAAGGGGACTGCACCCCCCCCCCAAACACAGCTGGTCTGCACACCTCGCACACCGCTCCCCCAACCCCCCTCACCTCACACTGCAGGAGCAGCGCCTCTCTCCTCTGTAACATTCCCAGGAAAATGAGAAATAGCTTGTGGAATTAGGTACAGAATTACTGATTCCACCAGTAATTCCTAGTTTTTAAGGCTACACCTAATAAGACATGACAATTCTGCCTCCAGGTGTAACTGATACCCCGGCTATAGGTATATTGGTATATTTGCTGATGTGTTGTAAAAGAATATGGAGTTTCGAGAGAGAATGTACTATAGTACAAATGAAATGCAATAGATTTTGCAATTACAACAAAATGAGCTATTGCCATTTTCAATTACACCATTTGATTAATGCTTCACGAAGGTAAAAAAAAAAACAATAACATTTTCAATGCCAATAGCTCAAAACAATGTCATTGCGAGACCTATTGCATTGTAAATGCTTGTTAAATATGGTGTAAGTGTCCGCCTCGCACAACAGCTCAGGACAGATGTCCAAATCCTTGTAATTTCCTATATTCACACACTCACACTGGTGTGCAGGTCGAGCCCCCCCAGGGGAGAAGCATCAAAACTCTAAATCATCCTCCCTTGTAATAACTCACGAGGCAAATAAAAAAGGTTCTGACAACATACTAGATCATTTTGGCACTGCCAATAGGCTCTCAATTGTCTAAGCGCCATCTTTGGAGTAGGTCAAAACTACATAATATAATGCTATAACCTTACGTAGGGTAAGTCCAATGTATTGCAAACTACAGCTACATGCAAGTTTGTTTACAACAAAGCTTGTGTTACAGTTACTAAACTTATTTTGAAACCATGTATGGCCATTGCTCAGAGTGACACTCTGGGATGCTACAGTGAGTTTACATACATTACACCCACCACAGGGAAAATGACCAGATGGCAAATTAGAGAAGTTATCTTTTCCACTTCTCGAGCGGGTATGGACCAGTCTATTTTTTAAATTAGAGGCCCGTCGAAACGCAAAACGAGGTCGTGGCATTTTTGTGTGACCCACTGGGCAATATATCTGGTTGGACTTGGACTGAGATGCGAAGGTCCTGTGTCGCGCTCCGTCAAGTGGTGGTGGTTCCGCTGATCAGGATCTGGTTGGTGCTGCGCCAAGTTGTGCCGCGCTGCATCTGTTCCAATGAAGCCGCCGATCAGGAGCTGTGAAGTGCTGCAATGCGAGGTCCTGCATTGTAGTGCTTTGAGTTGCATCAAGCTGTGTGGGTTCTAAGGAAACCCATTATTGGGCCAGGAGCAGTATACTCTGATGCCAGTCAAGGGTATAGGACCTGGAGGGCACCTCTTGGAGATTAGGACTCCCTCCAGCAGCAGAGTGCAGGTAGGTCCAGTTAAGTCTTGGTAGCTGGGCAGATGCACGACAGGTCATTGGAGCTTGTTATCTCCCTATAGCTCAGAACAGGAGTCCAGTCAGCTAGCACTTGGAGTCACTCTCGTGGTTCTGGGTTCAAGGAGCAGGTTCAGTCTTCCTTATAAGACAGACAGAAGGGCAGTCCTTTCAGCAGTAGGGTAGCAGAGCAGTCCTCCTGAGTCTTCAATGGGTCCAGAAGTAATCTGAAGAGTTGGTCTCAGGGTCCAATATATATACCTGGTGGGAAAATCTTCTAGACCCCCGTCCCCTACCCAATCTGATTCTGTAATTTCCTTTCTCCCTGCCTTGGTCGTAGGACATCTGGAGTCACAAAATGTTAATGTGAAGTTTTTTTGGGAATGTGCCGAGGCAGCTCCTTAGAAGTGCAAGTGTGGTACGTGACCGCTCAGTCCCACCCATCCTGCCAGCACCAGTCCCTCTTTGTAATACTATCTGGAAGGGATGCACAAAGGCCAGCTGCCAACTACACCTAGTCATGTGACCCAGAAGACAGGCATCAAATGGCTAGGACAAGAAAATGCTAACTTTCTAAAAGTGTCATTTTCAGATTTGTGACTTAAAATCCGAATTTACCATTCAGAGGGTTTTAAATTGCAATTCATTAGAGACCAAAGAGGACATTTCTACCTATTCCCAAACAAAAGTAATCACTTGTTAAATGTAATAAGGTAACCCAATGTTATCCTGTGGAAGAGTAGTGAAAAACAAATTTACTAGTAGCATTTAATTTACTGGCCCTAGATATATGGTTACCACTTTACTGGGGACTTATAACTAAATAAAATGTGTCAATACGGTGTAAGCCAATTTTACCATGTTTAAGGGAGTGTGCCCAGAGTCCTAAAAGGCAACAAAAACGGGTTCAGAAAACTGGAGGGGTGAAGACAAAAAGTTTAAGGGTGACTGTGCAGAGAGAGCCAAATCCATCAGTAATCTCTTCCATGGCTGATTGGTCTCTCAATCTGGGAGCAGCTGCATATATCCCTCATCCATTCATTCACCGGAGGAGCTTTGTGTTAATGACAGCTCACACTTCTTATACCTTCTCTTTCTTCTTGGGAAAGGGATGATAAGCTCTTTCTACCTTGGTAATCTCTCCCCTGTCCTCCAGATTCACTGAGAAGAAGGTAAAGAGATGCTACGTAAGGCACCAACAAGAGTTGCGCAAGATGACCAATGGCATCGTATAAATACCGAAGAGATGAAAACACAAACAGGTTGCACAAAAAACTCTAAAAAAAAATTACACATTCAATAGGATGAAAAGGCTAGCAAAAAGTCTCACAAAAAGGCATCTAACTAGAACACTGATAGCTGAAACAAGGGAATGAGTTGCAGCGGGCGAGGAGCATGACTAAGACAGATCCTTAACTGTTGAGAAGCACGGAGGATCAGACTTTAAGAACAGGAACCCAGAACTGATACTGCTTTTATAACCCAGGAAACAGTATGCACCATCTTGTATTTGCAAAACACTTAGAGTAACATGCTACTACCTGTTATTAAGGATCATGTTTTGCCCTCCAGCCATTAGATGTCGCAAACCATTCTAACTTTTTACCATTTTTTCATTGTTCAAAGAAATGTGGTCTCAAGAAATAGGAGTCTTGTCTACAAATAAATATACCTATTTTCCCCAAATTCAGTTGTCTTAGGTACTCTTTAGTTTCCAACCATATGGTCTCTGTTCTTGGAAGTGTTTCTAAGAGGCACTTGGGATAAGCAGATCCTGCTGCCAAGCGCGACTGGGCAGTGTCTGTGAAAACTCAAGGTGTCCATCCTTGTACCAAAGCTCAGATTCCCAAGGCCACCACTTGACCCTCCGCCATTACAAAAAGACGTAACACTTTGTTGGATCACCAATATTAAGCAATGTCTTGCTTAGCTAACAAGTCCCAGCCTCACCCACCACCTTGTCCCTTGAAAGCTGGATAATTCCTCCATGAGCGCCAGCAATCTTAGTTTGGGTGTTGAGTATACGGGCCACCCCAGCAACTTAGTGAGAATGCATGCAACCCCCTGTTAGCAGTATTGAATACTGCTAGACTGTAAAAAGAAGCCCTCTGTCATCCAGTGGCACTCAAGACAGTTAGGAGACTGAATCTTACTCCTTTTTAAGAGACAATCCTGGTTGTATCATAAGGGCCCATCTTTGCCTCCCTCCACTGCTCTTCTTCCTGGTGACCATTTTTCCCTATTTGATTGCAACTCCAGGAATAGGTAAGGACATTTATTATCAGTAACTTCAGGAAATCCCTCTCTTCCTCAGCTGGCCTAACACTGTTTTTTCCTCGAGTGAGCTGAATTTGGGAAGATGAACTAAATTTGCACTGTAAAACTCTATGGTGTGTCTCAACTGAAGGTCTTTCTTGAAATGAGGTTTATAGAGTTTGAATAACACACAACACGATAGAAAGGAATCCATGGTCCTTTCTCCCACACATCCCCCCCCCCTTTATGATCCCTTTGTGGTACCACGATACAAAGCCAGGCAGACCAACTGAAAGCCTTAACCACTTTCCTTGCAGAGTGGCGTTTCTTGTGTTAATTTGCCCTCTCATTCAAATCAGTGAAAGGCCTTAGATCAGCAGTCTAAAGCTGCTTTGGTAATGGATGGGAGTGATAAGTTTATGGAAAAGCTATAAAGGAACAGTTGGGTGAGATGCACGTTATAAAAGCTGCATATCTGCCATACCCAATCCACCATCATACTCCGACTGGGTACACTTGTCAAATGCAATGTTGTACTTTGCCACCCACAGAAAACTGCAGCAACTATCACATATAGTGTGAAGAGGTGTGCAGGAATCTCTCATAAGGATAGATCTGTCCTACATAGAGAATCTGAGAAAGTGGTACCATTTTCATTAACACTACTTTGTCCATAATATTAATCGTAGGTGCATTCCAACCGTGCAAATCTTTCCGCGGCTCTTTCAGCAGGTGTATGATATGGAGCATCTTTAATAGCTCAGAGACCGCTCTAATGTACACATCTACTAACTTAGATTGCCTTTCAGTTGCTAACAGCACCCCACACCCTTCCGAATTGGGAAAATACCAGGTTTGCCTTTTGACCAGTAGTTTCTCCACAAATATCTTATATTTCAATATCTGACCCATCTAGCAGTGGTGATGCTGTAACAGCAGCCTGTCATTTGCCTAAAGAGACATGCGATCTGGGATGTCTTTATCCCTTTGATAGCCCTGCACAAGGGCTTGGGTGAGAGAAGGCATCCCTTCTTAGCGACTCTGTGTTGGGAATAGTCCTTATTAGGCACTACTAACCCGGAACCAGGCCCATCAGTTATTATAAAAGATTCTCACACTAGCCTGAAATCATGGAGCAAAGGTCCTCTTTTGGACTATCTGAAAGAAGAAGCTCCAATTCATGTACCTGGGCCAGAACCTTTGTACACATCTAATGCAGTGTTTTGTGCCTCATCCTTGTATGAAGCCATTTAGTCCCGATGCAGTAAAGAAGTGATGACCCTGACCAAACTTAGAATTATGTCAAACAAAGTGTAACAAAAAGTATTACTACATGCATGGGTATGAAGGGGCATCCATCTTTGAACGGTTTTCTTCTACTTTACCTAAAATAATTTAAATGGAGCAAGCGTTAGCAATGCCAACATTGCCTAGGTTTCTAGTTGGCATATTACAAAAACAAAGATGAAAAAAAAAAAAAAAGAATCTTATGCAAATAATATTACTTTGTTCAGCTCTCATACTTTTCACTAGCGCATGTTTACATTTCCCTGCAGACGCAAAACATCTTATAGAATAGATTGCTTTCATTTCAGTCCCATAATGCGATGATAAATACAAACACCTGACTCCAAAATACTTTCTCTGAAAATAGGACTGTTTTTAACTGTTACCAATTAAATCCGCCGATAAAATACTAACAGGCTAGAGCAGTAAAACTGCATAGTCCACAGCACCTGCATATCTCTCTTGCTGCTCCTCTCTCAAAGCCTACAATTCTACATAGCACACGGAGGCCGTTAGGCTTCTATCTCCAAAATAATATTGCCACAAACACCGTTCATGATGCAATACCCAATAAAGCTGATGTGAATGCTAGAAACCGCACTGGTATCGGGAATGTAAATACTGCATCCATGACTGAAGTCCCTGCAACCAAATTAGTGAAGTCAAGGACTATCACTGGCAGTGGGAGATACTACTCTATGGAATGAGTTGTTGCCTCTCTTTAAGGCTCATAGAAAACATATGCAATTTAGTATGTTAAAGACAAAATCTTTTTGCAGAGCTTTTGCTTTGGGCTTTCCAGTTGTAGGAACTGCCAGGAGGTAGCTACATATGCCGGCTCACCTGCGTCTTAAGGTGGCCTTATGGATACATGAGTCTGTAAAACCCAAATAACAGAACATAATGCACAAAATGTTACCCGAATTGAGGACCTTAATCCCCTGAGAAAATACTTTACTGTGCATGTGAAGTGAACTATCAGCTTTGCTCAGGGGGGGCGTGGCCTGACGCCATTGGAGTGAGCAGCGTTGCTCTGAGCTCCTCTCAGCCGGGCCCAAATTTGGCGCCATCCTGACCACATACAGACAATCCAAGGGCTCCAAACCTAACTGTGCACTGCCCTAACAACACTGCCTTATTGCACAACGCCTTTGTAACTGCGTTGCCCCAAAATCTCAGCGAAATCAAAGCGACGCCCCCTCAAACCCCCCCCCCAGGCTGGAAAAATCCCTGTCGACCAACGAGAGAGACGTGGAGCAGCCTAGCCAGCAGTAACGGACAAGATGGAGGTTCCCCTACGACCGGAGGTACGGGGCCGCATGAATTAAGAGCTACAACTTACACCGTGAACTGTGCTGTCTGGGCGAGCCGAGGACTTGACACCCTCATTATTGGATGCGCCGACCTGGCTGGGAGAGCGATCGGCATATGTGGGCAGGTCCTAGTGATCCTTGATCGCGCCCCGTAGCGATCTGACGCACCGGAAGAGAGCGCTCTCCTGAGGCCCCCCAGGCAACAGAGTGGCAGCGCTCCGATGCGACAGAGCTGACACCAAAGACAGAACTGTGCAAAGGTGAAAAAGGGGAGCGCAGGCTTCTGGACCTGGGGAGGTGAGACCCTCCGCCTACCGGGGAGGCTATACGGAGAGGCCCATGAACTGGAGCGAGGCCTGCTGGTGTGTGGACTCCCGCTAGGTGCCTGAAGGGCCGTGCTGCGTGGAAGGGCTTCCTTGCGCTGACAAAGCCTGGCGCGTGCTTCTTAAACGCCTATTAACCCCAATACTCTGCGGGGCAATGAATCCAACACCACTGCTTGGCTGTCCTCTATGGGAGCCTCGCGCGGGAGACTGCTTTGCAGACAACGCGGCCCTGCTTGAACCTTGCCAGTAGCCTGCACGCCCTCGAGGTGGGCGTTCTGCTACCTGCAAAGGATTGCTTACACCCAGCACTGAGGACAACGACTAAGAACCATACGCACAGGCTTGACAGATGCCAAGAAGACTAGACACCTGGGAAGGTGGAGAGCTCACCACCAACAGCCTGCAGGCCCATGCTCCATACACCCAGTCTTCTGGATCACACCAACAGACACTGGTAGTACTATTGACATAACCCCCGTGAACAGTAGCAGGCAGAGCTCTGCAGCCCCCCTGACGAAGGCTGAAGACCGCATGAACCAGACCTGCGCTGCTCGACAAGCACATAACCTGCCATTGCTGGAACCCCAGGAAAGATGGGTAAATCCTCCCGGAGTGAGGAGCTGAATTCAACTCCAACTGAGGCGACTGCTGTGCCATCAACAGCGAGACCTACAGGCGACCCCACTTCGCAGGACATATTACAAGCGATAACCGCCTCTCGAGAAGCCTTAGAACTTAAGATCGACACCATTGGCACCGACCTTAATCTGCTCAAGGATGACCATATGAAACTAGCAGAGAAGGCAACCATTAACGAGTGCCTGCTGGCTGAACTCCCCCCGGCAATGGTCACGATACAAAAATGCCTACAAATAATGGAAACTAAAGTGCGGACGCTAGAGAATAGAGCAGAAGACTCTGAGAATCGCTCACACTGCAATAACATCAGAGTGGTGGGCCTGCCGGAGAAAATTGAGGGCACAGATGCAGCGCACTATATGGAACATTGGTTGCACACAGAAGTAGCCCCTGAAGGTTTGTCTGTGTTTTCTGATCTGGAAAGAGCACAGCGAGTCCCGACTAGACCTGCGCAGCCTGGTGCTCCTCTGTGACTGATGGTGGCAAGACTGCTTTACTACAAGGATTGCGACTGCATATTAACGCAGGCACGTAAGAAAGAGGCGATTAGAGTGAACAATGTTATTGTGCGCATCTTCCCTGACTTTTCTAGAGAAGTCCAAGGATAAAGAGTGTCCTTCCAGGAGGTCAAAAATAAGCTACGACAGTTGGCCCTCAAATACGCAATGCTCTTCCCAGCAAAGCTGAGCGTGGTGACCCCAAGCAGAGCTCAGTTCTTCCAATTCCCACAAGAAGTATGGGACTGGCTGGAAGCCTAAAGCGGTCCGAAGTCTGACACAGGAGGCGGAGAATGGCAAAAGTCATGCAAGATCTCCAAAAGCAAACGACTGCGGCTGAGGCTCAGTTGGGACGCCGGTGGGCGATGGAAGTGGTGGCCCAGCTGAGCGGCTGTCAAGCGAATCAGGAGACACAGGAACAGAGGTCTGTCCCTCCGGACTCTGAGACTCAGACCCTAAATCCAACGCATCTGAGACCTCGAGCCTGGAGATGCGTAAGGTCACGCCGGGAACAGCAGACCACATTATCTAACACACCTGGTGCTCAGGTTACGGGCAGGGGGGAAACATGACTTTGCATGCCGATCTACTGCTCCTGTACAGGCCTAGCGCTATGTCCTGAACAATTCTATCATGCGGTGCCTCACGCTTCTACTTAAATAAGCCAGATGGGGGCCTGGCCACCAGAGGGTTCCATGAGGCACACCCTTCATGCTACTGAACATTGTGGAAGCACTTCCACGAACGTTGTTGAACACTAATGCGGTTTGGACGGGTGGCACTTCGCCGCTTGTCCTTTGGAGTGGGAGTTGGGGCTGTTGTTTTTGATGTTGGGGTTTGGCGAGTCGCACATGCTGAATTTATGGCCTTATTCGGAATACAATGGGAGTGATGCACAAGAACACACGCTGAGAGACTAGGGAAATCTCTTGCTGCACTGAGAACTGCTATGGCTGGACATCCAGCGTATAAGTACTTGACATGGAATGTCAGGGCATGCACTACATGGCGAAGCAAAATAAGGTGTTCTCATATCTACACACGAGGGGGAGTACATATAGTGCTACTACAGGAAACACACCTCACTGACAAGGAGGGCCAAGCGCTGCGGCGATGGAGAGGCCAGACATATTACACTACATACTCGGCATACGCATGGGTATTCTTTATATGGATTCGAGTTGGAGTCCCATTTCAACTCCTAGACACAACACTTGACACTGAGGGCAGATATGTATAAGTGCGGTGACGACTAGAGGGCAAAGAGTTAACAATAATAATAAAATATATGGGCCCCAAATATAGATCAGGGCGGATTCTTTGCGAACTTGTCACGACGATTGGCCCCATTGCTAACAACAGTGACATTAATTGGAGGAGACTTTAGTTGTGTGTCCGATGTCCTATTGGATCGGTCTCATCCTCCTTTGCGGGATTCCCTAATGGTCTGTACAGCTAAAATGTTCACAGACTGGCAACAGCAATGGGGCCTAGTAGACTCCTAGAGATGCCAGAACCCGCAGGGACAGGACTATTCCTTTTTCTCGGGTTTCCACGAAGTCCATATCCGACTAGATCTTTTCCTTTCCACCCTGACATACATAGTCTAATTACCGGGATAGAATACCTTTCCCGCACCATCTCAGACCATAATCTGGTGCTGTTACAGCTGGGATGGGTGCAACCTAGGCCTTCCATACCTACGTGGAGGCTTCGACTCAAATTGCTGGAGGATCAGGTCTTTTGTGAATCAATTCTGATCAAAATGATCATAATATTTTACTGATAACGCTGGTACAGCATCTATCCCCCAAATAGAATGGGACGCCTTCAAGGCAGCAACACTGGGTTATTGCATAGCAGAATCCAAAGGAGTTAAGCAGACACTACTGAGAGATGTAGAATTGGCTGGAAACCACCTAAGAGACGTGTAGACACGAAGACCGGGCCTCCCTGAGCTCCTATCTGTCCTCTTAGCAGCCAAAGAGGAAGTAGAGGTACACACGGAGAGACTGAGATGCTTTGACTACAAGAATTACTCAGACAGGACACACGCTGAGAGGGACAAATCTGGTTCCCTATTAGCATGGCTGGCAAACCCAGATAAGAGGGGCTCACCCATTATGGAAATAGAGGACGAAGAGGGCTCCAGAGTGCACACACAGGAAGGGTTCAATGAAATATTTGCTAGCTATTACTCAGCACTATACACTAGCTCCCACGGGCGAGACCCTCAGGAGATGCAGGTGTACCTAGCCGACCTCCTGATCCCACGGATCGAGGAGGAAGATGTGAGAACTCTGGGAGAGAACATCACGACACACGAGATAGCAATCACCATTATGCACATGGCGTGCAACAAAACCCCAGGCACGGAGGGCTTCCCAGCGGAGTTCAATGCTACCTATTCAGCTGAGTTAACGCCTCAACTTGCAAAGCTTTACGAGACCGGTAGAGACATGGGCTCCCTCCCAGACACTATGAGAGAAGCGGTAATAGTCCCCATTCTGAAACCAAAGTGGCCCACGACAGATCAGTGTACCACCCGCTGTCGATGCTAAACAGCGACTACAAAATCCTGGCTACCCGATTATTGCCCTTTATGACCACACTAATACACGAGGATGAAGCTGGGTCTATCCTGACCCGTAGCACAGCGGGGAACATCAGGCGACTGTTGGCTATCATGGAGATGAATAAGTAGGACCAAGGAAACACAGTGATTTTTGCAGTAGTCCTAGAAAAAGCATTCGACAGCCTGGAGTGGGGTTACTTAAACAAAGTGATGACCTGTATGGGAATTGGAGAGGGCTTCATTAACTGGACCCGACTGCTATACACCAGACCTACGGCCAGAGTGCGCACCGGGAGAACCATATCGCAGAGGTGGTCAGTAGAACGAGGCACCCGACAGTGATGCCACTTTCCCCCCCAACTATTTGTGCTCGCTATGGAGCCGATTGCGATCGCGGCCAGGACAGGGCAATTCTACAGGGGCCTTAGTGTAGAGCATACCAGGCATCAAATAGCACTCTATGCTGATGACCTGTTAATCTTCCTAAAAGAGGGGTATGAGGATTTGCTGGGGGCCCGAGCACTTTCGGAGAAATCTGGTTCCTTCTTTGGCCTAAAAGTAAGCTGGCAGAAATCTAGACTCTTTCCGGTGGTGCGAACAGGGCAACCACCGAGAGACCTTGCACAGCTACAATGGGAACCAAGCTGGTTGCCCTATTTGGGAGTCAGTATTTGCCATACCTGGCCGGACCTCTATGAGGGCAATATAGGGCGGGCCCTGCGAGGGCTGCGGATTTCTGGTGGACCCTGCCACTCTCAGTGGCTGGCAGGATCGCAGTCCTTAAAATGGTGGCGCGCCCCCCGTCCGCTATACTATTTCAATACACTCCCACTCTGGATCCCCACAGCATTTTTCAAGGAACTGGACTCGTTGATCCGGGCTTTAAATTGGTACTGGACGATGCAGAGTAGCTCTGACAATACAACGACTGACGACTAGGGGTGGAGTAGCGGCCCCTGACTTTGAGACCTATTACATAGCCGCAGAACTACAATGGCTGGTTAGGGATATAGCACAGAGTCTAAAACCGACTGGGGCCCCACGAGTAACTGCACTACCACTGCTTGACCTCCTACGAGTGTTCCTTAGAGTGGATAGACCAACGGGTGGAGACCCCCCGAAGAACTTAAAGTACAAGCTAAATGCTGGCGTCGGGGTTGCAGAGAATGAGGGCTAGGGTTCCACATTCCCCGGATATACCGCTAGACATGTTAAAGGCGCTCCCACACGGGGGAAACTGCAGGACTTGGGGATCTGGACAGAGGCTGGGCGACAAAGATGGAGGATCTCTATAGAAATGCGGAGCTGCTCCCATTTGAGGAGTTCCACGCAGAGTTCGATCTACCTCGTGGCCATTTTTTTTAACTGCATAGGGCGCTCACACCAGCGATCCGCAAGCGCTGGCAGGTAGGAACTATGGAGCCTCCACCGCAACAGAGCTGTTATTATATGTCCCTGTCAGCAGGCACAATAAAAGCAGTGTCCTGTCTGTTTATAGCACTGCAGTCGGATCTGCATTCCCCACTAGAGAAGCAAAGTTGTACAATGGGAAACGGATCTGGCCATCCAGATCCTGGAGAAGGACTGGGACAGCATACTAGCTGGGGTTCCTAAAGTATCTAGAAATGCGTGCTTCAAACTAATAAATTATGTTCTGCACAGATCTTACCTGACCCCAGAACGCATAATTAGATATTTCCAAATAGAGGAGGCGGCTTGCCCACGCTGTGGAGAAGAAAAGGCACATATTCTACAAATGTTCTGGACCTGTCCGAGCCTGCGCGACTATTGGGAGGGGGTTCTGCAACTGGTGGGAGAGGCAATTGACAAAGAGCTCCCTCGCACCCCAGCCCACTGTCTATTAGGATGGTTCCCCCACACATCCAAGACCAAAGTCACCAGTAAATTTCAGGACCTGGCGTACGTCCTTGCCAAGCGCAAAATAGCCAGGAACTGGAAATCAGCAGGGGGCCCCAGACTGACTACCTGGAAAAATTAATTCCTGAAATGGGTGGGATGCGAGGGAAGAATACTGCTAAGAGAGGGTTGAGAGATATGGAGGTGGCCAGATCCTGGGAAGCTCCACTGAACTACTTAACACACCCTGACCTAGAGACCCGGAAGGAACGCCTGCGAGGCCTGAGTGAGCGCCCTCTAGAACATGCACCCCAGTACTAACCAGTCCTACCATGCGGACCCTCATGAATCACACCTAGCAGATTGCGGACCGGGCCTAGTAATGCGCTGTCCACTAAAAGCACCTGACACTGAAGATTACCATACTCCTCAAGCACACACTACTACAACGCTGGCTCGCGGGGGAGCGGGGATTATAGTTACAAGTTCGAAATACACTTTTACGTTACAATAATAATAATGCACAGTCAATGTCTTCTGTAGAAGAGTTTGCAATGTACAAATAAGTATATAACTGCTGGAATAGCTTTATTGCAATGAGGTTAAAACTCAATAAAATCTAGCTGCAAAACAAAACCTATCCGCTTTGCTTAGTTCATCAATTCTGGTGAATAGCAATAGTGCAGTGAGTGTTAATACATTTGGACAACATGGCAACAGTGTATTACATTCAGAAACAGAGAGGCACACACACTCTTCAGTTGTCCAGGATGTCGCATCATATTGACCTTTGACTCGTGGTCAACAGATTCCCCTTCTGGTGGAGTATCTGCTGGGGGTGGACAATGGTTTTGGAGACCTGCTGAACTGTAATCAAAAGAATCTACCACTGCAGGTGTTCGCAGCTAATTCTTTCTTTTGTAGAGACCACACACAGAACTTTTAGCACAAAAGTCAACAGAATGCGCCAACTTAATGCATTCCATGTTTTCACACCACCAGCTTCTTGGTGCAGTTTATGTGCTGTACTACTTTATCCTGCTATCTCATTTGCTGTGTTATTTGCATGAGGCATCAAGCTCTTTTTTTGATATAAATCTATTTTATTAAGGAAGAGGAGAATAAACCACAGATACACAGCATGTCGCCTACAACCCATTGATGGGCCGGCCGCAGAATAGGGCAAGTAAAGATGAGGCAAGGGTGTGGCAGTAGGAGAGTTATGCATCCACATGAGGTTACACAGCAAGTCGCCTACAACCCATGCAAGGCCGGCCGCAAAATGTAAGAAGCAGAAGAGTCGGGCGTATGCTGAAAGGCATCTCCAAATGGGTAGAACCATAATAAGTGAACGAACTCAAACATAAACACGAGACAGGTAGAGCAGATAGAGAGAGACAGGAAGGGCTAGCAAGAAAGAGGGAGAAAAGCAAGGAGAGAGAGAGAGAAAAGGAAAGAAGGGAAAAAAGAGTAAGGAAAAGAAAAGTGAAGTGCGGAAAGTAGTCCTCGCCGAGATGGTGGCCTGATGGTCAAGTAGTAGCGTGGTGGCGTTAGAATCAAGGGGGCACGGTGAAAGCAAAGGGAAGTAGTGCATCTTCAAAGAGGCGTAGAGCCCGAAGTTTCAGGGGCTGGAAACGGGCATGTTCTATCCTACAGAAGTGGTCAATCAGTGGTTGCCAGAGTTTGCTGAACTGGGTGTCTCGATTCTGCAAGCGCGCAGTGAGAAGTTCCATGGCCATGGTGTGCCATAGGCGAGTGAACCAAATAGTAACCGGGGGGGTCTCTGCTTTCTTCCAGTATAGCGCTATAAGTTGTTTCGCCGCACCCAGCATATGGAGACAAATATGCCAGTCACTACGAGTCAGCGCGCGCAAATTAGCAGGCTTGATGCCTAGGAGTATTGTAGCTGGAGTTTCAGGCAGGGGGAAGCAAAGAACCAATTTGATGTGGCTAAGTATCTCTTTCCAGTAGGTGGCCAGAAGTGGGCAAGACCACCAGATGTGAAGGAAATCTCCAGTCGAGGTCGTAGGGAACATTTTATGTAGTCTTTGGGGGGTGTAGTACCACTGGGTCATTACCTTGTAGGCAGTTTCTCGCTGCGAAATACAGTGATATACCTTCGGGATGTCGCGCCACAAGCGCTCCCACTGTGCAGGTGTGATGTCCGTGACCAAATCAGACTGCCAGCGAGACTGGTAGGGGTGAGGGGTTAACCGCGGTGAATGTTGGAGGATGTGATAAGTACGTGAAATAAGGCCCCTAGAGTTATCGAACGAACGGACCAGCCGCTCGAAGGGGGTGAGGGCACGCGTGGCCGCCGGCGCCAGAGATTCAGCATATATCCAGTGTCGAAGTTGCAAATACTGTATTCGAGCCCCGTCGGGGAGGTGGAACTCCTGCCTACATTGGTCAAAAGTCTTGAAGGTGGCACCCACGAAAAGGTCCCGTATCGTTCTGCACCCGCCGTCCAACCATTCAGTAAAAGCGGTAGGGTGTAAAGCAGGTGGGAAGAGGGAATTACCAGCGATAGGAGTGTGAGGAGAGGGAAAGGTGGTGAGGCCTTTAGAAACAGCCACCTTATCCCAGATGTCGAGAACTGTCTTGGTAGGAACGGCTATGTACGCGCTTCGTGAGCGAGAGACCCGAGAGTGCCAGTGCAGATCCCAGACGGAGCGCCCAGTCACCGCCCTATCCATATGGAACCACACCTTCTCACTCTCCCAAGCCATCCATTCAGAGATGAAGCGGAGGTGTGCCGCCCAGTAGTAATCCAACAAGTTAGGACAGGCCAGGCCCCCCCTGTCCCGAGGTAGCATAAGGATTTTGCTGGAAAATCGCGGGCGGCGTCCCCCCCCAGACAAACCTGGTGAATTCGCGCTGCAGGCTTTGGATATGGTGGTGCGGGATAGGGGTGGGAAGTGATTGGAAGACATATAGGATTTTTGGGAGAATGGACATTTTAAGGGCATGAAGACGACCCAACCAGGAGAGAGTGAGATATTTCCAGTTTCGCAGGTCCTCTAGCACAGACCGTCTACATTCTTGCCAGTTTGCTTGCGACCAGGTGGCAAGGGTGGGGGTCAGATTGAGGCCAAGATATCGGATGGAGTGTTGAGCCCACTTATAGGGAACCAGTGCCTGAAGCATTGAGAGCTCCTCTACTGGGATAGTGAGGTTTAGAGCCCAGGATTTGTCATGGTTGATCTTAAGCCCCGACGCCTGTTCGAATTGACGCAGTAGAAGGTAGAGGGCGGGGAGAGACGTGCGTGGTTGCGATAATGTGAGAAGAAGATCATCCGCAAACAAGGCTACCTTGTGCTGTTGGCCTCCAAGAGGGATGCCGTGGATATCAGGCGCCTGGCGAATCATAATGGCGAGAGGTTCCACCACAAGAGCAAACAGGAGGGGAGAGAGAGGACAGCCCTGTCGCGTGCCTCTGTGTAGGGAAATGGAATTGGTGAGGTGGCCATTAACCCGAACCTGAGTCGTAGGGGAGAGATAAGGAGCCATGATACAAGAAACCATCAAGGGGCCGAGCCCAATTTTGCGGAGAACCGCGCGGAGAAAGGTCCAGTCCACATGGTCAAACGCCTTCTCCGCGTCGAGAGACAGCAAACATGCGGGTATATTCCAATGCTGGGCTTTCCCAACAAGATGGGCAACCCACCGCACATTATCTGCCCCCTGTCGCTGCCGAATAAAACCGACCTGATCGGGATCGATCAGGCCCGGAAGATGGGGATCCAGGCGTTTAGCTAAAATTTTTGTATAGAGTTTAAGGTCCGTGTTAAGAAGCGCGATAGGGTGAAAAGAAGAGCACAACGCAGGGTCCTTGCCTGGTTTTGGGAGTAAAGCTATTTCGGCCAGTCCCATGGAGGAAGAAGGACCTAACGCATCCGTGAAGGAATTGAAAAGTCGAAGAAGATGATGCTGAAGTTGCGGGAAGAAAACCCGGTAGAAGGAAAGCGGCAGTCCGTCCGGGCCCGGTGATTTCCCAAGAGGGAGGTCTTTCAGAGCACCCGCAAGTTCGCTCTGAGAGAGAGGGTCCTCCAGCAACTGCGCATGGTATGGAGTGATCAGAGTCCAGGTGCAATTATCTAGAACGGCCCGAATCTGCTCCGGAGGGGGCGCCTCCTCGGCGTACAGAGAAGAGTAATATGTATGGAATGCTGCAAGCTTAGCCTTCTCAGTAGTGGCTCGAGTGCCATCCGGGCGTTTAACGTTGGCTATATGAGCTTTGGCCGTTTGTGCCCGCAGGCGCCGGGCTAAGCCCGTACCCACCTTATCTCCGCCCTCGTAATAGCGCTGTTTAAGAGCCAGAAGTGCCCGCTCAGCCTGATTGGTGCGGTGCGCACGGAGCTGACCTCGCAGTACGGCCAGTCGCCGCTTGTGGGCAGCATGTGGCTGCGCCTGATCAAGTCGCTCAAGCGCCTTTGTCACGAGAGAGGGTAGATTCAAACAAGCGCGACTCCCGAGCCCGGGCACACGCTATGGACGTGATATGACCACGGATAGTGGCCTTGAAGGCATCCCAGACCACTGGAAAAGGAGTTTCCGGCAAATCATTCGTCTCGAAATAGGAAACAATGGCAGCCTTAAGTTCCGCAACATCAACCGGATCGCGAAGAATGTGAGCGGGGAGCCGCCAACGCGGTGGGCGGCCAGAATGGGAAGACGGATCCCTGAGAAGCTCCAGGTGCTCGTGGTCAGAAATTGATATGTCCGACATGGAGGCCGAAAGTGTTTCCCCTATTAGAGAGTGGGAGACGAAGAGATAATCTATGCGCGAGTAAGAGCGGTGTACGGGAGAATAGTACGAGTAGTCTCACAAGTCGGGGGAGTGATAGCGCCAAACATCTATTAGGCCAAGCTCAGTCAATTGCTTCTTGAGAGCGGAGGACATAGCCCCGGCACCATGAAAAGAACAAGCGCTGCGATCGTCGTTGGCGTCCCATACCAGGTTAAAATCGCCCCCTACAATAAGAGAGGGATCTGTGCACAATACTCGGTCCTGCAACGTCTCCCGGAGGTAAGAATCTTGCGCCTGATTGGAGGCGTACAGGTTACAAAGAGTGATGGACTTGTGACCAATTCGAACCGCCACTTTGAGAAACCTGTCATCCGGGGTGCGGGTTATCTTGGAGGCTCCCTGCTGAATGCCAGCACGACATAGGATTGCTACTCCAGCTACCTTAGAAGAAGCAGAAGCCCAAAATTGAAGCGGAAAGCGAGGATGAGCCATGCGGACTACATCCGCCTTGAGCAAGTGGGTCTCCTGAAGGAAAATGATATCAGGGTTCAGCTGCAAGAGATACCGCCATATTTGTCGCCGCTTGTTGGGGGAATTGAGTCCCTTCACATTAAGGGATACGAGCTTCAGGCAGGGTGCGGCGGCCATGACCGGAGGGAAGAGAGATCAGGTGCGCGCAGCAGCAGGGGGGATTGCAGCAGATGGAGTAGGGGGGATTGCAGCAGATGGAGTAGGGGGAAAAGAGTGAGAAGATGGGAGGGGAAGCAATGCTCTGCAAACACTTCAGGAAGGACCAGAAACCCCAAAGAAGAGGTAGGCATCCAAAGCCCCACAGGGGAGAAGGAGAGGCGCTCCACCCAAGGCGCTAACAAAGGAAGCAGAGCGGGCACAGAAGAGCAGGGCCAGCTAGCCCCCCAACAGGACACAACAGCTCCCCCGCATCCCTTCAGAGCCAAACCACACAGCAGAGGCAAGCAAGGACGATCCCACAGAGAGCCCAAAGCAGGGCGAGAAAAGGGAAAGCCATGGAAAAAAGGAAAAGAAGAGAAAATAAACAGGTCAACTGGGCCAAGGTAGTACAGAGTCATTTCGGAACAGCCCGGGCTCCCGAAGGTAGGGCGTTCCAGAGAAGTCACTCTCCTATAGGACTCTGCAGAAAGGGGGGTTGGCGGGCACACAGAAGGCAAAGAGCCCCCGCTACCAGCCCTCCGCAAGGCAATGAGATGCATAGCATGTTTCGGCCTCCAGGCCCGAGCAAAGGGCCCCCAGAGTTGGGCCCCCGATGGGGGCATCAGCAAGCACTGCTCCGCAATGAAAGTGACTAAAGCGCGAGGGACCGAGAGGCGCTCAGGGAGCGAACGTGATTAACGGCATCCTGTTTGGCTTGAGTGGAATCAAGGTCCCTCAGATGACGTCCAGAGCGAGGAGGAAGAACAGTGGACCACTCCGGCCGGAGCGAATCCGCAGGGCGGGCGCAAGAGGAAGGGGGGTCATCAGTGTCCGAATCCAGAGGCAAATGGAGGAGTTGCAGCGCCTCTTGCAGAGACTGGAGAACCCGCCGACGGCCCTCCCAGGGGAACATCCGGGCAAAGGGATGACCCCACTGGTACTTAATGTCCATGGCCCGCAATTTGTCGGTGACCTGCTTGAAGGCTTTCCTCCGGCGAAGCGTGGAGGGCACGAGGTCTTGAAAGACTTGAATGGAGAGCCCATTGTAGGAGATTGCCCGGGCCCCCTGCACTTAGCGAAGGATGGCTTCTTTGTCCGCAAAAAAGTGGACCCGTGTGATAATGTCGGGAACGAAGTTAGGGCGGTTGCGGGGGCCCGGGACACGATGAGCTCTATCCAGCATAGGTGGCGTGGTACCCTCCCCTTCGCGGATGGCATGGAGGAGGTCTGCGGTGTATGCCAAGACATCAGTCCCCTCTGTTCCCAATGGCACGCCTCGGATACGGAGGTTGTTCCGCCGACCACGGTTCTCCAAGTCTTCTTGCTTCAGCTGCAGGGAGATATTCTGATCTTCCAGCTCAGACTCCTTCCTCCAGAGACCCTCAATGTCCTCCGTCCTGGCGTCCATCGTCCTCTCAAGACCATCCACCCTATCGCCAATCTCCACGACATCCCTGCGAACATCCTGGAGCCCAACTTTGAAGTCCTGCCGTAGGGAGCTGATTTCGGACTTGATTTCCTGCAGGAAGGATGACATATAGGCTTGGGTGATCGGCACCGCATGGGCGGACGCACCCGAGGAGGCCATCCTGAGTGAGCGGAGGCGCCTTGGCCCACAGGGAAGTCACTGGATTGTCGCGGGAGGCAGCCGAATCCATGTCCTTGGTGCCCCTATGTTTGGGCGGCATGGCGGCGGTGTCCCAAGAAGCCAGAGGCCCAGTCGGGGAAGAAATGCAGAGGGTGGACCAAGGGACGAGGTAAGTAAGTCTGGCGGGGGGGGTATACAACCCCGGTGACTGAGGTAAGCACCAAACACACAGCACAGCCCCCGGGGGCCTCCACCACCAAATAGGGAACAGCACAGGCAGGGGAGGGCCCTCTAACGATGCTTAAGCCCCAAGAGTGGCCCAGGCCGTAGCAACCAGAGCTCAAGTGTCAGAAGGCACAGGCCAAGCTCCAACAGGGGGGCCACCAGGAATGGACGTGACCCTCCGCTCTGCGCCACAGAGGCTGTACCCAGGAAGGGGGGCCAGGACAGGGCCGAAGCCAAGGAGCGGCAGGCGCAGACAGAGTCACGATGTGGAGCTGGGCATCAAGGGCCCACGTAGAAACAGAGAGGGCCCCCCGTCCCGGTACCTGCACCGCCCTGGCCGCGGTCCGCTGAATCCACCAGGCGACTCCCCACACGTGAGCAGCAAGGCGTGTGGAACCACTGAAAGGCTCTGCGGTCACCGAGGGGCCCGCGCCAGCAGCGACCTGAGGGATCAGGAAAGCAGCGGGTGGTCAGTGGGCTGGAACCACACCGCCGACGGCAGCGCCGGTCACCCCCCTCCAGGGAGGCGTCACGGGCCCCAGCAGGGATGCGGCGTCGGCCGGAACCCAAGATGGCGGTCCGCAGAGGTCAGGTCGGCTCCAGCCGGAGTGAAACAGCCGCGGAGGTCCGGGCGGCGGTGCCAAGTCACAGCGTGGCAGGGGGTGGGGGGTCCAGCCCCCGAGGATTCCGTCACCAGCAGCAAACGTAAGGTCCCGCCGAGGCGAGGCATCCGGCGCCGTCGGAATCACTGCGGCAGCCGGGAACCAAGATGGCGGGCGCGGCAAGCCAGGCCGGGACCGGCCAGTGGAGAGCGAAGCAACTGGGCCCCCAAAGGGCCTCCGCGACCCAGAATGCCGCCCCAGAGGTCCCGACTAGAAGCGGAGCTCGCCCCGGGAAGAAGCGGGTCCCGGAGGCCGGGAGAAAGGTAAGGGCAAGAGGCGCTGGAGCGGAGACTCGATGGCACACGTCTCACTCCATGCGCGCCCAAGCCACGCCCCCTCAAGCTCTTTTTTACAGTGGATGTCATTGCTGCAACATAGGACTCCTTTCTGCTTGAAATATCAGTACATCTATTCTACAAGTTACCAAACCAGACAGATGTGCTTAGCCAGCAGGGAGACCAATTCTTACATTCACTCACCATAAAATATGGTTATTTGCAGATTCCTAGAGAGTGTATAGGCATTATTAAGGAAGTGCTACGTTAATCACAAGAGCATGTTATGTAGCAAAGTAGGAATATTTTCAAACAGTTTTTACAATCCATGTTGATTGTTTTTAGGTATTAGTCCAGGGTCCCATCAGATTTTTTTCTGATGTTTCAAAAGTCGGGCTTGGTTTATATTACATAATAAACAAATAAATTTGACAACCATTATTGCCTGTTTACGAACCAGAAATTATCCACTTATTTTCAGGAAAATTGTTGGATATGTCTTTGTGGGTGATCTTAAAAAATCATCCTATGAAGAGGAGCAGCACTGATTTAGGACTTAAACGTTGTTACATCTTTCAAATCCCTTGGACTCATGAATTTTACAAGAGTTGATTGGAATGTGGTATTTTTAGCGATAACCTAGTTACTTGGAGCAAGTGAGTTACAAGGATCTTCAGTAGAAGGATCATAAGTATACAATAACAAAGTTGGTTTCCATTCAACTTAGTCTGACAAACTGATTACATTTTATTTTAGTAATCCACAAAAATTTGGCAGACACTTGATGTTAGAGGGGCACTCTTGTGCTACATTGACTGTACTAAAATCACATATAACTCCATTTGTACGTGACAGTGTACAGCATGAACGCTCAATACACCGCACACACTAACAAAAAACACTTAAACCTTGCATACAAGACTCACCACGCACAGAAATTCACATGCTTCACACTGCACTCCGAATACCTGACAAACACTGACAGTGTCAACAGCTTGACACCTGCATTGTAAAGTCGAGACCTATTTGCTTTGCCAATGCTAGTTCCTTTTGGGTGACACTAAACCAGACCAAGCAATGCCTTTTGTTATGGGCTATCTTTAATATAGAGAAAGGCCACACAGCATTCTGAACTTGACTGCCCTAAGATAGATAACCTGTGGATGGGGAAAATGTGAATCGATTACAGAGTTTATGAGAAAAGCAAACATTTTTGGTGATGCTTAAGAAAACACTTTACACTACACAGAAGACCCAACTATTGGCAAAGAGGAAAGAAGCTGTCATGTGTATTGATTATTTTATTACTGAAAGTTCAAGGAAGTGCTCAGGGTCAGTAATATTTCTTGTATCTGAGAGTATATACAGTTTTTTTTGGAAGCCATATAGATTTATTTTGGGTGCCCAAATTGTTGGCGACTGAACTGCTGCAGGGGATTTGTAGAGTATCACGTCTGGGATATTGAAAGGAATGAATGTGACCATAGCTGGGAATCTATTGTGAGATTACTTGTGCATGTTCTGTGAAGGTGAAGGCTAGTTCTAGTAGTGTGTGACCTGCCCCGGGGGCTGGGCCCTCGAAAAGAGCTCGAGGTCCAGGTTTCCACTATTACTGGGAAGTGTGTTGCACATTTTTTTTATCAGGAGTGCCCTCCCATAAGTTAGTCTGCCATTATCGGTATTGTTCTGGCCATGGTTTTAGCCATAATGTCAGAGCAGGAACGCGACCAAGAATGGGGTAGCATAGCTGGTCTGTGATAGGCAACTGCTGTGATGAAAGAGCTTTTTGCATCTACCTTGCAGCCCAGGGCCACGCAGTAGAGTGCCGTTTAAGGCTGAGGTTGGAAGTGCACGGCAACCTTCAGCCCCCTAGGCTCCTTTAATTCTCGGAAGCGAAGCCGCGAGGCGCGTGAGTACGTGAAGCGTTTGCGTCTCCGGAAGGCCTCTGCTTTGTATCAACTCACAGTGGGAATAGGTCAGAGGTCCGGTGAACAGGTTTCCACGTATCTTTTTGTGCGCATTTTGAGAACATACTCAGAAAGTGGATAGTACAAGTGTCAAAACAGTCGCGGTACTTTGAGCTGTTTAGCTCCGTTTAAGTGAGATGAGTTCGTGTTAGTTTAGTCATCTTTCCATCTTGGTGAGTAGCCAGCGATCAGAATTCCAGTAGTGATTGCGTGTGCTCTGTCCCGGTCCAAAGTTTCCTGTAGAGCTGCGGTGTGGTGCAGCGCCACGTGCTGCCCTGAACGCCGTCCAGTATGTCCCCGTTTCCTGAGGAAAAGGCTGCAGTGAGCACCGGGCAGCTTGTTTGTTTCCTGAAGGCTGTGCCTGTCGCTTAAAAACTGAAGAGCTGTGTTTTGGCGAGCAGAACTTCTGTTCATCGGAACAAAAGCTCCTGATTGGCTGGCTGAGATCTGGATCTGGGCCAGAGCCATCCTAGGACTCTCCTCGCTGAGTCATGGTGGTTACTTCGCTCTGGAACACGATGTGCTCTCGGAGCTCAAGTTTAGCAAGCGACTCCCTCAGCGGCCACACCGCTCCTAGTGCGTCGGAACAGGATGTGAGACTTTCTTGGAGTCCTGCAGCTTCTTCATTCTGCAGGGGCAGAGCCCTGCACGTGTTAATTCTTTTCTGAAGGTTGTTACCAGGGCCTTGTAAGCTTCCTGGTTAAAGCAAAAAACAGGAAGGAGCAAGAGTTACGCAAAGCTGCGGCTTCTCGTAAAAGGGGAGGGAGATCTGTGTAGGCTTCATTCTTCCTGCAAAGACACGTAGTCTCGTCTGCTGCACCGTTGGAAGGGAGAGTATGCCTGGAATCACTGTATGCTTCCTAGAAGATATGCAAAAGACACAATTGATGGACGGAATGCAAAACAAATCAAAACATTCACCCCCAGTCAAGAGATCTGGGTTAAATCCATCATTCTTTTGCTCACCATGCCACCCCAGTTTAGACCTGGCCATATGCAAATCAGTCTTGACCCTGTGCCTCATGGGAACAGTGCAGCCCGAACTGCCAAGCAGGCCCGGTTCTAGCGGGTGGGCCAGGCCCACCCAAACATGAGCCTGGCCCACCCAAGCCTGGGCCCTGGCAGTGACGTCACAAAGACCATGGCCACTTTTATTCAAAACGTTCGTCCGAACGTTGTTTTTCTTCCTGTGCTGGGAGTTGCGTGATTGGGCCTGGGCTCTTTCTCACAGGCACCCTCAATCACGCATCTCCTTTTAGAAAGGTGGGCTCGTGCAGGTAAAATAGGGGGATGGCAAAGGGGACAAATCCTCTCTTCGGCACCGGGTAACCTTAACCGTTCTGCTGTGTGGATATTTCCTTTTCTATTCCACCCTGGAGATCCATGCTGGAGAAAACTAGTTTGTTTCTCCGGATTCACCTTTCCTGGGCCCTGCAGCTGCTTATCAGAGCGGCCTGTGACGAGGAACCGAGCAGGTGAGAGAATGTCAGGCTATTTGTTCTTTTTAAAATCATCGGGGAAGGCCCAGCAAGACACATACTTCCTGTATGCTTTATTTAAACCGTTTTTATCATTATCAAGGCGGGCTCTGCCACGGATATAAGACAAAAATAAAAATGTCCAGTTAACTTGTGATTAATGATCCTGCCAATCCTTTGTTGGTAGTTTTGAAATGCAGATAAACTGTATTTTATGTGGATAGCTCAGTGGATTACTGCCTGTGTCACAGAGATTCTTGTGTTACTTACAGTTCAGAAGTTACAATCCTATCATAGGGCAGTGACCTATGAACTGTCATCAAAGAGCTGCATGCAAACCTGAATGATATAGTTAGAACTTAGCTTTTTTCTTTTTTTGTGTTGTAATATAGTTAGAACTTCCCCAGTCTTTCATTATTCTAATGTTGCTAAAAATAGTTTGTTTCGGCAGATATACATTTTTATCAGTAAAGCCAACCCCTAACCACTGGGGTACGCTTTAAATCCTGAGTTTGTGCTTCTCCAGACCAAACCGTCTTAAAATACACTGCCCACCAGTATGGATGACACGTCATTCCTACACCTTGTAATCCTCATTGGCTAATGTGACAGTCCCTGTAGATAGATTTACATACTTGCATGATTGATTGTCTCTGTATAATGTGTGCATGATGTAAAGTACTGCGACACCCTACACTGATATGAGTAGCGCTATACAACAAACGAAATGCATTTGAGTGGCTACGGAGAGATGAGGGGTGCTGGTGGAGGGTGGCAGTAAGGGAATCCGAGGAGGAGGTCAATAGAGGGGGGGCTACGGAGAGATGAGGAGCGCTGGCGGATGGTGGCAGTGAGGGAATCCAAGGAGGAGGTCAATAGGAGGGACTGGTGAGATGAGGGGCGCTGGTGGAGGGTGGCAGTGAGGGAATCCGAGGAGGAGGTCATGAGGGAGAGCCTGAGAAGTGTCACATGCCTGATACTCCGACCTCAAAAAACTCCTCTTCCCATCAGAAGGACACTACATGGAAAACAAGCATTTGCAATGCAATAGGTCTCGCATTTGTTAGAGTTTGAGTTATTGGCATTGTAAATATATTGTCAGCTCTATCGTTGTGTTTGCAGTGAAGTGAATTTATGTAAATATAAATAGTTGCATGTATTGTAGTGGACGATGTATGTGATTGCGAACTGTAATGTTCGTTCTTTGTGCGGTGCTTGGATTTTTCACAATCCATATGACTTTAGGGAAGGAACATTGATTGCAGCCCCCCCTCTCAATATTGTTCCAGCACCACCGCTCCCACACGAATAGGTACGTTTACATCGCGGTTTTTACACCGCGATACCATTACAACGCAGGTATTACAACGCAAGTCGTTACAACGACTTGCGTTGGGGGGCGCTGGACTTAGGAGTAGTATGATTTACTATTCCAACACCAGTCTACATACAGTAGGGAAGGTGTTGGAATAGTAAACCATACTATTCTTTGTTAGAGCGCCCCCCCAACGCAAGTCGTTGTAACGACTTGCGTTGTAATACCTGCGTTGTAAAGGTATGCAGTGTAAAAACCGCGATGTAAACGACGTTTCCCCTCCCACATAGTACAAAACAATGACAGCACACTTCCAACCACACACCTTACACAGTGTGGCTTGCTGACAAAGTAGCCAAGTGCTTCTGTGCCCCACAAACATGTAGTAAGCGCTATATAATTGCTGCAATACAATACACTAACTTTCAGCAAAATGCTGCGGGTCTTTAATGATCACGAGAAATCACACGAGCGCAGGTGCTACTAACTCAAAATGAGTCCTGAAAAGTGAGCAGTCCCAGAGTGTCTGCCTTTAAGGAGAAGGTGGTAAACGAGACAATAAAATAGAACATATATTCCCAAACCCTGCGTGTCCAGTGTGATTTCACCACCATGGTGACAATTCAAAATGGCGCGGCCCGGAGTCAGCTGCGGTGATGTAGTGGCCGCGTGCAGACATCTCAATGCAAGTTCTCAGAGTCCCACTTCAGTACTCTGTGTGATCCTGAGCAGCAGATGTTTTCTACCTTTGTCTCATTTGCATAAAGGGCGGAAACCTGGGAGTGCACTGAATGGATTCACCGAACAAGAAACAACGCATCACATGGTGTGAAGAGGTTTTAATGGGACCATCTGTTCTACACAAACGGGGCCGGAATTCACGCGCAAAATAATCCTGTCTTGTGTCGCGACACTCACGCCCCCATTTATGCCGCGGCTTGTCCTGCGATAAGGGGGTGGGGGGCGGCACCCGCACTGCAGGGGTCTGGACCTGCATATTTTAATATCATTCACACAAACTTGAACTGTGAGTAACCAGATGTGCTTGTTTTCACCCCCTCCTCCCCGTTGTTCAGTGGTAGCTCCCATCGTGGCGCACAGCATAAAGTTAAGAGAAGGTGCTAGATTGTGGCTGTGGATGAATGAATGAATGAATGCTGTTTACAATAATAAAAATAAAAAAAACAGTTACCGTACACGACCAGCAGTTTTCACTACGACCATAATTGGAGAAAAAACATTTGAAAGCAAGCAGCACAGCATGAAATCAGACCTTACCGCTTAAATATACATGCTCGGCTCATGAAAGACCACAGGCGGATCGCGATGCTGGTTTCTGCACTGCGCACGCGCAGAAGGCGTCTTCAGCGCAGACACTAACGCAAAATATCTCCCAGTTAATGCATGCTTTTCTGACAAAGAAGCTCTGCCCTGTGTTTTCGAGCTCTGTGTCAGAAAAACAAGAGTTAACTCCTCTTTGTATTCAATTATATATGTAATTTTCTCACCTTTTTGGTATTTATCGATATTTATGGTGTGGGGGAGAAAAATGAAGTTGCATCGGGCATATTTCCACATTTCCTTTGCTGTATTGATGTACACTCATACTTTGATGTCTGTGCGACTGTAGTGCACTACGAATCATCAATAAAACGCCACAACCACTTGAAAATATTAGGATTGCAGGTGCATCTGTAGCTATAAAACTTCATTAGGAAATCATATTTTATTACACTCTATACCGTCATTGTGAACACGTATGGAGAGACTCTCAAAGGAAGACCTAATTTCTCATTTTTTCTGTTTTTAAAAACAAATGTCGGCGTGGCTTGGCACGTCAAGATGGCGGTCGCACTTTAGGAGTGCTCTGGACCCCTCCGTCATCCGTGCCACGATCCGCCGACATCTGCAGCCTTCTGACCCCCAGAGCTGTACCCATCAACTCCTGGCAGCCGGCCTTACCTGTTTGGGCCGTTATCTGCGGCGATCGGTCCGTGCTGGCATCTTGTGGCCTGTTCACCTGCCTCGCCTCCCTCATCAGGGCGGCGCTCATTTCCTGCTTTCCCGGGCACCGGAGCTGAATATCGTGGAGGTAACGGGTGCCGCTGCGCCGCCACAGAGTCCGTCACCTGCGAGGGGAGGAGACGGAGGGATCTGGTGTGGCCGCTGGAGGCGGGACACCGGACGGTGAGGCTCGGCCTGCGGCCTCCCTCCGGCACTGCCCCTTGCCTCCCTGCTGGGGATCTGAGGAACAGGCGGTGCGGGGCTCGGCCTGAGGTCCGCGCTGGGGGAGCCCCCCGGGATCGGCTGTCGGCTCGGACAGCGGGCGGCTCCTGCGACGTTCCGAGGCCTGGGCGCGCTCGTGGGGTCTGGAGACCTCCGCTGCTGGCTCCGGAGGCTGCGGCCCACGCATTGAATCCGGCTGGCCTTGCTCTTCATCCCCCCCTCCGGTGAGTGCGGTGAAGGGAGTCGCTAGAGGGCGCGGTGTGCTCCTGCTGGAGGGGGGGGCGTTTCGGCTGCTTCACCGGGCAGCGGGGCGGCGGGGGTCTCCCTCCCTCGCATCAGAGTCGGACCGTGATCGTGCTGCGGTCGGCAGCGTGGTCCTGGGGGGGTCTCCGCTTTGGGGCCTGGCTCCCTGCTGCTGCCCTTGCGCCTGATAGCCCACGCACCCTCTGGGCTGGGGCCTACCTTCCGCCCCTGGGGATCCTTAAGCGGTGAACGGACGGCGGCGAAGGGGGGGTGGAGAGTCATCTGGACCAAAGGGGAGTTTCGGCTGCACCACTCGGGCAGCGGAGTTGCTGGGAGGGACCTCCATCGCCCATTCTTTGGCGCTTGCGGCCTTCATGCCGGATCGGCTCTGCGCCTGTGACCCCTGGGCTGGTTGCTTATGCCCCCGACCCGGGGCCCTGTTCTTTCCTGGGTTCCCTTCAGCTCCGCTCCTAGCGGGGGTTGGGTGCGTTGTCTTGCTGCCTGCTCCCTTGCTGTCAACGTTGCCACACGTAGCGTCACATGGACCCAACCTGCCATTGGTGATTGCCCGTTCTGGGGTCCTTTCTTGAGTTGAGTCCCTGGATTTCTCCTGCATCGTGGGCCCTGCTTGCCGTGGGATCTGCTGGGGCCGTGGCCTTCCACGGGGGGGATACCATCGGTGCCTTTGGGCGGCCTGTTGGGAGCAGGGCTCTCCCCCGCCATCCCCTAGGCTTGAGCGACGTCGCTGGAGTTGTAGAACCTAGGGAGGCCACGCGGTGAGGTCTGCTCGATTCCTGCCTGCCCCTGTTGGTCTTGGGGCCTGTGCTGCTACTGCGGGGCCCCGCCGGCGGTCGGTGGGAGGCCTACGACGAGCTCCTGCGCATTGGAGTAGAGGTGGGGAGTGGGGGTGCCGAGGCATCAGGATTTGGGTGGAGGATTCGGCCGTCGGGCAGGCGGGTGCGCGGGGGCCCTGGTCGGCGCGGCCTCCTTCCGCCCGCCCCGTCTCCTTCCCCTCTCCCCCACTCCTGGCGCACCTCCTGTGACTAGCGGTAGAGGCGGATTGACCTGTCTGGACCTCTCCTTCCCGGGCCGGGCGCTGCCCACTACTGTGCTCCCGTGGTCGCCTGTCACATCAGTCCCAGAGCTGTCACTATCCCTGCGGACGCTGGGTGGGGTCCGGAGTGGGAGCCGGCCGGGGGGTCATTGAGAGCCCGGTCATCCCTGGGGGCAGAACATGGGCAGAATGGACAGATCCGCGAAGGTCCCCGCCACCCAGACCAAAATGGACCGTTTCACCACCCCAGAGGGGGGGGCTACTGGGGGAATGGCTGGGCAGGATGCTCCTCCGTCCGCCGAGCTGGCCACCATCCTCCAGGCCATCCACACATCCCAGACCTCGGTGGAGGGCAAAATCGCCGAAGTAAGAGTAGATGTGACTCATCAGGCATGACCTTCGCAACGCAAATGCCTGGATTAAAGAGACTGAGTCCAGGATCTCTTCGGTGGAACGCGACGTGCAGCAACTTAAGGGGCAGGTGGCACGTCTTCAGTCCCATACTCAGGAGTTGCACCGCCGGGCGGAGGATGCAGAAAACAGGTCTAGACGCAACAACCTCCGCCTGGTGGGCTTTCCGGAGGGAACGGAGCAGGGTCGTACAGCAGACTTTCTGGAGAGGTGGCTGAGGTCGTGGGTCCCCGAGGGAGCCTTGTCCCCGTGGTTTGCGATTGAGTGGGCTCATCGGTCCCTGGCCCCCAGGCCAATGCCTGGAGCTCCTTCCCGCCCGATTATAATGCGGGTCCTTAATTTCAAAGACAGAGACACCATCCTATCTGAAGCCCGCAAGCAACAACGGCTCCTCCATGAAAACTGCGCCATTATGATATTTCCAGATTATACCCGTGAAGTCCAGAGCCAGCGGCGCTCCTTTGGAGAGGTCAAGCAAAAGTTGAGGGCACTTAATATTCAGTATCGGCTCCTCTTCCCGGCTCGCCTGAGGCTGGTATTTGAGAACAAGACAATGTTCTTCGAAAGCCCGACGGAGGCTTGGACCTGGGCGACGGAAGAACGCCCTCTGCGGGCTGAGGGTCGTGCTATGGGCGGGGGGGGATGCGGGGGGCGGGCTAGGCCGCTCCGCTCCCTCCGCTCCTCAGCCTCCTCGTAACCGCTCCCGCAGGCGCCGTGACTGGAGGCGGGCCTGCTCGGACTCCCCACCGGGTCACACACAGCGGCCATCCCAAGTTGAGGAGGGAGCGTCGAACGGGAGGCGCTCAGGTTCCTCCGGCCGATTGGACGACAAAGGCGACGTGTCCCGGCCCTCCGTGATTGACCTTCCAGACACAGACCTCTCCTGTAGCACGATGCTGTTGAGGGACCCAGCCTGAACCGGTCTCTGCCCGCCGGGCCTTGCTCCGCGGCCGGAGGCGGCGCACTGTCCTTGATCTGTTCCTAACTTCCCGATGGTCGTTGTCAACAAGCATCCGCTCATGAGGAGGGGTCCTCCACGCTTCCCCATTCCCAGGCGTTTTAGTTTGGTTGTTCGCCCTGAGTATTGGGTGTTGTTTACTGGGGGGTCGACAGATGCTTCTGTTCCTGAAGTGTAGGGTGGGGGTAGGGGAGGGTTTGGGAGAGGTTTTCCCTATGTTGTTCTGCTTTTTGTTAGTTTTTGTTTCAGCAATCACGGAATGACGCAAAGTACTGGTGGGAGGGACGGGTGTGTCCCCGCAGTAAGCGATCACACGCACCGCCATAGGCCCCCAAGCGCGCCTGTACACCCAAAGCCGTGCGCTCCCCCTAGACCAAGAACTGCCTACCATGACAGATAACACTTCCCCAATGGCGTCTCTCCACGTGTTGTCGTGGAATGTCAATGGCCTGTTGGATCGGCACAAACGTACATCGGTCTTAAGGTACGCGCAGCGTCTCCACATAGACATCCTCATGCTTCAAGAAACGCACCTCTTGGGTAACTGCTGCCCCTTCTTGGCTCGTTATGGCTACGATAGGGTATGGCACTCCGGCTTTTCCAGGGGCTCGCGAGGGGTTGCAATACTTCTAAGGCGCACACACTGCCCTTTGTCCTCACCCAAGCGATACATGACCCTCCAGGCTCATCCGTGACAGTTTGTGGGTCGCTGGCTGGTACACCCCTTACACTCATGTCGATATATGCCCCTCCCTCCAGGCTTGCGCCTACACTCGCACACACTGCTGCCCTGCTACATAGCGTGCCAGCAGGTAGCATGGTCATCGCGGGAGATTTTAACGCAGTTTTATCCCCGGCCCTTGACACATCAGGACCTCCATCTGCCGCTCGGGCGGCGAGTGCGAAACAATTGCGAAACTGGTCCGAGTCCCTGGGGCTTTGTGATGCATGGCGCACATGGCACCCACGCAGCGCCCAATTTACACATACCTCTGCGGCTCACCATACCCAAGCGCGCATAGATGCGATCTTTGTCCCCGCGCCCGACTGTTCACTGATTGTTGACGTTCGTATTCTCCCCAGAGGCATTTCCGACCACTCCCCGATACTCCTTAGCTCAGGGGCCCCCCCTCCCACGGCCCGCCAAACATGGAAGATGAATGCCTGGTTTCTCCAGGATACAGGTTTCCGGAAGGAGGTAGGGAAAGAGCTTGTACGGTCCTTTGCTACCAATGAGGGATCGGTAGCCTCTCCGGGTACCCTATGGGAGGCTGGGAAGGCGACCATACGAGGCTTCGCAAAGCGACAGCTCAAGAGCCAGAGACAATCGCAGCTGCAGGAGATCTCTTCCAAGGAAGCGCAGGCGCTTCGCTTGGAACAGCTACTATCCACATCAGACGATGCCGCTCAAACCCGACAACTGGCCCTCATCCGGGATGACATTAAGCAATTATCCCTGGATGCGGCGAAGCTCCTCTGGAGGTCTTCGGTAGCTAGAGTTTACGGCTGGGGGGATCAGAACGGTACGATCTTACACAGGTTGGCTACATACCCCCAGGGCGAATCATATCATCCCAGAGGTGGTGGACGCAGCTGGAGCGGTGCAATGCGCTCCCGTGGCAATGGCAAATACCTTTGCGGCATACTATCGGAAGCTTTACACTGCACAAACCCCCGAACTGACCGTTGCTGCTCTCCACGACCGGGGTGGGGTATGCCTCCCTAGGCTGGAACCAACTGCCCAGAAAGATCTAAAGCGCCCCATCTCCTTGAAGGAAATTGAGGAGGCGATCGCCCTGGTCTCCCCGGGTAAGACCCCGGGTCCGGACGGCCTTCCGCAGGAATATTATGCGGCATACCGAGATACCCTAGGGCCCCATCTAGTTAACTTATTTAAAGAAACTGTGGAAAGAGGCTAGTTTCCGCCGGAGGCGGACATTGCCACCATCGTGGTTCTCCCGAAGTCTCAGCCTCCCTCCCGATTGTGTGCAGAGTACCGCCCCATATCCCTCCTTAACACCGAGATTAAACTTTATGCCACTATCCTGGCCCAACGGCTAAAACCCTACTTGGCCTCACTGGTGCACCCGGATCAATGCGGGTTCATGCCCCAGCAGGGGACCCGCCACTGCCTCCGAAGGCTGCAGTTGGCTCTGGCAAATCGGCACCTGCTCACCCCATATTTGGCACTCCTATCCATAGACTTCGAAAAAGCGTTTTACTCAGTGGACTGGACATACCTACAGGGCGTGCTGACCGAGATGGGGTTCGGGCCCCATTTCCGTTCTTTGGTCCAGGTCCTGTACGCCCGCCCGAGGGCGCGAGTCTTGGTTAACGGGATGCTGTCGGAGGCCTTCCCCATCGCCAGGGGCACTAGGCAGGGATGTCCCCTTTCTCCCTTGCTGTTCGCCCTGGCGATGGAGCCCTTGGCATCCCTGGTGCGGGCTGAAGACCGCCTCCGTGGATGGGAATGGCCCAACACGGACACGGACAAGATCGCACTATACGCGGACGATGTCCTTGTCTTCTTGTCCGACCCCGCCTCCTCCGGGCCACAATGTCTCCGGATCCTGCATGCCTTCGAACAGGCCTCAGGGTTGCGGCTAAACCCCAGGAAGTCAGTGTTGGTCCCCCTGCATCTCTCTAGAGAGTGCTTCGATTGGCAGTCCACCATACCACTCCGGAGGCAGACCTTTAAATATCTGGGGATTTGGATCACCCTTCTTCCGGAGCTGGGTTGGTCCCTCAATGTGGCCCCGTTAGTCAAGAGGGCTAAGGAAGACCTCCTTAAATGGAAAACGCTGCCTCTGAACCCCCTGGGGAGGGTGGCCCTGTTTAAAATGATGATCCTCCCCAGATTCCTTTATGTCCTACAGAATACCCCCTTCTGTTTCTCCAGGGCCTGGTTCAGGGAACTGGACAGTCTAATTACTAAGTTTCTCTGGAGCGGAGGAAGGGCCCGAGTGGCTCTGTCGGTTTGCCAGATTCCCTCCTACGACGGCGGCATGGGGATGACGCACCTGTACTACCTGGCGGTACGCCTCCTAGTAGTCCACGACTGGTTCAATGGGGGCTGGTCGGACCCAGCCTATAGGCTTGAACTGAGCGAACTGGGGCTCATGGACATCCAAGCCATGTTGTATGGGGAGCCCATTCCGTCCCGACTACCTGATGTGACACGCTCTGTGTTGTTAGCCTGGCGGGCCTCGCTCCGTCACACTGGGTGGACTGGGAAGCTGACCCAGTGTACTCCTCTTTGGCAGGGGGCTTGGCTCCGGGAGGTTAGTGGATTGCGGGGGTTTAAAACTTGGGACCTTATTGGCATCTCCCAGCTAGGGGACGTATGGGCAGGGGACCATATGTTGTCCTTCTAGGAACTCCAAACTCGCTATTCCCTACACTCATCCTAGTTCTACAAATATTTGCAGTTGAGACATGCCCTCCACATGCACATCACGGGCGACACGAGGCTCCCCGAATACAGCCCCATTGAGGCTCAGACGATGATGGGAGACTTGGGATGGGGGGGGGTCTCCCGCATTTACCGCACCCTAATTAACAACACTCCCACGTCCCTAGACAAGCTGAGGGATCAATGGGTGGACTGGGTGGGCCCCCTTGATGAGGTGGATTGGCGCGATGCCCTTATGGCCCCCAGAATAGTCACCGTCTCCGCCAAACTCAAGCTGATCCAGTTTTACTACTTACACGCTGCATACCTCACTCCCATGCGTCTGCATCGAGCGGGTTTGCGCCCAGATGCGTCATGTGCAAGATGTAACCATACCCCGGCCGACTTCCTCCATATGGTTTGGTTATGCCCCCTCTTGGGGCAGTTCTGGGGATCCATTGAAATGGAGCTAACGGAGGTATTAGGTTGGGAGGTGCCTCACGACCCACGGCGCTCCTTGCTGGGGATTACTGATGGGCTGGATGGGTCCAGGAATGAAAAGTTATTTCTCAATACAGCTATGATGGTGGCCAAGCGGGACATTGCGTCGGCCTGGATAAGCCCTGACCCACCTACCCTGGAGAAGTGGCGAAGAGGGGTAGACTGGTGTGCGACCCAAGAGAAAGCCCTTTATAAAGCAAAGGGGTGCATCAAGAAATACCGCAAAGTGTGGGGGAAGTGGTTGGGGAATGTGGAGGGTCCCGATTAACCTGACTCCAAATTCCGCCTATGTAATTTTATGGGGATCGTGATTGGGGGGTATAGTGCTTATGTGAATGAACTCATACTTGTGATTTCCGTGTATTGGCTGAATTGTTCATATGTTTTTAAAATTAATAAAACTTGCATATCAAAAAAATAAAATAAATGTCGATGGGCAAGAGCTTGCTTTCTGTTTGTATTTGTATATAATACTCGTTAAAAACTGCAAACCAACATCCTTATTAAGAGTGCACTGACAACCCCTGGCGGCAGATTCCGTCTGATGGCATCAGAAGGCTCCAGAGATCTCTGTGGTTAGGGGCTCGTATTAAATTGATCCTGTATGGCAAAGACATATTGTTTAGATACGTTTAGAGCCCTGCACTGAATGTGGCGGGCTGTCAGGCCGCGGTGACGGGTGCATGAAGGCAGAGCTGATGCCGGCTGACAGGACAGCTGGTCCCGGTGGCACGCCACTGTACGCAGTGACGTCACCTGAAGCCTGACGCGCTCGCTACTTTTAGAGTACAGCCACTACAATATACCCGTTTGCTTCAAGAGTCACTTTTGCATTTGCTGAACGTTGAATCCAACTCATTTTAGATCAGTCTCATCCAGCAGCCAAATATTCTGTACATTCTCAGGGGTTTAGTAAACTGGCGTCTCACTCTAGCCAATCCCTACGTCACGGGCTTGTTAAATAAAATAAACAATTGAGCACAGGACGTTTCAAAAACACAATATTCATTTCCTTATGGGCGTGATGTTCAGAAGTAATGCTGGGAAAGGGTTTGTTACTCATCATAAGTGGATACAGTTGAAAACTGATCTGAAAATATTGAGCCAACCTGGGGCCGTCTGGGATGCCGCCAAGATGTTGCCATGTAATTCCTACAAGCTGTATAAACCGGATCTCAGAATGATTCAGAGAGGCCATTGTTTGCGGCACAAAAGTTTAGTCAGCACCCAGGTTTCTTCCTCCTTTCCTGGGCTTCACTGCTTGCTGTGTGAAAGAGGCTTACGTAAATGCAGTAAACAAAGCAATAGCGGCATTGAAACCGATCGCGAAAGTGAAAGCGATCGCAAGCCAATAAAGAGTGGTGCGCGCGCACCACAGAGGAGCGGGGGGAGGGAGCGCAGCAGCGGCAGCGAGGCGAATGCGCGTGCTAGCGCACCAAGCGCGTAATAGACACCAATAGGCCATGGGCGGAGCAATGCGCCCGCCTTTGGCCAATTGCGTGCAGTCTTTTATACAAAGACGCACGAAAAGGCCAATGGGGTAGCACAAAAGGAATCGCACACGCACGAGCGTGTGCGATTCCTAGGTCAGTGCTGAATCCCCGTTTTTCACCTACTAAATGTCTCGCGCTGCGCGAGCACCGCTGTGCAGTGCAACGCTAGGAGTGAGACCTAAAAAGCACTCTTTGAGAGCAATAACATTTAGAAAGAGATTCGGAAAGAAAATAATGCGTTTTACTGGGCCCTTGTAAGACTAAGGAGAGATAAAGGAGGGCCCTGAAGCAGGCCTGGCTAGACATATAAGTGACAAATCGGGCCCGCAGTGGCCCACCCGAATGCACCCTTGGCCCACCCAAATAAAAATTCCTGGTGCCAGGCCTGCTGCCAAGCCAGGTCCTCCCTGGACTGGAAACAAGCATCCTAGGACCGGTTTCAGGGTTTCACCCCTCATCAGCCAGGATAGCTTGATTCCAGTGGCACAGTGAGCCCGGGAACAGGATACGAGACTTTCTTAGAGTCCTGTAGCTTCTTCTTTCTGCAGGGGCAGAATCCTGCACAGGTTTCTTCTTTTCTGAAGGTTGATACCGGGGCCTTGTAAGCTTCCTGTTTTTTTTATTTTTTTATTTCTGTTTATTAAACAGCTTGTAACAAAAGCATACATAGCCCCGAAGAAGGGACCGCCAAGACCATTGTAGCCATATATTAGTTCAAGCATTTTACATCATACAAGACACATCAACAAAGAACAAACCCACAACCCTCCCCCACCCATCCCGGCACTTTTAGTTGGTATTCTTGAACCCATAGCATCTTAAACATCATATGTATGGCAGCAATATTAACAGCCCCAACACTCGCGAACTCTGGCAGCCCGCACAAGTCTACAACAAATCTACTGTAGCTCAGGATGCCCAAGTAGATACATAGTGAGTGGAGACCAAAAGTCCCTGGGCCGTGAGGCTTCGGGTAGTTCCTCTGCATAAGTCCCCAGCTGTTCTCTACAGTATATCAAATCCCGGACCCACTTTTTTACAGTTGGGGTGGTTTTCGCTCCCCAGCACTGCGCCACAGCCCGCTTAGCCAGCAGGGTCGAGACTGCAACAATGCGCCGATTGCATGGCTTAAGATTCTTTACCCAACCCAATAGGCAAACTTCAGGCGCACATTTTCTAACACAACGTCAGTAAGCACTCTCGTGACCCGAGTCCAAAATTCAAATATCCCAGCGCAGCGCCATGCAAGATGCAGAAAGTCCGCATCATCCTGCCCGCACCTCACACAGCAAGCATTCTCTCGCAAACCGAACCTCCGCAGTTGCATTGGTGTATAATATAACTGGTGCAGATACTTGAAATGAATAATGCGGAGATTGCAGTTCGCAGTCAAGCAACCAGTCGGCACACAGCAGAACTTCCATTGCTCTAACGACAGTGCAGACCCCAGCGCTGCTTTCCATTTATTGTACGAAGGGTTTTCCATGAATTCCCCTTCTCTCAATGACGCATTATATAGCTTGGTTATTAGACCCCTGCGCTCTTCCCCTGCCAGCACCGCCTGCAGCGCCAACAACGTCCTAGGCTCCGCGGGAAAGTCCTGGTAAATGGCTCTGACTGCCTGCCGCACCCGTACATATGTGAACCCCAACATCATACCATGGACCCATCCCCCCCTGCAAGTCCAGGAGCGAGCGGAACTGACCCTGCTTATACATGTCTCCCAGTGTTTTGATCCCCGCAGCCCCCAGTGCTTGCAAAGCGGGCCCGTTCTTGTGTCGCCGAGATTTCCGGGTGTGCAGCTAGCGGTAACCCCGGGGCATATAGGTAATCCACCTGTGCCCTTTTAGCAAGGGTCTTCCATGCCCACGCGGTACATTGAACCGGGTTGATTTCCGTCCTCGGACCACCCCCTCCGCCCAACAATGCCGCCACCAGCAGTACCGGAAGCACCGCATCGGCCTCAATCGCGGTATGTGGCTGGAACCGCTGCGGAAAGAGCCAATAATACGCAAACTGCGCCTGCGCGCACAGGTAATACAGCCGCATGTCAGGCGCTTCGAAGCCCCCCCCCCGTTCAAACGGTTGTACGAGCACACCACAACTGCATTTGGGTTTCCTGCCACCCCAGACGAATGTCAGCATGGCCGACTGAAGCATGTTAAACAACGAGATGTTCAGTCGTATGGGGATATTGACGAACAAATATAGGAGTTTGGGCAAAATCGTCATTTTAGTAACCGCTATCTGGTCAGCAATTGAGAGAGGCAACCTAGCCCACCGCGCCGCCCGGTCAGTAATCTGTGCAATGACTCGCCCATAATTCATAGAGATTACCTCAAACAGACGCACCGACAGAAGAGCCATCTGGTTCACCGCCGACCTCCAGAAATCCAAGCAGACCTGCCGGAGACTAGAGAAGAAATGGCGCCGCGAGCAAACTCTGGACAACCATGCAGCGCTCAAGAACGCCAGCCGCAGACACCACCTACTCATTCGAACGGCCAAAAGGACCTCCTTCAAGGAACGCATCGACAACAGCGCACACAATAGCAAAGAGCTCTTCAACATTGTGAAGGAACTCGCCAATCCCAGCTCCAACGACATCCCGCCATCACAAGACCTCTGCGACTCTCTAGCTACCTTCTTCCACCGCAAGATCGCAGACATCCACGACAGCATCAACACCCAGACCTCTCCGACAGCCACCGACACCCCAGACTCACCGCCCCCCAGTCACACCGGTCGCCTGATCTCCTGGAACCACGTCAACGTCAAAGACACCATCAAGACCATGAACACCATCCACTCCGGCTCACCATTAGACCCCTGCCCCCACCACATCTTCAACAAAGCGAGCACCATCATCGCACCCCTACTCCGTAAGATCTTCAACAGCTCATTCGAGACCACCACCTTCCCGGAAAGCTGGAAACACGCAGAGATCAACGCCCTACTCAAGAAACCCAAGGCAGACCCAAAGGACCTCAAGAACTTCCGGCCCATCTCCCTGCTCCCGTTCCCGGCGAAAGTCATCGAGAAGATAGTCAACAGACAACTGACCCAATTCCTCGAAGAGAACAACACCCTGGACTCGTCCCAATCCGGATTCCGCAGCAACCACAGCACCGAAACCGCCCTCATCGCCGCCACCGACGACATCAGGGCCCTGCTGGACAACGGCGAAACCGCGGCCCTCATCCTCCTGGACCTCTCTGCCGCCTTCGAGACCGTCTGCCACCACACCCTGCGCACACGACTCTACAACGCGGGGATCCGTGACAAAGCCCTGGACTGGATCACCTCCTTCCTCCCCGTCAGAACCCAGAGAGTCCGCCTCCCTCCATTCCGATCCGAAGCCACCAAGATCACCTGCGGCGTACCCCAAGGATCATCCCTCAGCCCGACCCTCTTCAACGTCTACATGACACCGCTCGCCAACATTGTCCGATCACATGACCTCAACATAGTCTCATACGCCGACGACACCCAGCTGATCCTCTCCCTCACCAAAGACCCCGCCACCGCCAAAACCAACTTCCACGCAGGGATGAAGGCCGTCGCCGAATGGATGAAGAACAGTCGCCTGAAACTGAACTTGGACAAGACGGAGGTCCTCATCCTCGGCTCCACCCCTTCCGCCTGGGATGATTCCTGGTGGCCAGCCTCGCTGGGAACTGCGCTGACACCCACCGACCACGCACACAACCTGGGGTTCATCCTGGACTCCACGCTCTCAATGACCCAACAAGTCAACGCCGTCTCCTCCCCCTGCTTCAACACCCTCCGTATGCTTCGCAAGATCTACAGATGGATCTCCACCGAAACCAGAAGGACGGTCACCCAAGCACTCGTCACCAGGAGGCTGGACTACGGCAACGCCCTCTATGTGGGAACCACGGCCAAACTCCAGAAGAGACTCCAACGCATACAAACCGCCTCCGCACGCCTCATCCTCGACATCCCCCGCTACAGCCACATCACCGCCCACCTGAAGGACCTGCACTGGCTTCAAACTCCTCACCCACGCTCACAAAGCACTCCACAACGCAGGACCAGCATACCTCAACAAGCGACTCACCTTCTACACCCTCAACCGCCAGCTCCGCTCCGCTGACCTCGCCCTCGCCACCGTTCCACGCATCCACCGAACAACCACCGGCGGCAGATCCTTCTCCCACCTCACCGCCAAGACATGGAACCCTCTCCCCATCCACCTACGACAGACCCAGGACCTGCTGACCTTCAGGAGACTCCTCAAGACCTGGCTGTTTGATCAATAGCTGCTCCCCCCCCCCCCCCAGCGCCTTGAGACCCTCACGGGTGAGTAGCGCGCTTTACAAATGTTTGATTGATTGATCAGGATCTCTGTGCAACCATATCCCCAAGTATTTCACCGGGTCACTAGTCCACGTCAACGGGAAGTCCAGCTCCACCTCCTGAGTGCCAGCTGTAAGCGGGAACACCGTCGACTTAGCCCAATTGATACCTAATCCGGAGTATCTCTCGAACTTTACATATTCACGGAGCAATTCTGGGAGATACGTGGCGGGCTCACTGACATACAACAGCATGTCGTCGGCGTACATTGAGACCACAAGCGGCCTCTGCCGAAATCGCAGTGCCGCCGGCGCATGCCTCTGCCGCAGCTTACAGGCCAAAGGCTCCAGCGCAAGCGCAAATAGATTGGCGACAGGGGGCACCCCTGCTTCGTGCCTCGTCTGATGGGGAACGCCGCAGACACTCAGCCGTTAACACGCACCCGCGCAACTGGCTCGGTATACAGTATCCGAACCCATTGAAGAAAAAACGGTGGTAGGCCCATTCTCAACAGCACAGTAAACATATAGTCCCACTGCAGGGAGTCTAACGCTTTTGCTGCGTCAAGCAGTATCGCCACTGCCTGGAAGTCTGATTCAAAGTAATGCAACGCGGCGAAGACCGTGCGCAGGTTATGCGTTGTTGATCGAGTGGGTACGAATCCCGACTGGTCCGGAAGAACCAGCTTGGGAACTAGTGGTTGGAGCCTGTTGGCTATCATCTTCGCCAAAATTTTGGCGTCGATGTTGATAATGGAGAGTGGCCTATAGGAATCGCACTTGTTGGCCACCTTGTCAGGCTTCAAGAGCGTCACGATGAGAGCCTCCTTGAGCGAGGGAGGAAGTTGTCCCGAATCATGCTTCGGCATAGACATCCAGAAGTCTAGGGGCTAAGTCCTCGATATAGGCCTTGTAGAACTCACTCGGGAGTCCATCGAGGCCTGCCGCTTTACATGTGGGGAGGGACATTATAGCAAGCTTGACGTCTTCGACATCAAAATGCTGTGTAAGATACTCCCGCTGGTCCACTGACAGCCATCCAAGTGCAATGTCGTCTAGGTAGGCGTGTATATCAGCCAGCTGTGCCTGTGCCCGGTCACCATAGAGTTCGGTATAGCAGTTCAATACCACCTCACTAATCTCAGGCGTAGTGTAATGCGCCACCCCATCCAGCATTTCAGTGATATTCTCCTGGCATCTGGGCGCCGCCAACTTCTGTGCCAGCGAGCGGCTAGGCCTGCCCCCCACCCCTTAGTAGCGTGCCGAGCTCCATCTAGACCTGTGCACCATCTCCTGGTCTACTGTTTCATATGCTCCGACACAAGGTCTCGGATCGTGGAAAGCGTCGCAGGGGCTGGGTTCCGCTCGTACTCTCGTTCTAAAGCAGATATCTCCGCAGCCAGCTTACTGATTCTGCGCCGCAAGTCCCTCAAGACTCCGGCCTGCGCGCCGATACAAGCACCTCGGATTGTCACTTTAAATGCTTCCCACAATACCCCTGCACTCTCCACAGTTCCCTCATTGTCCCTGAAGAAGTTACGAATCGCCTCACCAATGGAGCTCCTAAAAACTTGGTCTGTCAGAGAAGCCGGCTGCAAACGCCACGCAAAAGGGGGCCGCTCACATGCAGGGACCTGCATCTCAAGGGCAACTGGGGAGTGATCCGAGAGCGTCCTGGCCAAGTGGCCAACACTAACCACCCACGTGCACACCACCTCAGAGACAAGCCAATAATCTAAGCGGGACCACGTCCCATGCACCGACGATATGAAGGTACTTTCCCGTGCCCCAGGGTGCTGTAAGCGACAAACGTCGTGGATATTCCCTGCTTCTAACAGTCCAAGTATGACATCTGTGGCCTGCTTGTGCCGCGCAGTCCCATTACCCAATCGATCCATATTCACATCCAAGCAAATATTAAAATCCCCACCCCAGATTATTTCCACCGGAGGGAACAGAGAGATTCGGCGCCAAACATCTACAAAGAAGGACGGGTCATCGATATTCGGGCCGTACACATTAACCAGTGAGACTTCCAAGCCACCCAGCTTGCCATGAACAAGCACCACCCTGCCCTGGTCGTCTGTCTCTGAGCAGGTCATAGTAAATGGGACCCCCTTCTTCACAAGAATCATCACACCTCTAGAGTAAGTAGAGTAAGAGGAAGCCACCCTCACCCCTGCCCATCATGTACCCACATTTTTCTCTGAGGCCTTGGTGAGATGCGTCTCCTGTAGAAAGGTGATCTGGACATCTAGCCTGTCCAGATATGCCATAACAGACCGGATTTTCTTGGGGCTGTTTAAACCACGCACATTCCAGGTAAGGAGCCTTACATTACCACCCATACAGTTTGCTCAGCAATACCCCTAAAGAACAGTGTTGGCTAGCATTAGTAAAGTGCTTCAAGGGTTCAGCCCCCGTGCCAACAAACAGTGCAAAACATCCCCTCCCCACCATCCCCCCACCCACTTCAGCGGACCCAACTTACTAAAGCCATCCCTACCCTGACTAAACAGTCCCAAATAGCTACAGGGAACAGTGAGAAACATGTGGGGTTCTCCCATATTGGGAGCGACAGAGTGCTACTAGCCTCCTACAGAGCAGGAGGTGGCTGATCAGATCTAATACTTGTGCTAGGATGATATGATCGTTCGTTCAAAGCTTGTGCATCAGAGTAATCTCCCCCACACGGGGACAGCTCTACGATACCCGCCAACAACCAAAACAGGAAAACACTCGTGCAGACAATAGCGTTCATGTCCACATGTGAATAAATGGCAAAAGCCCAGTCGGGCCCGCCCCGCCATCCTACTGCTCCTCATCGTCCTGGTCAGCTGAGGCCACACGCCGTTTCTTCTTCAGCTGCTTCGCATGTTCCAACGCCGCTTTAGAGTTGGTAAAAGTTTTAGAGTCCCCTTCCTGTCCAATACGCAGACGAGCGGGATACAACATGGCATATGGGATGCCCTCGGACTGCAGGAACTTCTTCACCGTGCTGAACTCTCTTCTCGCCGCCTGCACAGTGACCGTAAAGTCAGGAAAGAACGCCAACTAGTTGCCCTGATGTTCAATGGTGCCTTTGTCCCTAGCCATCCGTAAAATGGCATCTTTATCCCTATAATTTAAGAGTCTCGCAATAATAGGGCATGGAGGGGCGCCCGGAATCGGTCTTGCAGCAAGGCATCGATGAGCCCGCTCGTTGATGAACATGGGGGACAAGTTCTCTGCTCCAAAGATGTCTTTGATCAAGTTCTCTACGAAGGTCTCCATCCTACCAGTATTAGTAGACTCGGGCAGTCCCGTAATCCTGATATTATTACGCCGGGACCGGGCCTCTAAGTCCTCATTCTTCGCTTGTATAAGTGCCAGAACTTTCTCCATGTTGAGTGTTTTGCCAGAGACCTCGCTAAGGCCATCCTCTGTGGCAGAAACTTTGTTCAACCTTCCCCATTCTGGTATTATGCTTCTCCAATTGCGCTGACATGTGATCCAGGCGGTGATTCACAGCTGCCATGGTTCCCTCAATGGATTGGAGGCTTCTCTGCATGGCCAAGAGCGTGGTTGGGGCATCTCCCTGGGCATCCGCCTCCGAGTCCGAGGCTGCTTTTTGTTGCGTTTTATTGGACTTCCGTCCCTCAAACGTGAGGCGAGGCTGGGACTTGTCTGTCTTTCCCATGGTACGTGTGAGGTAAGGCAATGTTGCACCCGCTATTTATCTGTGCAGCAGAGGCAGTGGCGGGCAACCACGTCGTCGTCCGTTAACTAGCAGGCTTAAGTGGCAGGCCGCCTCCCTCCAATGGAGCCAGCCAGGCCCTCGTCTCCAACTGTGCCCCGGACGAGGCTCCGCTCGTGCACTTAAGTGAGAGGGGTGTGCGCTCCTATGTCACTGGTGCGTGTAGGGGGTTTCGGGGCTCAAAATCAGTAGACCTCTCGGCAACTGCAGGGCCTCCACCCTGCCCCTCCATAATCACTGTGGCCGTGCAGTATTATGGAAAGTGCGCAATGTTGTAAGCCCCCAGGCCAGCTCCCCGCGACAACAGGCACCACTATGCCAATGCTCCGCCCTGGTGAACAAGTAAGGGTTCTGTTGTCCGCAACGCCAAGTGCATGTATGGCGATCCCGCACGTAGGCTGCAGCTCTCAGCGCACCACTCCCGCCGGTCGCAGCTCGCAGGCCGCGGCCCTTCGCCCAGGCCCGCACCCACCTCCGCAGTCGCAGGCCAAGGCCAGGCTGCGTCCCCACTCACCACAACCAGCTAGCAGCACGCCAGTCTGTCTCCGGAGGCAGCAGCAGACAGGCGCCGATCAATTCCGCCTTTGGATGGCCTCCTCACGTCGCCACAACACCGTCGTCCGCTCCGCAGGCACTCGCGGGTGACAGTCCACTCGTCGGGCAGAGCTCTCGGTTCCGCAGCTTTCAGAACACAGGCGGGGACCAGGGCGCTCCACAAGTCACCGGGCAAGCGCTGCACACCAGCTCAGGCACTTCGCCGATATCCGCTGCACCGCACAACAGCACATTCTGCTATCTCGCCACATCCCGCTGGCGGCCGCCATTTTACGAGTGAACCGCCTGGCTCCCAGGAACAAAGTTCAGCCCATTACAGCGGCCCCGGCGATATTCAGTGCTGCCGTTGTAGTCCAGGGTGTTCCACCAGTCAGGGCAGCGAGTTTGCATACTCCGATGTAGCAGTTAGAAGGCAGATATTAGTCGGATTGTGGATCAGCCGGGCAGAGCTGCACTAAGGCGCAGCCATCTTGCTGTGCGCCCTCTAGCGCCCCCCGTAAGCTTCTTGGTTAAAGCAAAAAAACAGGAAGGAGCAAGAGTTACACAAAGCTGCGGCTTCCCGTAAAAGGGGAGGGAGATCTGTGTAGGCTTCATTCTTCCTGCAAAGACACGTAGTCTCGTTTGCTGCACCGTTCGAAGGGAGGGTATGCCTGGAATCACTGTATGCTTCCTAGAAGATATGGTTTCAGATCATACCTTTGTGGATAAAAATGGGCCTCGGGTTTTACTGCTCTTACATGTGCACTTTTCAAATCTATTTGACACATTCCAACATAGGTTATAAGACCTGGTATCGCTTCCGGGGAACTAATTACTTCTGTGTCAAATGTTTACTTTCTGGGCCAAAGTATTTACTTTTAGGGGTTTCAGTTGATTTCCTGTTAAAGTTTTGTTCCCATATCCCAAGTTGGGCACTGTCACCCACCTATTGTCCTTGGCAGGGAGATTCTTGGGCCTGCAGACTTCCCAGACAATGCTGGGTGGTTTCCCTCACCCTTGAGTCCCCAGCCCTCTTGTGAACAGTCTTGATACTTGCAACTTTGAAGCATAAAGTTACTGAGGTGGCCAAGGTTTGTTTTCTTGTTCCTAATGTATCCCAGGTCCCTGTCCTCCATGGCCCCATGGATGCTCATGGTCCATTTCTGCCACAGTTCCTCCAAACGAGATGCCTTGCAGTAGCCTGATTGAGTTTAGTCAAGGCTAGCTCAAAACAGTTCCAAAATTATATTGCTGGTGTATTTTCACAGAGATTTTACGGGGAGATCGACTTTTGTCCCATCAGTTACTTACCAGCTAGTGCTGTTAGTAACTGGTAAACGGATGATTCAGGAGAGGGCCAAATTATCCAGCAAGAAATGGCAAATTATGCAGCATAATGTGGAACATTTTGTAATAGTATTACTTAATTATTTTTGTCATTTTTAAACTTGGTATCACTCTCTGGGGCTTTGATTGCACCTCATTAGTAACAGTTTAACACCCAAATATAGTAATAGGCAGCAGAAAGGTGAGCAGTCAAGCTTTAAAATGAGCCTTCCACTGCACGGCTACATGTGTTATCACATTTTTAGTAACTTTTGAATCGTTTGAGCTAGAAACAATTTTTTTTGTTAAAATCTGCAGGTGATGGATTATGTGGCAAATGCGGCAAATCTATAATTATGCGAAAATCGCCGTGCTATTGCATAAATCCAGTGGCCTTGCCTTTAGCCTACACCCAGATAGGTGATCCTTCTGAGAGATCCTAGCTAAACGGGTTGCCCTACTTTAGCCCCATCTCTAGCACAGGACATGCACCTATGGCAGGGGGCAAGAGACGGGGAGGCTTCACATCTCTGCACAAGGTCATTGAGAGGCATGCAAAATTTCTGCTGCCAAGGGGACAGGGTGATCGTGCAAACCTCATACAAAAGGAAAAGTGGTCTGTAGGCTTGCATTGTATTGCAACATTTATTCAGCTTCCTTCTTGTGTGAATAGAGGAAAGGTTGAGTTGTGTAATCCTCCCGGTCTCTGCACAAGGAAAGCAAAGAGTTATATAAACCTTCTGTCCCTGCACAGAAGCAGGCGAGCTTGTCAAGGTAAGCCTTGACTCCGGGAGGAAAGATATACGCAAACTGCCTTCTCTGCTCACCAGAAAGCCTCCATTGCACAGCATGTGAGTGGCTTGTAGTATTCTGCTCACTCTGCTTGGAGACGCAAAGGCCAAGCAAGCTTACCACTCTGCAGAGAAAGCCGTACAGGGTTCTTTCTCATTGCACATGTGAGAGAGCCATCTATTTTACTTTTTGGGAAGATGCGAGCGGTGCAGCCTCTGCTCTGCACAGTGAGAGTGTCATTCACCCCACCCCTTTCAGGGGTTGACACTGTCACGCCCACTGAGCCCCCGCCGCCGCTGTACTACGGATTAGGCCTGTGCGGAAGTGACCAAAAAACTCCGCTAAGCGGAGTTCCGCAAGCGGCGGAATGCGTTTCATCACCCCGTTCGTGTTGATTTTCAGCGGCGGGTGTTTGTCTCGCTCTGTAAAATTAGCACGAGCGGCACCATGTGCAGCGCAAGAGGACGATGCTTCTTTTTTGCTGCTAGAGTATATTTTCTACTCGAGCCGCAGCTTTCTCAACACGAAAAAAAGGTTTCTCAACATGAGCGGTTGCGACCATCCACATTGAGAAATCCGACTGCCCGTGTTAAAATCTCGCCGAGAAGTGGATTTTCCTTGCTCGCCAGCTTGACGTTGGCAAGCACGAGCCAGGAAAAAGCCCCGTCTGAGAGTTTTTTGGGAACTCTGCGTGCTGCACAGAGTGCAGAAAAAACACCGCGAACGGGGTAGAGTTCACCGCCCAGGCCTACTACAGATCTTATCACAGTTAATGTTTTAATGATTTTGAAAGAGGAGTAGGTTCCACGGGTGTGTGGTTTGTATGTCTTTTTATGAGTACATGTTCGGCCCAGCTGTTAGTGAATATTAGATGTTCCTAAGTTCTCACTAAACACCCACCTTTGCTATTCATAGAGTTTTATACAATTTATTGTTTGCCTTTTTTCACATATCTCGAATATGTTTATAGCTTTTGGCTCTCAACTGGCTGTGAATATGTGAATTAACATGTGACACTACATAAGATTGCTGATAAATTCAATACAAATACATTCCTGCCATGCTCCTCAGGGCATGCAAACTGTGGGGACGTGTGAGAAGTTGGCCTGGTATATGCTGTCCACTAGTTAAAGTGGACACCCTGCACCAGTGCAAACAACCCTTATGGTGATTTAAGAGGTCAAAGATAACCTTAGAAAGCTATCCAAGTGGTAGCTGTGGAGAGCAGCCTTCATGCTTAGTCTTGAAGGAATGTTAAGCAGCTTGTTTTACCAGAATGTAATCTTATTGTATTGGTTAAATGAAAGGAGAACCACACAGTAGTTATAAGAATATATGTTTATTAGTATAACACGCCTTAAATACCTCACAGTATCTGCTACACGCAGATAAACACAAAGCACACAATACTGTAGCACAGAAACAATCGTAAGTAGCACTAATACACAGTGGGCTCCAGGGGGAGACCAAACCATACACTAAAATAGTGGTATAAGAACCACGACTCGAGTCAAAACAGTGTCTAGAGGGTGTAGAATCGCTGGGACATCAAGGAACTACCCAAGGTGAGTAAGTAGGGACCCCACGGAGGACGGGTGCAGTGTGAGAACACGACCGCGTGCTACGTACAATTCAATGGGAGAGTCGCGGTTGCAATTTTAAAGTTTAAGGGCCCTTCCCAGTGGATTACGAGGAAACCCTTTGGAACATAGAAGGTTGGAGAGCCAGCCCACCCGTGGATACCGAAGTACCAGAGTTACCCATCCCAGGGAAGCCGAGTGCATAGGACTGAAGTGGCGTCGGAAACCGCGGTCGTTCTCAATGGGAGTCTTCAAAGAAATGCCACTGCTGGAAAGAAGAAAAATGTCCGGTGGAACCCACAGGTGGATTCTTGATGGAAGGAACCTGAAAGCAGAGGGGACAGAGTCTGGGTCACTCAGGAGTGACCAGGGGCTCGGTAGACGAATGCCCACCGATGTCGGGTGCTTCAGGTGTGAAGAAGGAGACCATGACTCTCCAGCTGCAGGGACCAGGAGACGTCGAGGACGACCAGGAGCCGGATACGAGCTTTCCCACGAAAGATGTCGAGTGCTGAGAGGGCGGTGTCCGGCGGGAGCACCAACAAGCCTTGGCAGCAGCAACCCACGAAGCAGGTCAAAGAAGGTTACGGTCTGGCCCAGCAAGGACCAGAGGACTCACCACAGCAAGGGGAGTCAGGGCAGGCCTGGAGCAACCAGGGGCGCCCAAGAAAAGCAGTGCTGTCCCTCAAGTGGAACCACGAAGGCTCAGGAGTCGCGACGGGACCTCTAGCAGTTTCACAAAGTCACAGCTTGCAGAGCACAGAGTGCGAGGAGGCCGAAGTTCTTTGTACGGAATGTGCACAGAGGTGGGGGCTATCGATAGCCCTATGCACGAAGTTGGGGAACGCCAACAAGCATATGCACTTGCAAAAGTACGCGGTGCACAGGGGTTCGGGTTATGCGGTCCCCACAAGGGATACTGGCCTCGAAATCAGTGAAAGGGCAGCTCGACTTCAAGGAACGTAGGAACCCACCTCCTGTGTTGCTGGAGCCTTCAGAGTCCGCATGAGCTCAGGATGAGCAGACCGGTCAGTTGCGCTACGGTGCCTGCAAATGCATGGGAGTGACTCCTTCACCCCAAAGGGAGATACTTCAGTTGTCCTTGGTGGAGCACAGGTCCTGCACGGAGCCTGTATGGTGCACAGGCACAGACGATGCTTTGGACGGAGAGGGAGATGAAGTCGGGCCCAGTCGAAGTCCAGCAAAGTCCAGAGTGTCCAGACGGTCGAAGGTCAGTGGTTTCTTGATCAGAATCTTGTCCACCTCGAATCTAGGGTCCTACAGCAGGTAAGCCCTTTTGTACCCACGGGAGAGGGTTTGACAGATTCAGGGGACCCTCCCAGGGGAGGGTCAGGACAGTGGGGAGGATACTCCCAGGTCCTTTGTCCAGTTTCGTGCCAGAGCAGGAGCCAACGGCTTCCAGGACTGGTTTGAACTGGACTTTGCACAGGGACACCAAATGTGCCCCTCGTGCAGACTTTCAGGCTCTTTGGAAGTGCACCCACCCAGTTCCAATACACTAAATCCTGTCTGGGAGGTGGTCATACCTCCCTGTGACAGGATGCCTATTGTGCTGCCTTCCTCTGCTCGAGCTTGGCTCCGCAGCAGGAGGGCAGAAATGTGTCTCTGGTCGGCAGCAACCATTTTGTGCTGTCTGGGTCGAGAAGGCTGGTACCAGGAAGACCAGGGACCCACGAAGCTTGCTTCTGAGGGGTGGAATCATACCTCCCACACCGGTTACCGGTGTGGAGGTATGATTCCAAGGTGTTTGATACCAAACACGACATAGTTTGTTGCAGCTGTTTTCGAGATAGCATTTTACGCGAGCATATAATGCACCTCTACTTATGTCTGGCTGCGTCACCGACAACCTGGGAGAATGGTCTCCGAAGGCTGCAGGGGTGCCCTGCTCATGCATGGGCACCCTCTCACGTAAAACCCAGCACCCTGCCTTCAGGATTGTCAAGGCCTGCTATAGGAGTGACTTATAGGTTTTAAGTGTAGTGACCTATAGATATAGGAAACCTATATCTAAAGTAAGTGGTGCATGCACCATCTTACACAGGCTACAAGGGCAGGCCTGAAGTTCCATTTTGCATGGCCTCTCCTGGGTGGCATAATACATGCTTCAGCCCATGGGAGGCCTCTGGGGTACCTATGCCCTGGGTACATGTGTACCATATCCTAGGGACTGATAAGTGTACCCCAGTATCCAATCTGGAGTGTACCTAAGTACATGTCATAAGATTTTAGGGAGAAAGCAGATAGACTGGGGTCCTGATTAGCAGGATCCCAGTCAGACTAGTCAAAAACAGTGTAACATCAAGCAAAAAGTGGGGGTACCCATAAGAAGCAGATCCTACTTTCCTACAGGATGGAAGATTTGTACTGTGATAATCTTTACTAAGCCCTCTTAGAAGGGATTTTATATTGTTTTGACAACTGTAATTTTGAACATACTTTTTACTGTAGCATGGTAAACCCAATGGGTCCCTTGTGGGCTCAATACAGTATATCTGAGTTGGTTAAGGTGACAAGCCAGTGAAAAAAGCTACAGTCCTGATTGCCTTTATGGCAAAAATAGTTATAGATGCATAGGCCTAAGCTATGTATTGCGAAGAGTTACAATAAAGGCAGTAAGCCTGATTTCTTTCTTTATGAAATGCCTATGTTTTAAAGCCTGTAGACATGTATTTTGTTACATGAAATCTCTGAAATGATTATTTTTGCAGAGAATATTTTGGTTACCCCCTTTGACAGAATACTTGGTCTGTAATAATTCTTGGTAGAATTTCTTCAGAAGGCCTTACTGGGTTACTTGTGTGCCAGGATCTGACATCTATCCTATCTATGTATATATCTGTCTATCTATGTATATATCTATCTGTCTATGTATATATCGATCTATGTATGTAAATATGTATTTATATATATATATATATATATATATGATCAAGACCTGTAGGTGGTTGGAACGCATTTATGTGTGTGTATACACATACACCTCATAAATAAAGAGGTGGTTTGCGTTAGCCCTCTTTCAGGCGTGCTATTCCGTAGGCGCGCGCACGCACGCGTAAGGATGTATGTGCCCATGCATCACCATGCCTACGGAATGACGCTGATTTCATTCTGTTTTTTAACTGATACAAGATAGTCACCACTTGGCTCGGTAACCAAAAAAAACAAAACTTACTTGAGCAAATGCACATTTGACATGTGGAATGTCTCGGCACCAAATTGGCAGCTACTGGGCACTCCAGAAAAAGTAAAAAAAAAAAAATTAAAAAAAAAAAAGTAAAATTCCACGAGGGGTGGGACCAATGGAGGAGCGTTTAAGGGAAAGCAACGCAAGAAGGAGGGTGAGGGAGCTACATGGAGCACTTAGGAGGGAGCAGGTGTTTTAAGTGGGGAGGCACCACGAGGGAGAGAGCTAGAACATACGTACGTGTACTCTCATGGAGTGCTGAGAGACAAAGAAAAAAAGTAGTTACCTAAACGTGTGCGTTGACGGATACTAGTTAGCCATTCATAAGGATGTAAAGGGGCAGTGCTTCAGGGAAGGAACAGGCACAAGAATAGGAAGGCAAGCCATCTAAGAAGAAGTTACTAAATGAGAGTGACAATTAAGTTAACCAGTGGTAATCAGTGGGTCGGCTGAAATCCACTGCAAGTTTTTGATATGGTCCACACAGGTATTTTCTCAACCAGAGCTAAAAGGCGTTTGGGAGACGAGTCCTAAAAACGCACGGTAAAGTGTGGCATGTTAGTTCCAAGAACATCACCATAATCAAAGTTTTAAATAAAAATCACATGGTATTGTGAGCCAAACATTATTGAAATGTGAAGCACGGAAGAATACGTAGATTTGCTAAATCCCGCAGGTCTTAATGAAGCACAAGATTGCACATTTTGTCTGTATGGCTGACTAAGGATGTATTTAATCACACATGAACATTAAAGGGAGAGGCTTGTTAAAAGACGACCTAAAGTAAACCTCAGATGGAGGTTTCATGGTGCTCTGGAATCGTAGCACTTAATAATGAAAAACAACCGGTAAAGTTGAAGACCTTTTGAATTGCTATTGCATACCAAATACAGGAATGGAAAACTGAGAGCAGTGCAAAGGACAGGAGTTTCTCAATAAACCAGACGGTAATGAAACCGTCAAGTAGCTTCTGATGAATGAAATGTCCCTTTTGAAACGTGCCAAGCATATTATGTTATGTTTTTCAAATGGATTCTGAAAGATGTGATGAAATGATACAAAATGATTTAATGAACACAAAAAAACGGAAATTGGAACCTAGCTAAGGGAGATAAAAGACTTCCACTCGGGTAGAGTGGGAATGTCTACTGATGGGAAAGAGAACTTTCTTTTTATAGTCCCCTCACTCACCAGGGTTTCCCCTTAGTGACATGCTTCATCATTGGGGTCCTCTCAATCCGCTGGGGATTGAGGCGTGCTACGACTGACGGAATTACGTAGGAGCACTTGCGTGTAATAAATGTGTAGTGCAGTGATGTGGAGTGGAAAAAATGGGTTAAAAATACCTAACTAGTGGGCGAATGACTTTATTCTTGCTCCTAGTTGATATGTTTAAAAACTGGGGTAACTACTAGGAAAAACGTAACCGTGATGAGTTAGGCATCCCTAGCGTAAGTCGACATGTTTCGAGCCTCCCACAGCTCTTCTTCAGGACCACACAGGGACCAGCCCTGTGTGTACCACTCCTAGGTGACCTATAAATAAGGTAATGAGTGAAGTGAAGTAAAGGTGCCGCACCTACTGTGCGTGCACTAACAATACATACGAATAACTCAATGGTACATAGTATCTGTAGAAAGATAAAACAGACCACTGTTAGAGTACACACTTGTCTTCCAGGATACTGGTAGACATCATAGTTATAGTCGTCATACTAATTACTATAAATGCTCCTCTATGGTGTGTGTAGTTTTATAACTACCTTGTGTTCCGTCGTGCTATATGGAAGAAAAACAAAGTGTCTCCGATGGAGATGGTGATTCAGTGCTATTTACAAAACATAAACCACTTGACATACAACACCACATAACGAACATGTACATATAAAGTCACATACTTAATATAAGGCTCAAATGTGCCCCATGGTCTGGAGGGGTTGAGGGGCTCGTAGTCACACTCTGTAAAGGTAATGGTCACAAGTGTGTGGTTATTAGTAGACCCTGTAAAAAACGCTGTGAAATACAGGGGTTGCCCGATGCCTTCATGCGGTCGAAAAACCGTCGAATGATTCCTCCGCTGTAAAGGAAAGAGTCAATGGCACTTACTTCATCAGAGCGCACCTCGCCGGCAATGCACCTAATTGCTCCCCTGGAGACCGCATATTAACGCGTGTCTCCACGGGTGCTTCTAAATATACTTCTGCATCCGCCCATTCATTGTGGTATTGACTAGGGCGGCGCAGACTTAAAATGGCCGCCGGAGATGGCAAAAACGGTGGCCTTTTGGAAGTGTAGATAGACATTGTCGATTCTACGTAAAAAAAGTGGGAAATATAAAGGTGTAAAATAAGAATTGAGGCCATGTAAGGAAATAAATATAAATATAAATGACGGATTTGGCATACGAGGTAGTCTCGCCTAGATGGTGAGCGGGACTCAGTTCAATAGCGATTATTTTTATGGATACCAAGATGTTACCTTGTGATTGCGAGAAGGGTACGCCAACTCGTTCAAATCAAATCCATGTTGCTCTGTTGGATAAGGGGTTTAACGATTGTTATGAAACAGCAGAGCTCATGGTTAGTCATGATTGGAAAAATCGGCGATGGCCAACATGGTCAATCCTCTGCAAGTGTCGGTGTCATGTCTAGGATGCATCAGTGTTAGTTAACTAGAGATTGTAGTTGGTTCATGTGGTAAATTGACCCCAAGGGATGTTATCGTTTAAACCTTGGGTGTCAGTATGAAGTTTAAACACCCACCGTTGTTCCTTCTCGAGCAGCCTGTTTTCTAGGTTGTCTACATGTTTCAGGTGCTCCAACACTACCCATCTCAGATCATTAGGGGTGTGTTGTTTCTCAATGAAATGCGTTGTCATTTTAGTGGTGGCTTGCTTACACCTGATGTTACTGTGGTGTTCCACTATTCTGGTGCTAACCTTCCTAGTGGTCATACCCACGTAGTGGAGGTTGCAGGTACAGGTAATCATATACACCACCCCTGCAGTGTTGCAATTAGTGAATTTTCGCAGTTCCCATGTCATGTTGTTATTGAAAAATACCTTTTTGGTTGGGGATGTTAGGTGGCAAACACTGCAATTACTGCAAGGGTGGTGTCCACCCGGCAGTGTGTGGAGTACTCGTTGTGCTCCATCAGTGTCCGTTATTGATTTTGGGCGCGTATGTACCAGAATGTCTCGCATGTTCTTTCCCTTCCTGTGGGAGAACATTGGTCTCGGTATATCCAGGTTCCCACTATTCAGGGTGCGCCAGTGTTTTTTTACTATCTTTGCTACACGATCTGACGCTACATTGAACGTGGTGATGCAAATTGTCGTCTTGTTTTTTCAGTTTCATCCTTACAGTGTGTTTCGAGGAGCGCCTCTCTGTGGTTATTAGCAGCTCTCTTTTTGCCTTGGATATTAGATGTCGGGGATATTTTCTCGCAATTAGTTTCTCTGATAGTTCTTTGGCTTGGATGTTATAGTCCTCTTTCTCAGTGCAGTTTCTCCGGAGGTGGAGGAACTGTCCAAATGGGAGGTTCTCTTTCAGTTGTCTCGGGTGGAAACTGTTGTAAATTAACAGACCGTTCTTAGCAGTTGGCTTGAAATGAGTAGTTGTCTTAAGTATGCCATCAACTGCGAAAATGTTCAGATCCAGAAAAACCAGCTGTGTCTTGCTCATTGTGTACGTAAATTTTAGAAAAGGATCTTGCAGGTTAAGCCAGGTGATGAATTCCGTGGCTTCAGGCTCATTTCCTTCCCAAATGAGTAACACATCGTCGATGTATCTCTTCCACCTTAGTATGTGGTTCTTGTGTGGGTTGAAGTTGTTCAGTATCTTATGCTTCTCAAGATGATGTACATAAAGCCCCGCTACGCTTGGGGCAAAAGTGCTTCCCATGCTGGTCACGTTGCTGGCGGAATAGTGTCTCAAACCGAAAAAAGTTTTCGGTCAAAGCTAGTCTACAGCACTCCAGGACCACATGCCTCTGTGTCTGATAAGGCCACTGGTGTTCAAAAAGGACCTCTTCTATTATGTCCAAGGTCTCCTTGTGGGGTAGACTAGTGTAGAGGCTTTCCACATCCAAGCCAATCAAAATGCTTGTAGTAGGGTTGAAGTGTAAATCCTGGAGGAGGCATAATACTGCCTTGGTGTCTTGAAGGTAGGTGTCTGTTCCCTGTATGAGCGGACGCAGAAAGGCGTCTGCAAACTTGGAGAGCGGATCCAGAATAGATCCGATTCCGGAGACTATTGGTCTTCCTGGTGGTTTCTCCAAAGACTTGTGTATCTTCGGTATTGTGTAGAAGTACGGGGTTGTGGGGTTAGTATTTTCCCAAAAATCTCCTTTTTTCGTTATCCAATCATGTGCTGTAGACTCTTCAACCAAATTGGCGATCTCAATGCGTAGGCGTTCTGTTGGGTCCTCTCTTATTCGTATGTAGTTCCTCTCGTCGGCCAAGAGTCTCAAACATTCGTTGCGGTAAGCAACTGTGTTCTGGAGCACAATTGCTCCACCTTTGTCTGCCTGTTTGATTGTTATTTTCTTGTCATTTGCCAGTAGTTGAATTGCTTCCTGTTCCTTCTTGCTGGTGTTGTGGAATTTTTTTATCTTCTTGTGGTCTATTTCACTGACTTCCTTGAGAACGGCCTTTTCAAAGGCTAGTAGTTCTACTGGAAGGTTGGTCGAGGGTGGGGTGAAATTTGATTTTCGGTGTAGACCTGTATCTGAAAGAGACACGTTAGTGATAGATTCCTTACCTTAGAATATCCCCAGGCGTCAGACTGGATCCAGAAAGTTTTTCGTTAGTAGTACCCCTGCGCGTCAGTAGGTGGCGGCGTGCGGCTCCGCGTCCGTCGCTGGCGTCGTAAGCGCAGAGATGACGTCACGGAGACTACTTAGGCGCCTCCCATGCGCGCTGACGTCAGTTCTTTCTTTTTCCGCGCCAGTAAGCGCAGATCCGGTTAGAGCACGTACCTTAGTCACTTTTTGACTACCCTTTTTTGAGACTTTTGTCTCCTGTCATTGGTTTCCTTGGTGCACGTAGGGATGCCTGGCTTTAAGTCTTGTGGGGCCTGCCGTCGCAATATGTCGGTGGCGGACCCCACGATGTCTGCCTCTACTGCCTGGAGACCGACCACGACTCCCGGTCCTGTCTGGACTGTCGGGCCATGGCCCGAAGGCCTTGAGGAGCGGCACCGGAGCTGCTGGAGGTCCGGCACTCGTCCCAGCGCCGTTCCCGGTCCAGGGGCCGTTCCAGGAACGCTCGCGGGGCCACAGTCATCGCTCCTCGGGTTCCAAGTCTTCACCCTCGGATTCGGGTAAGAGACGACACAAAAAGAAGTTGAAGAAGCGTGTTCGCTCTCCGACGTCCCCCGTCGATCCCCGGATGCGGACGAGGGGGACAGGGGCTTTGCCCCTGCGGCTCCTTCGGAGCTCGAGAATCCCGCGGCCTACCCACGTTACTCGGGTCCGTCGGCGACTCCCGCACAGGTGCAAGAGTTTCTTGCTACCATGGACCGCCTTTTTAGGCCTCGGGCTCCCGCCGGCGCGCCCTCGGGCCCCGCGGTCCCGTGTCAGGATCCTGTTGGACCGACGGCGCCGCCGGCGGATCCAGCTTCGGCACCACAGGATCCTGTGCCTTCGGCTCCGGCCACGGCGCCACAAGGTCCATCGCTGCCGGCCCCAGCGCCACTCTCAGCTCCGCCTCCGGTGCCGCAGTGGGTGCCATTTGTCCCGCCCTTGCCCAGGTTCCAGGACCATTTTGCTCCTACCTGGCATCCGCATTGGGACACGGCGCCGGTCCGGCCCCGGCCGGCGCCGTTCTCGGCGACGTTTCCGACACAGATTGTTCCTTCTCCGGCTCCTGCCCTGCCGCTGCGGTCTGTGCCACATGCGGCGGAGGTGGAGGACGACTGGGAGGGGTCCGAGGACCCTCTTGCTCGTCAGTGTCACTCTGAGCAGGACTGGGCGGACGATTTGGAGGATGCCGGCGACCTCGACGTCTCCTCTGACCCGGGATTTGCATCTCCCCCGCCTACCATGGAGGAGGGCGCCTCCTACACGATGGTGCTCCGTCGGGCAGCTGAGGTTCTCAACCTTGATCTCCCTACGGTGGCCCTCAAAACTAACCTCCTTACTGAGGTGCTCCAGACGGCGTCCACTTCGTCGGAGCCCCTGCTGCCATTTAATGACGCCCTCACTGACGTCTTGCTGGGCACTAGGTCGCGGCCAGCCACAGGGGCCCCTGTGGATAAGTACGTCGCCAGGCGTCATCGCCCGGCGCCCGGTGACCCTGCCTTTCTGACCACTCATCCTATGCCTGAGAGCCTGGTCATCCAAGCTTCGACGTCACAGAGTGCCTTCCCCACGGCGCCGCCGGATAAGGACTCCAAGAAGCTGGAGCAGTTCGGCAAGCGGTTGTTCTCTTCGGCCAACTTGGGGCTGCGGTCGGTGAACACCGCTTGCCTATTGGGCCGCTATTCCCACGTGGTGTGGGATACAGTTGCACAGGTGTTGCCTCAGTGTCCTGAAGAGACCCAAGCTGTGCTGTCCCAAGCTGTTGCCGAGGGTAAAGATGCGGCTAAGTTCGCCATTCGGTGTGGTTTGGACACCGCGGACTCACTAAGTAGAGCGATTTCTACGACTGTGGCGCTTCGTCACCACGCCTGGTTGAGATCTACCGGGTTCTCGCCCGATGTCCAGAGCTCGCTCATGGACATGCCCTTTGATGGCACTCGCCTGTTTGGCGATAAGGCCGACAGTGCGCTGGAGCGTTTTAAGGACTCGCGGGCCACGGCCAAGTCCTTGTCTTTCCACGAAAAGCCCAGCCACTCCTGGTTTTCGTTCCTTTCGTGGCCACGGAAAGGGCGCCCAGGCACGTTCCTTCAGCAAGCCTGTGCAGAACCAGCCTCGACGCGGTTTCCGCAGGGGCAGGTCTGGGACTCAGCGTGGGGGTCAGTCCACCTCCGCTCCCGCTGCTTCTGCCTCCAAACCTTCCTAATCCGAGCTTTGGGGGGGGCACCCCACGCCAGTGGGTGGCAGGATCCACCATCATCTCCCCCACTGGCACGCTATCACATCGGACAAGTGGGTGTTGCAGATCATCCGCAAGGGTTACGCCCTTCCCTTTCAGTCCACCCCTCCAGCCATGCCACCTCAGTTCCACCGCATGTCGGGGACCACTTGGCACTTCTCCTGCAGGAAGTCACGGCCCTCTTGGCCAAGGGGGCCATCGAGTGTGTTCCTGGGCCAGAAGTAGGGAGTGGTAGTTATTCCCACTACTTTCTGGTCCCCAAGAAGGACAAGGGGGCTTGCGCCCATCTTGGACCTCAGGAACGTCAATCGCTTCCTCCCGGAAGGAGAAGTTCAAGATGTTGACTCTGGCTCAGGTCTTGGCTGCCCTCGACCCTGGAGACTGGATGGTAGCGTTGGACTTGCAGGACGCCTATTTTTACATCCCTCGTCCTGCCGGCCCACCGGCGTTACCTGCGGTTCACGGTAGGCCAGGAGCATTTTCAGTTTGCCGTGCTCCTTCGGCCTTACCAGCGCCCTCGGGTGTTCACGAAGGTGATGACGGTGGTCGCAGCTCATCTGCGCAGGTCAGGAGTGTCAGTCTTCCCCTACCTCGACGACTGGTTGTTGAAGGCGGGCTCGCCCCAGGCAGTCGTCACCCACCTTCAGACTACGGCCGACCTCCTGCATTTGCTGGGGTTCTCCATCAACGTGCCGAAGTTGCACCTGAGTCCCTCTCAGAAGCTCCCCTTCATCGGAGCGGTTCTGGATTCGACGCGGTTTCGGGTTTATCCTCCCGAGCAGCGAGTCCGGGATATTCAGGCTATGATTCCGATCTTTCAGCCTTTATCCCGGGTTTCAGTCAGGATGACCCTCCGGCTCCTGGGCCTGATGGCCTCCTGCATCCTGCTGGTGCAACATGCCAGATGGCATATGCGGGCTCTGCAGTGGGACCTGAAGTTCCAGTGAGCACAGCATCAGGGCAACCTGTCCGATCATGTCCAGATCTCGGAGGGCACTGCACGACAATTGCAGTGGTGGCTCACGAATCGCGATTGGGTCAATGGCAGATCCCTCTCCCTTCCCCAACCGGAGCACACAGTGGTGACGGGTGCCTCCCTCCTGGGATGGGGTGGCCACTTGGGAGAGGCGTAGATCAGAGGCCTCTGGTCTCCGGCGGAGTCCCGGCTCCATATCAATCTTTTGGAGCTTCGGGCGATCCGGCTTGCACTGAAGGCATTCCTTCCCTCTGTCCGGGGAAGTGTAGTGCAGGTGTTCACGGACAACCCCACCGCCATGTGGTATTGCAACAAACAGGGCGGGGTGGGGTCGTGGACCCTCTGTCAGGAGGCTCTGCGCCTCTGGACATGGCTGGAACATCAAGGCATTACCTTGGTGGTTCAACACCTGGCAGGTTCTCTGAACGCCAGGGCGGACTAACTCAGCCGCCGGTGCTTGATGGATCACGAATGGCGTCTGAACTCGGACGTGGCGCAAGGTCTCTTTCAGCAGTGGGGAGAGCCTTGGTTAGATCTATTCGCCACCGAAGAGAACGCGCAATGTCATCAGTTCTGCGCGTTGGAATTTCCAAGGCGGCACTCGCTCGGCGACGCTTTTCGTCGCGAGTGGAGTTGCAGTCTGTTGTACCCCTTTCCGCCTATACCGCTTCTGCCCAGAGTGCTGAAGAAGTCATTCTTGTGGCTCCGGATTGGGCACGGAGATACTGGTATCCCGAGCTACTAGGCATGGCGCTCGATCCCCCGATCTGTCTGCCTCTTCGGGAGGATCTTCTGTCGCAGCAGCAGGGGACGGTCCTCCACCCGAACCTGTCCAGCCTCCACCTCCATGCGTGGAGATTGAGCGGCGACAGTTGACAGCTTTCGATCTTCCTCCCGAAGTCTGTGATGTCATTCTGGCAGCCAGGCGTCCCTCCACTAAATCGGTATACGCCTGCAGGTGGAACAAGTTTGTGGCATGGTGCACAGCTAAGGCCGTGGATCCCCTTTCTGCCCCTCTTTCCGAAGTCCTTCTGTTCCTTCTTTCTTTGGCCCAGCAGGGCTCTTCTCTGGGCACTATCAAAGGTTATCTTTCGGCCATCTCCACCTTTCTCAGGCTTCCAGATCAGCCTTTCTTGTTTAAATCTCCGGTTGTTAACCGTTTCCTGAAAGGCATTACGCACACGTTTCCTCCCGTGCCGTTCATTATGCCTCAATGGGATTTAAATCTTGTCTTGACATATCTGATGTGCGCTCCCTTCGAGCCCCTTCATACCTGTCCTTTGCGTCTTCTCACTCGCAAGACGGCTTTCCTGGTAGCTATCACCTCTCCTTTCTTTTCTGTTCATCCGGACAAGGTGGTTTTAAGGACCCGTCCTTCTTTCTTGCCAAAGGTTGTCACGCCCTTCCACATCGGGCAGACCATCACTTTGCCCACCTTCTTTCCGCCTCCGCATCCTTCAAAAGAGGAAGAGAGGCTCCACCGTCTGGACCCAAAACGTGCGCTCTCGTTCTACCTGAAGCGCACACAACAGTTCCGGGTGGATGACTAGCTCTTTGTTGGCTACGTGGGCGCCAAAAAAGGTCGAGCCGTGCACAAACGTACCATCTCTGGGTGGGTCGTTTTGTGCCTCAAAGCGTGTTACTCGTTGGCTAAGAAGGAGCCTCCTGTGGGGCTGCGTGCCCATTCTACCAGGGCGACAGCAGCCACTACTGCCTTGGGACGCGGCGTCCCCTTGCAGGATATTTGTCAGGCAGCTACGTGGGCCTCGCTGCACAAGTTTACCAAGCATTACTGCCTTGACAGTCAAGTCCGGAGAGACGGCTTCTTTGGCCGTTCTGTTCTCCATGACTTCCTGGTGTAATCTATTTGCAGACCCACCACCGGGGTTGGTATTGCTGGGGTATCTATTCTAAGGTAAGGAATCTATCACTAACGTGTCTCTTTGAGATGCACAAGTTACTACTTGTGTAACGATATATCTGTAAGAAACATTAGTAGTGACAGATTCCTTACCGCCCCACCCATCCTCCCCGTTCTGCGAACTGATTTCTAGGGTTAAGGTCATCCCTTTCAGGGCCCTAGTTTCATGGCACCAATGGTCAGTTTCTTGCATGGCTCTGCGTTCCTGGCGCGGAAAGTCATGTACAGAACTGACGTCAGCGCGCATGGGTGGCACCTAAGTAGTCTCCGTGACGTCATCTCGGCGCTTACGACGCCAGCGACGGACGCGGAGCCGCACGACGCCACCTACTGACGCGCAGGGGTACTGCTAACGAAAAACTTTCCGGATCCAGTCTGATGCCTGGGGATATTCTAAGGTAAGGAATCTATCACTAACTAATGTCTCTTACAGATATATCGTTACACAAGTAGTAACTTGTGCGTCACTCCCACGGGTCGTCATTGGTGGTTTGTCTTTGAAGTATACCTGCAGTTTGATCTTGCGAATGAATTCGTTTAGTTCGCAGCAGAGTTTAAATTTGTCCATGTTGGGTGTAGGCACAAAACCGAGCCCCTTTTCCAGGACTGTTTGTTGGGTTGGTGTCAGGATGGCATCTGACAAGTTTATAACTAGACTTTGTAGTTGCTGGTTGAAGAGTTGTTCGGAGGGCCGATGCTCCTCGTATTTATCCTCGTGGACTCCAGAGGTTGTGCCCATTGCACCTGCTGTCCTCTTCTGGTCCTGCCTTTTTGTGGTCCTTTGCCTCCTCCTAAAAAAGACTGGCCAGTTTGTTCCTGTTGTTGTACTTGTTCCCAGTAAGGGAAAGGTTGTTGTTGGTATGGTGGTTGCTGAAAATGTGGGGGTCCATAGAAAAATGGTGGGGGGATGTTGTAAGGTAGTGGCCCTTGGAAAGGAGGCCAACCATACCCCTGTCCACCCCTGTTTCTCATTCGTCCATTCCGGTTACGTCGGCTTCTGTTGGTATTGTTGCGACTGTATCCTGAATCTGAGTTGTCTGAGCCGGTGTCCGTGTTATATCCTGGGTTTCTCCCGGAAGGGTTATAGTCTTCCCTGGTATACGGGTAGACTTTATCATGTGAGAAGGTTTTTTGATCTTTTTTGAATTTCTGGTACTTTGTATCCCTTAAGCTCACCTCGAAATCCGTCATTGTTTTATTCAGTTCTTCTAGTCTTTTTTTCAGTTCCGTGACTGTTTGATAAGATTTTAAACGGACTTCCAGGGTGTGTATCTCCTCCTTCATGTCCTGGGACAATTGTGCTGCTGTCTTGATGATTAGCACTAACTAATCTCTGGTACAGTGCCACGAGGTGAGTGACCAGTCTTTCTTGAACGATTTGTCTTGCTGAAAAATGACAGGTTCATTCCGTACAATCAAACCTCGTGGCGCTGTATTGGCTCTGAGGTATTCCGTCATCATAATACCATAAATCATGGTTTTTATTTGGTTCCTTTTCAATTCCGTCAGTTCGTCCCAACATTGGCTCGCTTCATTGGTGTCCCTGTTTGGTGTCTCTGCTAATGGTAGCATAGATGAGATTACTCTATCTACCTTCTCTTCTGTGAAGGTGAGGCCCGTGACTTCAGTCATGCTGCTAAAAAGGTGTGGTTGTTGAGTGTATAGGGGTAAGAATTTAAGCAGTAAGTAATATATAAGAGCATTTTATGGGAAGAAATTCCTGGAGATTTTGTATTTGAAACACACTTTTGAAATAATAAACAAGTGATTGATTTGACTGGTGGTTTAATGGAAAAGGTTTGCAATCGGATGTGTATCATCAGTTAAAGAAAACGGAGGCTGGATGTAGCCAGCTTGAGTGTATAGAAAATAAACCTCAAATTTAGCCACTTAGGTGTATGGTTTTGTAAGAGGAAGGTGCTTCTCCTCGCCTGTATTAAAACTTGATGTGGTGTGAATTGTCATGTTGGCATTCTCCGCGTCGGGTGAGGTTGCTACCGAGCGCGTGGGGGAGAATGTCTAGGCTTGAACGTTCTGTGGGGAACCGTTGGAGCATTGACAGTTGCTCCGCGGCTTTACCGGGTCCAATTTTGCGTATTACGGTTCTATGCACACCTCATTTCCTATTACCTGTCAATACAAGACACGTCAACGCCACACTAGTGTGTGCATTTTTTACCCTTTTGGCTCTTCAAGTTATTGTTGCACACATTACACACCATAAGTGTTACACTTCATAGTTTTGCTCTATTATTTATGGTTAAAAAGTTTACACTGCAAGTGAGTGTGATCAGTACCCACACTCATTTTCCATAGGCATTTATACACGGTGTTCTGGTTCAACCGTGTGTGCCCAAATTGTTTCACTGACCCCTCTCTTACCATTTTTACCTGGGCCAGGGGAACCACAAATGAAATCGCCAGAATGGAAAGACTATTTTATGAACTATTTATCAGCAATTGAAGAGGAGGGTTCTGAAGAATTTACTTCCTCAGGTAAAAAGGAAATTTTACTGCATAGTCTTGGTCCTGAAGGAATACACATTTACTTCCAAATGGAGAAGAAGGTCAGAACAGCAGAAGAAGGGGATGTTTTTGTGAATGCACTTGATGACTTGGATCACTTTTACTTACCCACAGTTTGCGTAGCCATTGACCGGTTTAACTTCTTCCAGAGGAAGCAAGGCCAGTCTGAGCCGGTAGAAGACTAAGTATCAACTTTGAAAAAGTTGGCGATTACATGTAAATTTGGTAATTTACATGATGAACTAATTAGAGACCAAGTCATCATGCATACGAACAACACCAACGTACAAGAAAGACTTTGGGTGAGTGGGGACTCATCACTCAAGGACGTCATAGCTCTAGTAAACGAGCATTGGCATAGCCAATAGGTCTCGCCTTTGGGACCATATAAGGGTTTACCCTGCAGCACATTATTCTGGGTGCAGTACACGGACGAGTTCATTAACCCCTTACACTCCACCCACCTCTGCAACGGATGAGGCAGCTGCAAGAGTGGACTTAATTTGCAGTGGTTTCTTATGTAACTCTACAACAGCTGGTGCTCTGATTACAAATTAAAATTTAAATGATGAATAAATTTGCTCAGAAGAAAGAGCGTGACTGTCAAAATGCTATTAATCATTCTAAAGACAAGATATGTGCAACGTAGAAGCCAGTCGACTACTCAGTAATCTTAAAGGTAAGCAAACGAAATGCAGAAGACTCATGCAGCGTCTAAAGTACACCATTTGGTGAAAACGGAACAAAGGATTCAATTTGAAAAGGAGTTGGTGCTGAGATTAGTAGCAGACCGCACCCCAAAAGAAAAGCATTATACTGTTGAACTACCAACGAGCAAGGCATGTCGTTAATGGTCAGACAAATGAAAAAATAGATTGAAAGCCATAAGTACGGCAAATGTAACTTAATAAAACAGTTACTTAAATTGAGAACGCAGGTAAATCACAAGCAGCCGTTGTGACGGCTTTGAGAAAAACGGTTATGCCCTGTTAGCATGATCTAATTATTCAAAGAACACGTTCAGTATAAACCCATCAGGAAGTGAACGCTGTTGGTGCGGCACATGAAACTTGTTAAGGCAGAATAAAGAACAAGAGCAAATAAGAAAGAGCCGTTGTAGTGGCTTCAAGAGAAACGTTTTTACTCTGTTGGCATAATTTAATTGATTGAAGAGCACGTTTAGTATAAATCTATCAAACCAGAAAAACACCAGCCATCCTTAAGGTCATACAAGGGTGTAATGGAGGCTATATTAAAGGCAACGCCAAAATACAGGAAAAAATGTAGGCCAAAGACTTCCTTTGTGCGTAATCTATGTCATATGCAGACAAAATCTCACAGATCGGCAAAACAGTCACCAAGTGTTTACCCATGAAGCATATTATCCTGGGTGCTGTACACGGACGAGTTCATTAACCCCTTACACCCCACCCACCCCCGCAAACGGATGAGGCAGCCACAAGAGTGGACTCAATTTGCAATGGTTTCTTTGTTACAGTGAACAATTTGGCTTTTCATATTATTTAAAAAGCAAACGCTTAAGTGCACACAAGAGACGCTACTCCAACTAAACCTTAGAAGACGGACTAAACATGGGAAATCCCTTCACACACACAATAGAGAATAGCCCATCCCCAAGCTCGCAGGGAAAAGCCTAGACAAAATAACACTGAGCTGGTAATCGTAGGATTTGGCACAACACAATAAATGTAGTATATAAATTGCATTGTTCCCCTGCTCATAGGTCTCCTCACCTCGGATCCTTTCTCTCTGCCCAAAGAATACTAATACTCGCTTGTCGTGCACCTGGAGCAGAAGCTCCAGAAAGGAAACTCAATGTGTTTTTAGTTTCGGCGCGGTGGAGCCTTATTGACTAGAACGACACTGAAAACCACTTTAGGGAAGGCAATACAAACTTCCGCCGACGCTGAGAAGCCATCCGGTAAAGGAGAGTCAATGGCAGTAGTTCCGGGAAACGGTGGCTTCCGGGCATAGAGTTGATGACTAGAACGCTAACTACTGCACAAAGATGCATCGAGTTTACAATACATTTCTTTTGCACATGCTGATCTCCTAAAGCAATTGATCTGCTCTGGAGTTAATCATGCCTGCAGAGTGCGGAGGTCGAGCTGTAAGAGGGGGGAATCGGAAAGCAGAGACCAGCGTTCGGACGTAGCATAACGATGGTACGCTGAAGCATCCTGTGATTTAGGGCACATCCCTTAATCTCCTGTGCCTGAAAAATGAATGTGTCTGTAGTGCAATGGGTGCTCATGTAAAGCGCTCTCATACCTGTGGGTTGAGTTTGCACTATATAACACTGCAAAAAAAAGCAGTGTTGCAAGAGGGGTGTCGCCTCCAGCACTGCCTACCGTGGCCTTGACCTTCCAGCAGAAGACACATATCTGCTCCAATTCAGCTGATGCTGACAGACTGGCTGGGCTGCAACTGACGTGGCTGCCTCTGGTTCTCCGAGGACTCTTCTATGTACCATGCCTCCACCATGATTGCAGCTCTGCCTACGCACATAAAAACAAGCCCAATTCTCTTCAAAAGAAAGCCCAAACAAAGCAAATATCCTACCAAAGGATAGCCCAACTGCTGTGGATATCGAAAAGTTGAAAAAGGCTAAATAAATACAATAAACAGAGCGGGAGGCACTGCTTGGGAGGCAGCACTAACACAACTGTGGAATTAAGATGAGATGGGAGGGAGGAATGCTACATTTACATATAAGCAGCAATGGTGCTGAAGCTCAACACAGTCAAACAGTATCAGACTAGGAAACCAAGAAAAAAAATAATCCTCCAAAGAACATATGAAGAACCATTGCGTAATGAGACAACTTAGTCCATGCTGCGTGGGAGGAACGGAAGAGACAAAGGAGGGACAAAGAGGCAGGACTGGCCACTAGCAAGCAAGGATTTTTAAAGGACACTGAAACAAACAAATCAAGAGCAGGGGGATGGTTTTAAGCCCACAACAGAAATTACAATAGGTCTCGAATGCTCGACCTAAAAAGAGTGAACTATCTAAAAGATGTGCCAAAGCAGCTCAATCCTCATCCACCTCTAGTGAAACTATGGAGGGTACGTCAGTTTGCAAAGTTTCTAAAGCTAAGAATTTTAAAGCTACAGGCAGTTCTGAGACAAAAAAGAAACCTGCAATTAGATGGAAAATTAAAAATCTAAGTTGCTATAGGTGTGGTAGTAATGAGCACCTAGCCAGTGATAGGAACTGCCCTGTGATTAAAGTGAAGTGTTTGTTCAGTGGTGTAATGCGTCACTATGCCAAAGTGTGTAGGAGGAAGAATAAAGGTATGCAGCGGGTTAAATTAGTGGATAACAAGTCAGACACTGAACTGTCTGACGCTGGCCAAGTAGATGAAGATGCTAGGGTCCTATTCATTGAATGCCCCGTTCTAAACCTATGCAAAAAGAACAATTGATGGACAGAATGCAGAACAATGTCATACATTCACCCCAGTACAGAGATCTGGGACTAAATCCATCGTTTTTTTGCTCACCATGCCATTCCAGTTTGGACCCAGCCATATGCAAATCAGTCTTTTTGACAACAGATTTTATTGATTTTTCAACGTACCACAAGGGCTGGGCCCAGCGAGCAAAATACAATCGGAATGCAGAATAGAGAGTCTGCAGAACATCAGACCATGAGAAACACCCATCCCCCCACCCCCCGTGAGCGCACCATACATACTTTGATAGCATTTTATACACAAACAAAAGGAATTACCGTCCACGTCTTCTTAGCACCGAAACTTTACACAGGTAAATCATTCACCACGAGTCGTTCAATAGGGTCCCTGGTAACTGTCTGAGACATTAAGGACAAATCAATACCCCTATACTTGGCCCACCTAGACCAGATCTTCCCATGCTTCTGGTGACACCCCCTCGCCTGGAACACAGCAACCTCCGCTGACATGCACCTATCCAGGGCCTTTTTCCAATTGGTTATACAGGGCGGGGACGTATCCTTCCAGTGTTGTGCTATGTCCTGCTTAGCCAGAGTGAGCCCCAAAAACAATAGGTGTCGTTTATACCTGTTCCCCCCCGATATTTTCTGTACTGTGTAGGAGCGCCAATCTAGGGTCTGTCGGGACATCCTACGCTAGTACCCGCCCCATGCAAGACAACACACCGGACCAAAAGTGCAGCTCCACACCGTGTGCAGGAACAACCCCTCGTCTGCGCCACATCGGAGACAAATAGGGGATGGAATTGCCCCATCTTCCAAAGGCGGAGACGCGTGTAATATTCCCTGTGAAGGTACTTAAATTGAATTAGTCTGTATCTGGTGGAAACGGCCGCGTACCGAGGGCTAGCCAGCGCCTCGGCCCAGTCATCGTCCGTCAGAGCTGGCAGATCAGCCTCCCAAGCCATCCGGGTACGGTGAATAGTTGTCTTGGAGTGTGTAGTGAGGGTTTGGTAAATTTGTCGGATCTTGTGGGCCTCCAAGTCTCCCATCAGTAAGCGACCTTCTAGTGGGTGAAACTCCGGTAGCGACTCTAGTCGCCGAATCAGGGGGGGTCAGTGCGTGACGAAGCTGCAGATAGCGATGGAACTGTGATTTATGAAGGTCAATATCCGCCTGCAGCCTTTGATAGGATTTGAGGATGGTCCCCTGCATGATATCTCCGAGCGTGGATATGCCGATATCATCCCATCTACGAAACCCCACCAGCTACGAGACGGGCCGAAGATACGTTCCCTGCCAGAGGGGAGTGGCGCGCGTCAACTTACCCCACCAACCCGTGGACCTAACCACTTGTCTCCATGCCTGAATAACTACCCGGCAAGCCGGGAGAGCGCCTCAGGGGGAGCTACTGTATAGGAGGCGGAGCAATGGGGTACCTGCGATGGCCGACCGCTCCACGGCGTAGGCCGGGTCCGTCTGAGAGCCATACCACCACTCATTGATCACCAGGAGGTGCGAAGCCCAATAGTATGCGCGGACATCTGCCGCCGCAATTCCACCACAGTATGTGGACTGAGTGCACGTCGCGAGTGCGACACGAATCGCGCCCCCCTGCCATAGGAATCTATTGAGGAGTGCGTTAAGTTGGCGGAACCACGACGGGGGGATAGAGAACGGGTAGTTCTGGAGCCTGTATAAGAGACGTGGCAAAGTCACCATCTTAAAAATTGCAGACCTGCCGTATAACGATAGAGGCAGTTGAGACCAGATCGTTGTCTCATCCCGGACGGCGGGAAGCAGCGGTGCTATGTTGTGCGCCCAGGCGTCGCCGGGACACTGCGTTATGTAGACCCCTAGGTACTTCAGGCCCTCACCCGCAATGATCAGTGACGACGCCCAGGCCTGACTTCGCTGTTCGCCATAAATAGGAAACAGTGTAGATTTGGACGGATTGGCGCTGAGGCCGGAGGTGTCCCCGTAGACTCGAAGGATTTGGAGGACACGAGGCCCGGAGGCCCAAGGGTCCGACATGAAGAACTGGACGTCGTCGGCGTAAAGCGCGATCCTGTCAGAGTACTCCGGCGTCCAGTCTAGTCCCCTAAGGACAGAGTCCAGGCGCACCCACACAGCTAAGGGCTCGATCGCTAAGGCAAATAAAGAGGGGATAGGGGGCACCCCTGCTGCGTACCCCTGTGGATCGGGAAGGGGGCAGAGCAGCAACCGGCTGCACGAACTGAGGCGGTGAGGTCCGTATACAGTAGTTTCACATATGCCAGGAACCTGGGTCCCAGGTTAACGGCTTCTAGGAGTTTAAAGAGGTAGGTCCAACTCAGAGAGTCAAACCCCTTGTCGATGTCTGCCAGCAAGATCGCCACGGGGCGGCCCAAACGAGGGGCGTCCACGACGGCATTGTGAACCCGCCTGATATTGTGCCTTGTGGAGCGCTGTGGCATAAAGCCTGACTGATCTGGATGTACCAGGTCTTGAATGCAGGTGCGGAGGCGGTCGGCTTGGACCTTCCCCAGCAGTTTAGGCTCAAAATTCAGCAGGGAGATGGAGCGGAACGAACCCGGATCTTCCGGAGGGCGACCGGGTTTAAGAAAAACCACAATTTTGGCATGCCGCCAATCCGGAGGCAGAATACGCTGCTCCAAAGCGTCGTGTAACGCCCCAAGCATGTGAGGCCCCAGGGTCACCATATGTGGGTGCAAAAACTCACAGGGAAACCCGTTCGGGCCTGGCGCACGGCCCGGATATGTATTGGACAGTGCCGCCTGCAATTCGTCCAGAGTGATCGGCTTATCCAGTTCGTCTCGTACATCATCGGGCAAACGGCGGGAAGGGATATCGGAGAAAAAGTCGTCAATGAGGGACTCGGCTATTACCTCACGCTCCTCATACAGGGTTGCGTAGAAGCTGGCAAACGCCTGGACCACCGCCTTGGGGGAAGTACACATAGTGCCGTCTGAAGACCTCAGGAGGGGAACCTGTGTCGGGGACGTCCGAACCTGACATAACCTATGGAGCATCTGACTGGACTTGTCCCCCCACTGATAGATCCGGTATTGGGTCGCCAACCACGCCTCTTTAGCACTGTCAGTATGCAACTGATGGAGCTGCTGCTGGACGTGTAAGAGGTTCCGACGGGTACCGGAGTCAGCGCTCTCCACCAGTTGGGACTGTAGGTGTATCTGACGGTCCTCCAGCTCCCGCACCTGCGCCAAACGTCGCCGTTTCTCCCCAGACCGATAACTGATGTCCGCCCCTCTAATCGTAGGCTTAAGGGCCTCCCAGAAAGTGACTAGGGACGAGGAAGTGCCCACGTTGAGGCCGAGATATTCCACGATAGCACGGTGCAGCATCTCTTGATAGTCTGCATCGCGAAGAAGCCATGGGGACATGCACCACCGATAGGGGGCTCGATTAGTCTGCAGGCGGAACTTGAGTTGAATTGGCGAGTGGTAGGAGAGGCCCCTGGGCATGATGGATGCGTGTGCCACTCTGTGTAAGTAGCTATGTGGGAGGAATATGCAGTCCAGGCGTGAGAGGGTGGGATGAACCGATGATGCGTATGTGAACCCTGCCTCAGAGGGATGAAGCGCCCGCCAAGAATCTGTCCAGCCCAGTGTATGTGCCAATACATTCAGTTTGGACCTGGGGGGGGGGGGTGTATCTGGCGGCCGAGCCCGCCATCTGTCGAGAGGAGCCATGGTGTCGTTCCAATCCCCACCCAGAATCGTCAAGCCACAGGGGTGGTCCCCCCAGAGCTGTGTAAGTTTATCTATGAACGTCTGACCTAACGGTGGAGGGGCATATATACTCCCAAGTGTGATCTGTTCGCCGGCTTTGGTGCCAGAGATAATAGTGAAGCGCCCCCGGGGATCTAGCCAGTGTTGTATAACCTGAAGCGGTACTCGGCGGTGGATGAGTATCACCGTGCCGCGTGCTCCCCTCGTAAAGCCAGAGTGGTACACTGTAGCGAACCCGTATCGGGATAGACAGGGGGCTTTAGTGCCCAAGAGGTGAGTCTCCTGCAATAATAGGATGTCAGCCGAGTAACGCTTTGCTAAGTGAAGCACAGCCCCCCGTTTTACCTTGTCTAACAGTCCCCGAACATTCCATGCCAAAATATTGAGTTCCCCCAGCGGAGATTTACCTGTGGCCTGAGTCATCCCTACTCTCTAAAGTGTGTAGTGACCAAGGGTGCATTAATGACGAGTTTTGGAGATGTGTGTCTGGTGCTCAAAACACGAAACAAACAACCTAAAACCCAACATGGCCCCCCCCACTCCCATACTTCCAAAACCAAGGAGTATCTGTCGCGGTGGAATCCTGTCCCAGGCCCCCAACATGATGACCCAGGCAAGTCCCCCAATGGATCCCCCCCCCACCCAACATCACCCAACATTACCCAAAACGTCCAGGGCGGTCATTGACCGGCACCTCTCAGAGCAGGTGAAGAAGACCCCAGCACACCAGGATCTGACGCTACCCATGGAGGAACCACAGCTTCAATACAGTGCTCTGTAGAAGATGAAGTTAGAATATGCCCTCAGCCAGGGCGGTCTCAGTCTGCATTCCCTGATTGACCCTGGGAGCCCCAATTAGAGCGGGATCTGTGGCGACTTGCCGTAGTCTGTCCTGCCGACCGCTTCGATGGGATCCCTGTGAAGAGTCTGAGTCCAGCGGCTGCGGCGAGTGTGGCTTAAGAGTACGTTTCTCATCAGTCCAAGCGAAAACCTCCTCGGTGGAGTCAAAGAATAGTCTTGGCATTATATATCACCTTCATCCTGGCGGATAGGATAAATTCAGCTCCCGAAGGCGTCGCTTGGCCGCCACAAATGACTGACGTTGCTGCTGCACCAGCCTGGTGTAGTCCGGGAAGACCATGATGGGATGGGACTCAAAAGACATTTTGTCCATGTGGAGCCGGGCATAGCGGAGGTTCGCATCACGGTCGGCGTAGTTGAGGAGCCGGGCGATCGCAGGCCTTGGGCGCTCCCCGGGAGGCGGCTTCTTAGTCAGGGCACGGTGGGCCCTCTCCACCACGAAACAAGGAGACATGGCCTCGGGCGGCAGCAACGCCTTAAGCCAGCCAGAGAGGAAATCGTCCATGGAGGCGCACCCTCTCAGCCCTCCGGAAAGCCCACCAGGCGGATGTTGTTGCGCCGAGCCCTCCCCTCCGCATCCTCGACCCGCGACGCCAGCTCCCTCGAGACCGTGGTAAGTTTGTCTACCTTCTTCTGGAGGGCGGATACGGTGTCCTCCACCGTAGAGACCCTGGTCTCCGCCTCAGTGATCCGGTCCACCGCCTTCCGAAGGTCTTGGTGGAGAAATGACACCTCAGAACCAACAGCCCCGATCTGGGCCTCGAGTGCAGTCCTAGATTGATTGATCGCCGCAAGCAGCGTCGCAGTGTCGGAGGACAGGCCCTCAGCGACCTCCTTCCCCACCGGAGCGGTGGTGTATTGATCCATTGTAGGCTGCTTAGGGGCCGCCGCGCCGTGTTTATCCTTGCCCATCGTGGAACGGAATAGCCAACCGAGGGGCCCGCCCCAGGTCTGCAGCCGCCGCAGGTAAGCGTGGAAGAGTGGGCCTCCACGTGATGAGGACGAGGTTCGGCAAATGATGGGAAGCCACACAGCACCAGATCCGGCTCTGGAGGACACCCTCCGCCCCCAGATAGACTCAGTTCGGTCCGGGCCGTAACCAGGCCGGGCACCCAGACTCCACAACGCACCACTCAGGACACCGCCGTCCACTGGCACCGGGGACCACCAGGAAAGTCGCCGATCTAAGACGGGGGCGCTGGATGTGTTTCTCAGGGGCGCCAGGCAATTCAGGAAGGGACGGTCTCTAGGGCATCAGCAACCGCCACAGAAGGGGTCCCCGTCTGGATGGGTGGGCGACCACGACCCACTATGTGCAGGCCCCGGCAACACCACAATTGACCCCGGATGTACCAGCCCGGCCCCTCCAGCGTACCTGCTGTGTTCACAATGTGTGGGCAGCCACGGAGTCCAGGGCACCCGCCGGTGATCCCAGCCACCGACGAGGCAGTCACAGGAGGCACGAGGTCCAAGTGCAGCCGGCGGAAGGACCACAAGCCCGCGGGGTCTCCATGTCGCACCCTACCGGAAGCCTGGCGAGAGGGTCCAAAGCGGAGGCACCAGGCAGAAAAATCAGGCCTTCGGCAGAGTATGTGAGCTGGCAAACCCGCCCGCCACATGCCACCACCTTCTCCACTTCAGACCCCACGGAGGATTGGTGAGGTCCCGCCGACAGTCTGCCGCCCACCGCCATCGCAGCGCAGGCCACTCAGCACATCCTCCACTCGGCCCAGTCCACGGAGATGCCGATGTCGGAGGTAGGGCGGCCCGACCCCCCGCGCAGGGTAGCAGGTCGGGACGACGCGGGCGTCAAGAAAGCCCAGGGGCCGCGCCGGGGTCTCTGCACTTCACTCGTCGCCACCCAGGGGGCGGGGGGATGGGCCCGCAGCAAGGGCACCGCAGCAACGGTCCAGGCCGCCGGCCAAGGTCCCACGGCGGCAGGCTCCCAAGCCCTGGTCTCCCACCGGCACCAATCTGTGGCCCCACGGGGCGGGAGCAGCTGCCGCAGCGAGGTCCGCGCAATCAGCCTGCAGCGATCAACGGCCGCGGCCCAGTCCACACAGCGCGGCCCCGCGCGGCCTCCGCTCTCCACCACAGCCGCGTCGACACCGGATCTGAGCCCCACCGGCACCAAACTGCACCCCGGGGGTCACGGTATGCTCCGCAGGTAGAGGTCTGCAGCTGCAGCGGCTGGGGTCAGGATCACAGCAGGATTAGGGCTCCGAGAGGCGCGGGCTAGCGGAGCTCTACAAAGACGCGTCCGCCATGCTCGGCTTCAAAGCCACGCCCCCCCCATGTACAAATCATTCTTGACCCTGCGCCCAATGGGAACAGTCCAGCCCGAACTGCCAGGCCAGGTCCTCCCTGGACTGGAAACAAGCATCCTAGGACCGGTTTCGGGCTTTCAGCCCTCATCAGCCAGGATAGCTTGACTCCAGTGGCATGGAGAGCACGGGACCCACGTCTGGGCATACCCGTCCCACTCGAGGTGACAAATGCAAAAAGAACAATTGATGGACAGAATGTAGAACAATGTCATACATTCATCCCAGTACAGAGATCTGGGCCTAAATCCATCATTTTTTGCTCACCATGCCATTCCAGTTTGGACCCAGCCATTTGCAAATCAGTCTTGACCCTGCGCCCAATGGGAACAGTCCAGCCCGAACTGCCAGGCCAGGTCCTCCCTGGACTGGAAACAAGCATCCTAGGACCGGTTTCGGGCTTTCAGCCCTCATCAGCCAGGATAGCTTGACTCCAGTGGCATGGAGAGCACGGGACCCACGTCTGGGCATACCCGTCCCACTCGGCAATGTGACAAGAAACAAACCATTGTGTAAAGTAGACATTGGAGGTGTAACAATAAGCATTACAGCAGACTCTGGTTCACCGTTTACTATTGTGAACAAAGCCGTATGGGATAGTAAATTTGTGAATGTGGTGGGTAAGCAACTAATTGAATCTGACATTCATCCTGCCAACTTTACATGTGAGAAAATACCAATGTGTGGGCATTGTGTATTACCCTTTAAATTCAAAAGTAGAGTGACGATGGCTAAACTGTATTTGTCTGAGGTTGGTCCTTTGGTGTTGGGGTGGGTGGATCAAAAAGCCTTGACTATTACTTTAAACCCCAACAGCGAGGAGCAAGTTCTTGAAGTAGATGACACCGAGTTGGATTTGGTGAACATGCTTATAAAACAGTATCCAGGGGTGTTTTCAGGAAGGATAGGGAACCTTAAAAACTTTGTCCATAGAATTGTCCTAAAGAAGCATGCCGTACCTGTTTCTCATAAAGTAAGGAATATTTCATTAAGTGTGAGGGATGAAGTTACGAAAGAGTTGGAGGACTTAGAACGCAAAGGTATTAGAGAGGCAGTGGAGTGTGCTGAATGGATGGCTCCACTGTTTATAGCCAGGAAAGGTAACGGCAAATTGAGGTTATGCATAGATTTGAGGGACTTCAATAAAAATATAGTTGTGGACAAATTCCCACTGCCTAAAATAAATTAATTGCTCGCCTTGACCAAAGGGGTTAAGTGGCTCTACAGTTGACCTGGCATCAGTATACCACCAGGTGACCCTACATCCTGACAGCAGGGATTTAACAGTGTTCATAACGCCCGTTGGGTGTTTCAGATTTATTCGCATGCCATTCGGACTAGCCACAGCAGCTGCAGTCTTTCAAAGACTTAAGCATAAACTTTTCAAAGATCTTCCAGGTGTAGCCTACTTCCAGTATGACTTACTGATTATGGACAAGAGCAAAGAGGAACATGAACGCAGACTTTATGGAGTGTTAGATAAGTTGAAAGTCTGTGGTTTAACAGCTGAAATAAACAAGTGTAAGTTTGGTAAACAATCTGTAACTTATTTAGGGCACAAATTGTGTGGTAATAGTATGACCCCTAAAAAAGAAATTCTGGAATCCATTAGGGATGCCCCGGCTCCTATGTGTAAAGATGAGGTGAGGTCATTTTTGGGCTTAGCCGAATTTAATGCCAAGTTCGTTGAGGGATTTGCAGAAAAAACTTACCACTTGAGGCAACTCCTACGCACTAGGCAAGAGTTTGAATGAAGTGAGGTGTGTCAAAAGCAATTTGAGCGGATTAAACTTTGCATCTGTGGAGCAATACCCCTACAAGGATTTGATCATAGAGCTAAAACATTGATCACCACTGCGCCAGCAGTAAGGGACTTGGTGCTGTCCTCCCCCAGATTTCAAATGATGGAGTGGAGAGTATCATTTCTTTTGCTTCCAGGTCCTTAATCTCTCCTGAAGGAAAATACTCGGTGATAGAACGAGAAATGTTAGTATGTGTATGGGCCACATCTAAGTTCAGACAGTTTGTGTGGGGTAAGGAGTTCACTATACAAACAGACCATAAGCCACTGATGAAAGTGTTAACCACTGAAGGGTCAAGCATTGCTAGAATGTCCCTTCGCTTACTTGATTACGCGTATAATGTTGAGTACATCCCAGGAAAAAAAATAGGGTAGCTGACTATCTTAGCAGGGCACCCTTGAAAGGAGACTGTAAAGAAGTGTGTGAATGGGATGACTACAGTGTGGCAAGTGTAGAACATAATACTGGGAGCATTACTGTGGCAGGTTGGGAAACTGGTTACAGAAAGGACTCTACTTTGAGCAAGGTTAAAGATTACACATTGCAAGGTTGGCCAGCCAAGAAGATGATTGAGGAAGAATGTAAGAGTTTTTGGGAGCTCAGATGAAATCTCCATTTCAGGTTCCGGATTCCTTCTAAGGAATAACAGAATCATTCCGCCGCAGTGCCTGCAGGAGAAAATACTAGAGTTAACACATGAGGGACATCAAGGCATTGTTAAGTTTAAGTATAGACTTAAGAATTTGTATTGATGGCCCGGGATGGACATGGCCATGGAAAAATTTGTCAGAACATGCGAACATTGCAGCAATGCGGATAAGTCCCTGGTCGTGTTGAGACCACCCTTGGGCACTGGAGCAATACCTTCTGGTCCGTGGGTGGATTTGGCTATTGACATCCTGGGTCCGGTGTTAGATCGTATGGGGGTACCCAAATACATCTTGGTGTTGTTTGACATGTATTCTAAATGGCTTGAGTTGAGGATCTGTGAATCTTCTGATGCTGCTATTGTAGTTGCATTTTTAGAAAATGTATTTTTGAGAGAAGGCATCCCCAAAACACTCTTGAGCGATAACAGTCCACAATTTGTAGCGGAAAAATTTACATGTTTCTTAAAAATGAATGGCATCAAGGAAAAAAAGACCCCTGTGTATCATCCTGCTTGTAATAGTGCTGTTGAGAGGTTCAACAGAGTCATTATGGGCAGTATTTAAGCGGCCATAAATGCTGGTAAGAATTGGGAGCAGGAACTTAATAAGTTGGCGCAGGCATATCGAATCACCCCTACTGTAACAGGGTACAGACCTTTTAAAATTCTGAGGGGTAGAGATCCCTTCACCAGAGATAATTCGGCATGGACGTCTCAAGAATTGCAGTGCAAATGGTCGCCAGAAGTTGTCAAAACTAATCTTGAGAAAGCCCGTAGCATGTACAAGGAATATTTTGACAAAAAGGAGTACAAAAATTGTGTGAAGGGGAGTGGGTTGTTTAGGAAAGGGAGCAGCCATTTTTCTGAACCATTGAGAGTGAAGAAAGTCTTCGTACGTTCTGCCGGATTTGAAGTTGGCAAGGTTTGGAATTTCAGCAAACTGGCCAAATGCAACAAAATCTTGTCATGGAAGAGGGGCTGTGACCACTCTTCAGGTTCATGGATTTGGGATGAGGACATCCGGGAAGATGTGAGGACGGGGGCCAATTCCAATATGGAGTGTAGTGAGGGGAGTCCCTCTGTGCCAACAGATGATACACAAAAAGATGGTACACATGGGGAATGCTGTGTGTCCAGCGGTGTAAATGAGTCACTATTGCTGCTGGGTACATAGAGCGCTCCAGAAGTGGAAGGTGATGTGAAAGTTACACGTCTGGGAAGACCGATTAAATTGTCTGTCAAGTATAATGATTACTTTGTTGATTAATCTTCTTCGGCGGCATTTTCTATGCATTATTTTTTTCCGAGTTCTTTTACCTATAATGCTATGATGTATTTTCACTGTCTCTTATCTTCATTATAATCATTTACCTTAAGGTGTGATGTAGTTCCTCATGCCGCTGCATTTTTTATTATTCCTTCATTCGTTGCATTTTCTTGTATAGTTGGTAAGGCCTCGGCATCTAACCTGTTTTGCCTTCTGTTCTACTTCAGTGTATAACCAGCATTTTCAATGCAATAGGTCTCGCATTTGGGAGAGTTTAAGCTATTGGCATTATAAATGACAATGCCTTTTATTTGTGTTTTCAAAAGCAACACATATATAAGAGGCATTGTCATTTCTAATGCCGATGGCTCAAACTCTCGCAAATGCAAGACCACTTTCATAGTGGCCGCACCCGTTTCTTTAGACGTTGCTCACCGTATTCATTTTACAGTGAGCAGCATCTAAAGAAAGGGGCGCGGCTAACATTAAAGTGAAAGCGCAGTATGGGGCTCTTTCACTTAAAAAAAAGAAAGAAAGAAAGTTTCTGTAGCGCGGCCGCTAAAGCGAAAGCAGACCGTGCTGCAAATTAATTAAATAAAGAAGCACGGCCGCTAAAGTGAAAGCGGACCATGCAGCAAATTAATTCAATAAAGAAGTGCGGCCGCAAAAGTGAAAGCGGACTGTGATGTAAGTTAAATAAATAAATAAGCGCAGCCGCTAACGTGAAAGCGGACCGCGCTGCAAATTAAATAAAGAAGCACGGCCACTGAAGGGAAAGCGGACCGCGCTGCAAATTAAAAAATAAATACATTAATAATAACTATGTAAAAGCGGGCGGCGACGTCGTGGGTGGAATAGGGGTCGACTATTAAAGAAAATAGTGCTCTCCGACTAGATAAAGCAGACGGTGTAATACCGCAAATAAAAAGTCTAGTCGTTATGAGAGGTTACAGATGCAGACAAGGCGGTACCAAGGAGGGACTAGTAAACCTATTCACGAATGAAAAGCAACGATTTTGAAAGGACTAACAGGAGCCAATTGAAAAGATGGGCGGGAAATGGGCAGAGCTTTTATTCCATTCCTCAATACAGCATGCCTTACAGAGCAGCACATGCGCTGCCCAGGTTCGACCTAAAAAAGCTTACCGAGGCTCGTGCCGAGGTCCTGGCGTGTTTTCACCCCCCTTAATGGATGTCTGCAGTTCAAAGCTTCTCGAAAACGAGCTGCAAAATCACTATTTACAGTGTTTTTCAGCTCATTTTCCCTGCCACAGTGTGATATCGCCTCTTCACCGGGTGCCCATGTGACGGGAGCCGATATTGTGTGTCACACTGTGGCACCCTGTGAGTTGGCAGGTATGCTCCTGGGTTGAAACCTAAAGAAAGTAAACATTCCTTTTACAGCCTAGTTTATTTTCTGTCCCTGCTGCTGTATTCATGATCCCTGAAACCAGCAATAGGAATGTCACTGCCAAGAGAACCAAAAGTCAAGTTGGGAACGAGCAGCTGCTACTCTGTTACACCTAATTGAAGTCTATTATGCTAATTGCTGTGAACATTATACTATATTATCACTCAAACTGGAATAGTGGAAGTTCGGTAGCCAATCAGAATTCTCATTACAGGCTTTGACTACAGGTATAGGCCTGCTCAGGGAGCATCCAATGGCTGCCAACTCCTGGTTCGCCCAGTGCGCCGCATGTGGGTGGGCTGAGGAATCCTAACTCCCCGCCTCCCCCTGAAGACCATTTACTCCACATTTCTCTCTCTTTGCTGTATCCAGCACTCACAGGAAGTGCCGTGGGAACTAGAGCTGTAACTCACTGGGAGATCAGGAAAATTGATTTTTAGCTCCACACCCATTGACTAACTGCCTATCTCTCCACGTGGACTGTGGTGGTGCACCTCTCCTTCACTCTCTCTAGCTCTCTACCAGAATTGTTGTCACAGCCTACTACCCCTCCACCATGCCTCCACTGAGATAAAATGTGACACCGACCTCGCAGTTTGTTTATTTTACTTGACTCTTCTTCGGCAGTTAAAGCTTTCCCCTCAGCAAGACAAGAGTAGGAGCCAGATGCTCTTTTAAGAACATAGAAGAGAAAGACAGCCGGAAGTGCACCCTGGGGCTCCATGTTGCAAGAGAGGAAGAGGACCACCACAATGCTGAGGAGCTGTTTTTCTTAAGCTCCTGGTGAGTCACAGCTCCAGTTCCTTCTTTGTTCCATATTTTGGGTTTGCTGCAATTTTAGCTCATAAAGTGGTCATGCATTCATGTCTGCACCATCCGCACTATTCTGGACAGACCTCCTGTGAGGACTGCATATCATGGTCACTGTGTATGAGTTAATACATGAATGCCTCCTGTGAAGGGCATCAGTAGGTGTGTTTCTATGATGAGGAAGGTAAAGGAACACCCCATGGGAAAAACACATCCACACCTTTGTGTCACATTTCTCCATGTCAAATTATGCACCTGCTGTAAATTTTAGATGGCTGAATGTTATGCAGGGGAGTAGTTCTTTAAATCCCCAAAATACATAGATTGCCATGAGTACTCTTTGTATTGTTTGTGAATCCCTGAAAGGTTGGAATTTGATTAAAATGTATCAATTATCCCAGTGAAGCATGATTTTGGCTGTTCCTCCTTGGGCATTGTGAATCTGGACATGACTTATTAAGGCTCTTGTGAACAAGACATAGAATCTGGAACTTTTTTTTTTAATAGAAACAAGGGTGCGTCAATGAAGAGAATGCTAAGATAGCCTGAATGTCATCCAAATGTGAGATCAAAAAGGCACTTTATATGATTATGAGGCCCTGCTTTCCTCACTGTTGCACTCTGCTCCTTCAGGCAGCACTCGTACAAGCATCCTTTTTATTCTGCATGTAACTTATTTTGTACGGTTGCAACACTCTTTTTGCTAGTGCCTCCATCCATGGACGGCTAGCAAGGTCTTTTCAACCCATGTTGGGCCCCCTTTCAAGTTCGTAAATCAATTGTGAAAGGTCCAACAAGGGCCCAGAACTCTGGGTGGGTTTACAACCCTTAATGGGGGGTTGCAAACCAACCCCATTGGTGCACAGCTGACGCTATGTGCAGCAGGGGTTGGCCACTCAGGCGAGTTGGGTGCGAGGTCAGGCCCTGCGCATTGCCAAAGACTGTGCACACCAAAGGTTGGCTGACTGAGTAGGTCTGTGGCTTTAAGAAGCAGGTAAAGTGCCCAACTGTTGATTGTGGCATGTGATAAGAAAAATAGAAATTATCTGAAAGAAATCAAGGTCAGAGTGATGTTATGCGGGGCTGTGTTTATAACACTGTAACACATGTTTCATAAAACTTCAGAAATTCACTTAACACCACAGTTAAAGTACAGTTATGGTTCCGAATTTAACAGAAAAAACTCTGACGTGAACATTCTGTCTAGCTTCATAATCCATAGCTCACTCAACATCCATTCAAACTATAACTCGCACATTGCCGAGTCGGCTGCCAGATGGTCGGTCGGTGGCATAGGACATAACCAGCTCGAACAAACTACACGTCTCCCTTTAAAAAGTGAAAGTGCGCCATGCGCGCGCTGTGCTGAAATGCCGCGAGCCCTACGCGTGCACATCGCCTGTCCGGGCGCGTGCACATCTCCTGTCCCCCTGTCGACAATAGATCTCGCCAAGCGTGCAGCGCATGCGCTGCATCGCTAGGCGAGACCTAAAAAGGGAAGATGTGTCATGTTAGCATTCTCCCCGTCGCGTGAGGTTGCTACCGAGCGCGTAGGGGAGAATGCCTAGGCTTGAACGTTCTCTGGAGAACCGTTGGAGCATTGACAGTAGCTCCGCAGCTTTACCAGCCGTGCCTCTGCTGCTCTCCCTCAGGAGGAAATAAACTTATTATAATTATACCAAGAGTGTCGGAGTCGTACTTACCACATGAATAGTATGCTGATAGTTTTATGAGCCATGCCGAGCATTAACAATGAGGAAGTCGTGCAACTGTAAAGGAATGAAACAAAACAGTTTCCCCATTGCGATCCTATTGGGAGTGACTTTAGTTGTCATTTGGTAATCCTTTGTTGTGATGTTCAAGTTTCTTGGCATGGGGGCGACTGGAATATGATGAGGTTGAAGACGTTTCACCAGGTGCAGTTTCTGGATTTTGGGTCAGCACATTGAAGGTGGTCATGTGTGAGCCATGTGCTGGTGTCTATTAAATATAATATTTTCCTTCACTGATATGTTTTCCTGATAAGCTGCCCAGATTGTATATTGCATTGCTTCTCTTTTAAGCTTGACTAGGTTTTTATTTCCTGATATATACCCTTTTCTGTTTATTCAGTGCCCTGTAGTGTGTGGGTGTTTTGTGGGACTGTGTGATGTCCTGTGTTACATTGGGTATATCCCTTTACCTGTTGGAAAATAGCATTTTGTTGAGGGTTGGAAGATGTCTTAGTAAGGGCTTGCGGTGCCCTGTTGTGTGTGGATTGTGTTTCCTTGATAGTTGAAAGATGCCCTTTTGTGTCATGGATTAGGAGACAATTTGATTTATATGAAGGAGTGTCATGCCTGATTGTATGTAGGTTTGAAGATGTATTGCTTTGTGCAAAGTTGTGCAATAACATGTTCTGTATTGGCTCTGCATCTGGTTTTGATATACATCGATTATGCAAGAGCTGTAAGTAGCTGAACACACTTTGCCCTTTATTATGGTTTGTGAGCAGTATGTTTTTGATTTGTATTTCTTGTGCTGTTGTATTTGTGTAAGGAGGGCTATGTATCCTATCATGGTTTGATGTGTGTATGCATGATGACATGATGATGATAAGAGCTATGATTATGGGTGTGTGTGTGTGTGTGTGTGTGTGTGTGTGTGTGTGTGTCTGTCCGTGTACATGGTGACATGATGATGATGAGAGCTATAATGGTAGGTGTGTGTGTGTGTAGGTGTGTGTGTGTGTTTATGGTCTTGCATCTGGAGGAAGAGCTTGCTAGCTCATGATTCGTTGTGTAAGTACTGTCTTTTTCTGCCACCTCTACCCAGGGTAAAGAAAATATGTTGTACCTCTTTATTATGTGTTCTCTCTACTTCTTTCCTGGTTTGTTCTCCTGGTTTGCTCCCTCTTTCCAGTTTCTTTTCCTTGGAACACTGATCTGCTTTTACAGGCTTACCATTTTCCACAGGGCCTCCTCCTCTAGATCTCACTTGTTGGCTTTCCTTTGCTCATGCTCTCTGATGCACTGCTTTTCCCTGAGTCACTTCCTCTATAACAATTTCCCCGCTTCCTTTCTTTGAGTCTTTGACAAGTAAACCTCTCATCTGCTGTTTTTGCTTTCAATTTTAAGCTTATGTTTTTATCCGTAAACAAAAACAACTACAGACAATACATAGACTATATCGATCCTTAGCTGTAAAATATCCCCACGTTTCAAGAGTCATGTGCCTTTTTATGTATACAGACTTGTCCCTGTTCGTTTATTCTGAACTGTTTTATCACTGTTTGAGCACTTCGAAACAGTACAAATGTATCTATGGAATTAAATGTACAGCTACTCTCCTATTTGGCTGATTTGGTAAAATGCGTGTGGATATAAATTGTTTGTGATAGTGCTTCATTTGGATGGATTATACATCCCCCTAGTACCAAACTTTATTGCTAAAATAAGTTTACAGTAAACTTTTTTTTTATATTGTTATTTATAACTTTACATCTCAATTTATATTTTTTCTTTAGTTCGGCCTTCGATACAAAAGCAGGACTTCGAGTAGCTGTTAAAAAACTTTCTCGCCCATTTCAGTCCATTATCCATGCAAAAAGAACGTACCGGGAACTACGGCTACTGAAACATATGAAGCATGAAAATGTGAGTGCAGCTCATCAAGGAATAATTTGTCACTCGCTGCCCGTGTTCACCTATGTTTAATGCAAGCTCTACTTTTGACTGGTTTGCGTGATGTGTACTGAGATCTGCCTGATTTATCAGCTGTTTTGTGAGTTTGCATCTTGTTCGGTGTGAACGTAACTCACACTGGGGTTAGCATTGGGTGAGTTGTTTGGTGAAGTAAGAGCAGTATAAGGTAAACTCCTGACTATGGCTTGTACTGTGTGCACTTTAAGGGCCATTTTCTGATGGTCAGTACTGGAAGGAGTGTGTCTTCTGCAGTGCATGTGATTTAGTATTTTGTGTGATGCAAATGTCTATGTGTGCGGTAGGGATCTTGTGTAATGTCATTAGTCATTTGTTTCGCTTAGTATTTGGTGCAGTGTGAACTACAACTAGTTTTGTATTCAACATCATGCACTTTGTGGATGGAACTGTTGCTGTGGTCAACATTGTGTGATATAATGACTCTTCGTGTGGTTAGTATTGAGTGGTGTTTAACTTCCACCTGCTGTAATTAGCATTATTGTGACTTGAGGGGTACATCTGTGGTTAGGATAGCATGGAATGTGAAGCGTGACTTTCAGTGGTATGGTTCATATTGGGTGCAGTAAGAGTGTGAAGTGGTTTGCATCTTGGCCAATGTTTGTGCAGAGTAAGATGCCTTTTTATGGCATTTGTTATTTTTGGGTGGAAATGTACATGTATGCCATTGGTTATGGCTTCTTATAAACTTTATGTGGGGCAGAGACAATAAAAGGTAGAATCAATCTTACTATACTTGAGCACTCATGTTTTACTTTCCTTTTCCTTGTCAGGTAATTGGATTGTTAGATGCATTTTCACCTGCTACCTCGTTAGAGGAATTCAATGATGTGTAAGTATTGTCCATAAGATAAGTTGGCATGTCTGCAGTGATGAAGCTCTGAACTTATATTTGAAGATGTCTATCAGTTATTACGTATATCCTCTTGATAACCATTGTATTAAAATTGTAAATGATTGAGAACATATATTTAGAGATAAACACTTTTGAGATCATGATTACAATTGGAGGGTATGTCACCAGGGAATGGGAAGTATGATTCGATCTTCAAAAAGTAAAATTATAATTTTCTTAAGTATCTTTCATAGCCTGAAAAGTATCTATTTAACTTGGACTAAAGGTGATCAACGCCATATGACTACCTAGTACACACCTACTGAATCCAACCCTCTCCTTGTAGCCACATCCTGGAATGCTGACATCCAACAATCAATACATCAATGCAGACCTAGCACTGACATTATGACAGAAGATCCTGAAAAAACCTCACCACTTCAAACTTTTGATTTTATTTTTCAGATATTTGATTCTGGTATCAGCATGGCCCGCAACAGGACTTGTGTTAATAACCTAAAGGATATGTTCAACTAACACTACCCAAATATCATTAGATACTGGCATAAAACACAAGATGTGGCCACCAACTAGGAACATGACCTACCTGAACTTCATTAGAACTAATAATGATCCCTCATGTTTGTCCACTGTCATGAACCCAAACTATTCTAACTGGTCATTCATAACCATCCAACTGTGAAACTTAGCCTTTTTTGAATACTTACTCAATAGAGACTCTGTCTACAAAAATGGTTTCTGTCCTTTGTGCTCTTTCACATAGGAATCATCCAAATCTGTTACAGCTCAAAGATCCACAGCTAATGCTGAAACCAATCTAGAAAGCATTCCACCCCCACTCTCAACGGCAAAAGGACAGCCCTTCAAAGACCACACACCAAACAGTTTTGAACATGAAAGCATTCTCTAAAAAAAAACAGATTAAATACTGTACAAAGGAGTATCACCCACATAGAATCTTTAAATACCAGCAGATTAAAATAGGAAACTGACCAGAGGGTGTGTTAAAATATTCTCTGCTCAAGCTGGCAGACTAAACCTACTGTGATTAACTCTGAAACCATCAGAAATGCATATTGAATTGCAAGTCAACACCAGCCATTTTACCAGCCCCAGCGCACCTAATCGCCCAGCCTGATCTCAACATACAATTCAATTCAATTCAGCTTTATTCGGTGTAAACAATATCACCATAAAAGCATTCTATTAGGAGGGAACGATTATAGTTAGTTTTTTAAATCTCAAAATATACAATCAAAAGATAGGATCAATATTTCATTGTCGTGCAAAATATCATGCTACAGTACAATTTTATGTGTGAAAGAAATGCAATATATACAATCAAGAAGGTACAATCGGCAATTCATAAATATTCAAATACATAAAGTGCAAAGTCTTCAAATATAGAAAATGATTCTAACTCCATATCTTTCACACAATGGAGAACAAGCATGAAGACTTATGCCATACGAATGTTTAAAGTGCGTAGTGCTGTTAAATATACCTTGACTATGTTCAGACTAAATTGGCTTAAAACAATGTAGCCTTTATCATATAGATATAAAAAATGCATAGTACTGATATATATACCTCAACATACATTTCCTTACAGAAACCTGGCTCTCACATGGCACATCCTCTGTGATCTAACGGTGCCACGTTCTGTGAAAGGGTAGAGACAATAAAAAAGCATAATGTGTACTCCGTACTCTGTTGAGTACAGGTGGGAGCCTGGTTGGCAGGCTGGGGAAGTAGAGTTCCCTTCTGCGTAGCGTTTTGGAATTTCACTCTGGATGTGCATGTACTTGTGTGCGAAGGTGGAAGGAGAAGCACACTCTACCAAAGGTTTTTGTTTGAGTATTTGGGGAAGTGTAGTACTCTAGCGTAGGGAAGAGGAGTATACTGTTGCGAAAGGAAGCTTGGGGAGGTGTTGTGCCCTTTGGTGTTGTAGCTTTAAGTCACAGATTCCACCGATGTGTGCTCTGGGGCCAGTCTTCACTGTGTACGAATGGCAAATTTCTACAGGTGCATGGTACTGGAGGCATAGTACATCGGTGTGAGTCTTTTTGTGTTATTGTTTCACCTGTTTGTGCTGTATAACCAGTTGTTAGTTTGTATAAATTTGAGTATTTGACGAGTGTGCAGTACTGGAGGCAAAGTACATTGATGATTGTTATGTTTGAGTCCAGTACACATATGGTTAAACACACACATCAATGCGCAGTCATTGTTACATAGGCATGGGAGGTTCTGACGTGGCTTCAGAGGGTGTCAGTGTAGGGAGTTATATTAGAGTTCTTCTTTACCATGGCACCTTAGGACATGTTGATATGGACTGATTTTAGGAGTGGAAGTACTGGTCTAAACTGTTTGAATGTTTTGTTTGTCAGTCTGCGCATGATGGAGGCCGTTCACATTGTGCACGGGAGACATTTTATCTGAAGTTGGTGAAGCATCCAGTGTGTTTGATGCAGAGTTGGCTTTTAGGTGCCATCTTCCATCCGGCACTTAATCATGATGGTTTGGCCAGCTGGTGTGAATGGGTGTTGGATGTGAGAAGTGCTGGCATTCAATTGTGTGTGTTTGAGAGTGTCTGAAGTGTTTTGTCCTTGTGGCAAAACAGAAGCAACAGTCATCCAGAGACAAGACAAACTTTCACATCCTAATCTACCACAAGCAATGCACAGCTTATGGAGGATGGAGAAGATGTGAGAGTTTGTCTTGTTTCATCTGTTTGATCTGTTTGGGGATGTTGTACTAACATGATGGGAATATAATATCCTGTGTGTAAAGAAAAGGGGATGATGTAGTGACGTGAAGCATCTGTGATGCATGGGCTGTTTCATGCTGTAGAATGTCGAGTGTGGAGCGGTGAGGATGACATGTTGCATAAAACGTTGGCGTCTGTTTGCTGGGTGAAGTCTAGCAGTTAAATAGAGTACAGTTGGAGGGAGTATGGAGCATTAACAGGAGCTATCAGCCTTTGGCTGTAACCTAAGGATCTAAGATGCAATAAGGAACATACATCCTACCCGAGTGGCTCCAGAATTTGTGTGAATACTCTGGCATCCAGCTACAGCATTGTCTTGAAATTTGTTGTATCAGAACAATTTCCAGCTAACCAAGACTACGAAAATGCTATACCACTTATAACACTTCCAACCCAGACCCAGGATAATGCCTCCACTCTGGTTGAGAACTAAAATCCCTTCATGCGAAAATCATGGACGTTCTAGCTCCATTATTCAAAGAGCTGATAAAAAAGACAGAAGACGAAGGTTGTTTTCTTCCTACTTGTACAAAACCATTTCTTCTCATAAACACAGATAGAAGAAGTGCGGATCACCTTCTCTTACTCAGTATCTAAAAAGACAAAACAACTACTAAATTAACCTCCACACCAAGTCCATGTTGCTTAGAAACCAAACAAATTAATCCAGCAAAAAATCAAGCCAGAAAACTCTAATATAGTAAGAACACAAGCTACCGATCCTGCTGCACCAACCTATGTATCTGCTAAAACCTGCGAATTGTCGAACGTTTTGAAAATAAAATAGGCAAAATCACAATGGCACTGCCTCCAAGGTAATAATTACTCCAGATCAAAGTCCAACTCGCACTGTACCTAATATGCCCTCAAATAGCTGTACTTCCTAGAACCCTTTAGCTATCCACTTGAGTTTACTGCCAAACGTAGCATCCCATCTCGTTATCATACAGAGGAATATCGCGCATGCATGCATCCATCAAGTGATTTTTCCACATTTAACTCAGGAAATGCATTGTAAAACCTATCCCAAAAACCTGAAGACTGAGATTTACTGCTCAGTCACATATCTACCTTACCTGGTCAAATCATAGAGAAATATGTCGGAGAATGTTCTACTTGACCTACTACCAATCTGGTTTCAGGCCTAGACATAGCACTGGAACTGTTGTTCTCAATATTGTGGATGGCAGCTACCATATAATGGAAAAGTGGATGCTTGCCTGCTGATGTTATTAGGCCTCTCAGCTGCATTGAGTGCATTCAATACAGCTCACTGAACTCCTAATAAATGCTCTATTCACCTGTTTGTGTGATAGTAACTGTCTTCGAATAGTTCAGATCTAACTTAAACGGTCACTGGTATGTGGTTAGGATTAATCACACCTACTCAACGCCCATACCGCATTATTAGAGACAACCTCAGTAACAACACTACAAGGAATTGGCAGCTAGACTTACCGTAACCATAGCTCTTCCCTAAAACTGCCCATAACACCAAATCTCTTGGCTTACTGCTAGATAACAAACTAAATATAGACTCCCATGTAAATGCAATTGTCAAATCAGCCCTTCATTGGCTAGTTCATCTAAGGTCATTTAAGAGACTAATTCCCTCCAAGGATCTCAAACAATTTCTCCAAGCCTGGTTATTTTCCGAACTACTGTTGCATTAGGAAAGTCTCCTTAAAAGCAATCGTTCATAAAACTGCAAGAAGGAACATCGGCACAATTTTTTTTTTTTATCACATCGTGCTTGTACTATTTCAATTTAAAAGGCTCCTCTTTCACGCCTGATGCATTTTCAAGCCAGCCTTTATTATTTTCAAAGACCTGAAGCCAAACACACCCCACTATCACGAAGTTAGAAAGTTCATCTTCAGAAAAACACTGAAATAGATATGTTATTCAAGTATATTATAGGCCTTCTCAGTATCTACCATGACTAAGAGCGCTTGGGCCTGATAGAACATAGGCTTGAGCCAGAGCTGGAGATCATTTGCAGAATGACCTTCATTAATCTATTAGCAAGACATTGTGTTAAGTGGCTGAGCTATCTGGAGAGTGGTCCGTATTTGATATTTCCGAGATTGTGTTTATACTTATAGCCCCAGGAAGGATCCCCGCATGTGATGATTGTCATGTCCCTGACGTGAGAAAAGATCACATTAGCATTCTCTGTATCATTCAGTGGGTAGACCTTTGGGACTCTTAATCATTAGTCTGCGTGCCTATCATGGTCTCGGTGAGTTCCTTGCTTGTCACTATGCAGTCAAGAACGTTGGGGTCCGTCTTACTAAAGTGATTCATTGTCCTGATACAATTGAAGATGCTCCAATTGCAGTACGGTGCCCCATCCTAAATTTATAATCGGTGAATACATTTGCTGTTTCTGCCAGCTCCAAGACTAGCCAGTGCTGTGCATCTGTGATTCCTGCCACCAAGCTTGACTCTTCTTGTGCTGTGAGAGTCACGCCAGTTGTAATCTCCTGATTTCATACAGTCTGCACTGCGTCATCATGCACGCCATTCGCTTAAAGTCCATGGCAGCCTACTTCAACTTAATTGTGCACTCATCAGTCTTCCGCAGCAGGGGCTTTCTTCGCCAGATGTAGTATTCTCTTGCTCAAGATCCAGTAGTGCAGTTCGAAGTGTCGCCATATCTGTGTACCTGTCTCACGCCTAACTTTCTTTATTCCTAATCATCGCTTTGAAAGCTTCCTAGATAGCCTATTCCTCTATTAGATCAACCCCTTGTTTATGCAAAAATAGAGCACTTCCTTGAGAAATTCTTTGAAGCCCTTAGTCATAAACCACCAGGCATTTACCTGTTCATAACTCTTCCCTGCAACATTGAGGCCCACCTTTAGTTCCACAGGGTAGTAATCATGAAAGCCTCTAGCCAGAGTACGGAATGGCACAGTCCTGAGATGCTTCACGTCCTATCTACAACATTGCTGTTAACAAATAAAAACCAACAGCTGTCTCTCCAAACCTGCACCAGTTGCACAAGGCGTACCTCAAAGCTCAATCCTCTCCTCAGCCCTTTTTAATCTCTTCATGGAACCCCTGACTGCTATTTTGAACCAAGTAGGGGTCAAATATCACTTATATGCTGAAAACACAAAACTCTACTACAAAATATAATCACCCAGTGACCTTTGTCATATGAACACCACACTAACTAAGATACAAACATGACTAAACACCAACCATCTTAAACTGAACCCCAAAAAGACAGAACCACTACTTTTCCCCCAAAAAAACAATCCTCTACCTATCCAAGAATGTAATAAGTATGTGGACGCACTAAACTGCTCTCTTTCACTTTCTAACTCCGTTAAGTCCTTGTGCGTAACCCTGGACAAAAACATGTCAGTGAAAGAGCACATCAACAACTCAGTTAAAGGAGTCCTCTGCACACTCAACTTAAGAAAATCAATCAGTTTATTCTCCCAGACGATCGTGCAATCACTTGTCATCTTGAAACTTGACTATGTAAAAGCCCTCCTCACAGGAACTCCAAAATGTCACTTTGCACCTCTTAAAGCAGTTCTCAAAGAGGCTGTCAGACTCCTCACAGGAATTAAAAGATTCAAACATCTCTCCTGCCCTCAACAGTCTTTACTGGCTTCCCATCGAAGGAAGACGCATCTTCAAGACAGCCTGGATCACCTACAAAGCTCATCTTGCAAAAAAAACAAATACTTAGAAACCAACATTTCAGGGGCAGGAAGAGTCCTGGCACTCAGAAGCTCCTACTCTATTCTTCTCATTCCCCCAATCTGAAGAAGAAATCATCCCAGGTGTGCTCCTTCTCAGGAAATGATCCTAACATCTGGAATGTTTCCCCAAGGATCTCCGCTACAACTCCTCTTTTCCTTCCTTCAAACCGGACCTTAAATTTCTATTGCTCAACAACTACTTCAATTCGCATGCAAGCTATTCTACGATTTTCTCATTGACTCGTTCCATCAAGATGGTCACATGATTCTTTCAGTCTCCTATTCTGTCTCCAATGCATCCTTGCGATGTACTTTCGTTACTTTGTAACCACTTAATGCTGGATTGTTCTTTAACTTTGACATGTGTGAATCCCCCCCATATACTTCTTACATGTAAAGAGCTCCGATGCCCTCGGGTCAAGCTAGTGCTATATAAAAATTCAAAATAAAAATAATTTTTTTTATTAAATAACGTTGATACCTGGTGCATATCCACTATGGGGAAGAAAAAAGAATCAAGATATGAATGTATCGTTGAGACACGCCCATATTCTTGCTTTTGTGGTTTGTCATCCCAACCAAGCATCTCCGAGACTCATACTATCTACCCTTGTAGGATATGGCCTTTCTTCTAGCTGCTGTCTCAGCTGCTACTAGCTTATGCAGGATCATCTGAAGGCAATTGTTCCTCATCAGAGCTATTACTTATTATCTTCACCTGGGGTTTGTGTGTCTCAAATAGGGTCCTTGTGATCTTCATAGCGGGGCCTTGGTGCCACTTTCTCCCTGCTCTTCGATCTTTGTGCCTGGAACTCAAATCCTCCTCCTCCCCTTTGGGGTCCCCGAGATGTCTGCAGCCTGGTGAGGTCTAGTGAAAGAGCATAACTTTGGAGTTGATTATCAGTTGTTTATTGGCTTCACTGGTCTGCAGAATGGAAAGCGGTATAGAACGGACTTTGTCCTCTGTATCAATCTGTGTTATGCTCTGTCCAGAAAGGATTCCCCTGAAAGCCACAGCCCAGCACCAAATAGCAAGATAGCTGCAAATGACACTGATTGCACCACCTAACCGCAAGCAGGGCTTGTGCATGCTTTTTCAGATTAATTCTTGTGTATGAGAGAATTCAGAAGGTATGACATCTGTGGGTACATAATGTATCTGCCAGAAAGAGTGTTATCTAAGGTAAGTAACTTATTTTTCTTAATAAAAAAGTATCACAGCTGAGGTGCATTGAACTTCAACAAATACTGTTGCTTTGCAGTTTCTGCATTGTTTTCTGTATGGACAGTCATTTTATCTTTTGCACTTGACTGTCCTCCTCTGGGCTTACATAGTCTTAATAGTGCAACCTGAAGATCACACTGCTGAAGACCAAGGGGCCAATAAGGCCTTGGGTCCAGTAGGCAGAAATCATACACCGTTCGTACCACCTCCCCAAACCTTGTCAAACAGCTGCTTTTCTGACACTGAGTGATTGTGCTAAGCATGGCAAGTGAGATTGCCATTTTTCTAATTGACTGTGGCTTAGACCATTTTGAATCTAGATGGTATTATTAATGATGGAAAGTAGATGTAGGATTCATTTGATGTTTAAAAAGTCTGGGAACCAAGTTTCAATTCATTAAAATTCATAATGTTTTAAAGTTCTTAATGAGGCAAAAAATAGTTTTGTCTGGAAAAACCGAACAGTGGAGAATCCCTTACTACTTTGAATGAATGATCTACTCATGCTTGTATTTAAACATTTGTTCGATTGTCTAATGAGTATGGGAAATAAATATTTACTGATTTAAATGCTTCCTGTCCCAGTCTTACGAATATAGGAAAATTGACTAACAATTCCAGGAAGAAAGCTGTTGGAGCTAATGAACTTTCTTTAGATCTCCCAGTGCTTGCTCCTATGGAAGGGATGTTTAAAACCGTAGATGCTTCTGTGCAAACTCTAAACTGTTAATCTACAAATCTGGAGATGTAGGCTACTGTAGGACAAGAATTGGCTATTAATTTATGGCCAGCTGAGTTATCCTGTCGGAATGCCCAGGGTTGTAAGTGCAATGTGGACTGATTTTAGATAATTGAAAAATATACCTAGTATTTTAACAGATCTCTTAGGGTCTATTGAAATGGCAGCTGTAGTATTGATCACATTTAACTGACATCTGATGAGCCAAACTGTTAAACTTGCACTCGAGATCTAGAAGAATGATGAGTATTAATTCTCCTCAGAAGTAAGAAATAAGTTATGGATAAACTTTCTACCCTCCAAACTGTATCTACCAGTATTGAGAGTAACTTGGGACTAGATGTACTGAGAATAAATTCAGTAAAAGGTGTCATTATTTGCCTTCCAACTTTTACCAAAACAGTAAGCACGAAATGCCTAGGCAATAGTCCCACCAGGAGGCTGGGTAGATACTAATAGAACAAAAGGTAGAGCTCCTGAAGGAGTAATGTGAAAAGAAAGTCTACTTAGTATAGGTGGTTGGTGGCCAAAATCCAACCACTCACATCAACAAAAGCCACATAGAAGTATATATGAATGTGTGTACATATGGTATGTTTGCGAATATATATATATATATATATATATATATCACGCAGTCGCCGCTGTAATCCAAGGATTTCTCCACAGTACGGACACGGACTCAAGTTGGTGCTTCTTTTAAAATGCTTTATTTAATCGCCATAACGCGTTTCGGCTCCTATATATATAATTTCCAGTTTAACTTGGCATGCCGAAGAAAGTGGACACTCCAGATAGCGTGTTGTAATTAAAATCCTTTATTTGAGCTGATTCAGAAACAGACACGTTTCGGCTTCAACATGCGTTTCTCAAACTGTTTAAGCCCAACCGCCTCTTCAAAAACATATACTCCATTCGTCATTGAAATGAAAGAAATACTGTCATGGACCTTTCCTTCCTATCAATGGTGGAAGACAGATCCTAAATCGGTTGCAAACAATTAATAATATTTAGAATTAAAATCAAAATGATTCAGGGACGTGTTACGGCAGTCAGTGAATAAATACACAAAGATTATAAACCATTTCCAAGCTATACAGTCTTCAATCAATGATTTACATTTTTCAGACATGTTCAAGCATATAAATATCCCCAGCACATTAATTTTATTTATCACCTTTGCCAGCAGCATCCCTTTTTCATGAAACATGCAACTGATCAACTCCAGGAAGGGTGTGTTTTATGGTTGGGTTTTTTCTGGGAGAACGGAGGGTATGTCCGTTTTTCATGTAACGAGCGAAACCACTCCTGGGATCCTCTGACATACTCCAGTGGTAATAGCCATTCCGGAGTCGTAGGAAGTCTACACATCCCAGCTTAGTGCCTCAATATAACCGAGTGGCAGTCAGCACTGGGTAGTTATAATTAGGATCGTGTTTCCATAGGAAATGCATTTTTTTGTGTTGCTAATAACTTTGGTGCCGTTTGACAACTCGCCACAAAACCTTCCAAAAAAGTATTACCAAAACACGTTTCCCCACCCACCCCCCCCCATTCATTTTCCCATAGAAACTTTAGACACCACTGAACGGATCTACACCAAATTTGGAAGAAAGCTAGATCTTGGTCCAGAAAGAGTGCTTTTTATGTTTTGGTGTAAATCCGTTCAGTAGTTTTTGAGCAGTTAATGCTAAAAAATGTTGTATATTTCACACCGCGGGAGATCCTTGGAGCTGACTGCTCTTCTGCTGAGATCTGATTGGCTGCCACCATATCAACCAGGAAGTGGTGGCAGCCATTTTAGGAGTCTGGACCTAGTCCCAAGTCCTAAAAAGAAACACAAAAAAAGACATAGTGGGAATGGTAGGGATACCATGACGCCCTAGGCCTGGTGGTGGGGTTCCATAGGGACGCCGCCTGAGGCTTAAAAAATTGTTTTTCTTCTTTATTTGCTGCGACTTGGCAGAGGTTTCGTAAATCCACAGCAAAATGTAAAAAAAAAAGAAAAAAAGCACGGGCTCCTGTACCTTTAAAAAAAAATAAAAAATAAAAAATACTCACAGGAGTGGGGGTGGCGTCGCAGACCCTAGCCTACGGGCTCGAATATTTACTGATGGGACGCAGTGCGGGGCCCCCACCCTTCTTGAACTTAATTAAGCCTTGTGAACCACATCCCCCAGAGCCGAAATGTACATAAAAGGGGAGGGGGCAACAATGCCCTCCTCCCCGAGCCTTAAAAATATAGCATATATATATATTTCCACTGATTAATTCCGTCACAGTCGCCGCTCTCCTCGCACCGGGTGCCTCCGCTCGCGAGGACGGACTCACGTCAAACTACGATGTCCATAAAAAAGTGCTGAGCTCTCCAGGCATTGGAAAATTATAATTATTTTATTTCATATGCAACAGTAGGTGTAACAAACTGACAGACTAGTTTTGGCCTCCTGGCCTTCGTCGATGTCAGTGAATTAACGTGAACGACCTCCTTATAAACTAGATCAGTTTGGCAGTAAGTTTTATGCAACATAGAGAAAAGACTCAATATATCAGAGCCATGGTTTGCAAGGTAAACACGGCGGCCATTTTGAAACATGTAAAATGGTTGTTAATAATGCCCAAATACCAGAGTAATTTCTAATTAAAATTCATTAGTAATAGACCCCTGAGGCTTTTGTGAAAATGTAAAGTAAAAAATGAAAAATAGCATTGCAAATAAATTTAAAGCCGTGTAGCTCAAATTGGAAATACATGATAAATGCATAGAGAAATACAATCAATTTGAAAGCAGCAATATCAGAATCACTCTCTCTCAATTATTCATTAATAAAGTTATATTATTTAAGTCTTCCCTCCTGATTACCTCATCAGGTTCCAAACCCAGATTCATAAAATAAAAAATATTTTAAAAAATAATTAAAATAAAGCCCTGTATGGGCCTAGTTATCAAGTTGCTGACTTTCCTCAATCTGTACTATGTAGGTGTCACTCATGCTGTATTCGATATGTAGTTCAACAGATTCATAACAGAACTCTCGGCATAGCTTGTGTTTACCCTACATGTATCCATAGTTCTTCTTCACTGTTAAGACCCATTGGTACTCTGGTTCTCAGTTCTATATTATATCTTGATTCCATCTGTCTCAAGAATCTAACCCTGTCTCCACCCCTCTCTTTATGGGTTATCTTATTAATGCAGAAAAACCGCAGTTTGCCACTTCTGCTTTGATGCTGTTGGGTAAAATGTCTTGCTACTGGATAGATGTTGTCCTGATTGGTGAAGGCCCTAGCATGCTCTACGACCCGTTTCTTGGCCAAATGTACCGTGCTGCTGATGGATTTCTTGCCACACGGACATATTAGGCAGTAGACTATGAAATCTGATTTGCAATTGAGCAGTTTATTTATTTTTTGCTTTTCTTTTTTGCCGGGGACTTCATAGTCTTTCACTTTAGTACTATTTCTGCACGCTTTGCATTTGGTGCAGAGATAAAAATCAGTGATTTCTGCCTTTTTCATAGGTCTTTCCGCATAATGGCTATGAACCAAGATGTCCTTCAAGGACACACCTTTCCTATGTGTGATGTCCTGTTTGTTTGGGAATATATTACCCAACAATAAATCTGATTGGAGGATGCCCCAGTGTTTCTGGAGAATTTTACAGATTTGACTCAACCCACTGGAAAAATTTAGTATCAGCCTTACTTTGTCATTTACAATATTTTCTCTACATTCCCTATGTTTAGCAATTAACAGATCTGTCTTTCCTTTACATGAACTTTCTTGCTGGCTTCTTTTTAGTACTGTTTTGGAATATCCTCTCTCCCTGAATCTTACGAGAGCCTCCCTCTCTGATATATCAAAATCTGTCACCAGAGAGCAATTGCTTTTTATTCGCAATAGTTCCCCAAATGGGATGCTATTTATGAGACTTCGTGGGTGTTGACTTTGGGCGTGTAATACTGTATTTCCAGCCGTGGGTTTTCTAAATAGCTTGGTTCACAATCTTTTGTTAGATACAAATACAGTGAGATCTAAAAATGGAACATCAGTTTTGCTCATTTGGCTGGTAAACTTGAAATTCAAATCGTTATTGTTCAAAATTTAGATATATTCTTCATCTTCGAGACTAGTGCTTCACCATACAATGAAAAGATCATCAGTGTATCTTGCCCACAGGCTATTTTCTCCACCCATCTCTCTTTGGGCTCTGCCAAGGCCACGTACTTCTCCCACCATCCCACAAAAAGATTTGTGTAACTGGGGGCGAAGCACGTGCCCATGGCAGTCCCCTGTGTTTGCAAGAACAGTTGCCCAGAAAAAAGAAAAATGTTATTAAGACAAAAAGAGGCTAACTGTAACGACCTCAAATTATGCTCTTGATACTTCAATGGCCTGCTTTTGAGAAAATATTCTAAGGCTGAAAGTCCTTTGTCATGCCTTATGCATGTATATAAACTGGTAATGTCCAATGTGATTAGCAAAAATTCATCTTCCCACTGGATGTCTTGTATCAGCCTGATGAAATCCGTTGTATCCTGAATAAAGGAACTCAGGTCTTTTACCATAGGGAACAGAAAGGAATCCACATAGATGGAGGCTTTTTCTAATAAGCTTCCTTTTGATGATACTATAGGGCGCCCCGGTGGTCTGTTTCTGTCTTTGTGCACCTTCGGCAGATAGTAAAATGTTGGTAAAATTGGATGATCAACTTTTATGAATCTATATTCGTCTTCTTCCAAGATGCCCTTAGTCCGCCAACTCAGTAGTAGCTGTTCGAAGGCTTCAATGCTAGCATTATATGTTGCCATTTTGATCTGTGTGTAGCTTTGTGTATCTCCCAATAACCGTAGCGCTTCCTCCTGATAAGCCTGTTTATTTAGGAGAACTACGTTGCCATCTTTATCTGAAGGCTTAATAACCAAAGATACATTATTTTGAAGCGAAATAATTGCTTCCTGTTGCCTCTTGGTAAGGTTAGATTTCATATAAATTGTTCCCAATTGTTTGTTCTTATTTTATCCAGTTCTCTAATCACTGTTTCATGGAAGCTATCAATTGTGTCAAATGGAGTTCTAGGGATAAATCTAGATTTGGCTTTAGACTTGCTTTTCCCACTTTGCTGTTCAATGCCTAGCCTAGCCAGAAATGTTTTTACATTGTCAGCATCTGGTTCTTGTGGAGATATTGATGAGTCCTATAACTCATGTAATATATGTAGTGTTTCAAGATCTCCACCAGTTATTGTGTCCATTTTGTCTCCCATAGCTGTTTTCATTACTTTGCCCATAGGACCTTGTATATGTAACTTTTTCAAATTTAGTTTTCTTATAAACTGATAAAGAATAATTTGCGTTTACGTGTAGTCCCATCCCTGGATAGGGCAGAATGTTAGGCCTTTCTGAAGTACATTCGTTTCTATGGCAGTGAGTTGTCTGTCGGATAGGTTAACAATAGTGAGATTGTTAGTACTCATTTGCGATAATTGCCCCTCTTGCTCCTTGTTACTCGTGGATGAATTCCTTGATTTCCTTCCCTTTGACACTCGTCTGATCTTTCTTCCACACGATCTGGTGGTCTTGACCTCTGTGGATGCCTTCGCCATGTTTCCTTGATTAATTGATATTCCTGGGGAAAATGTATCCCTCCACTGGTACTCGGTCTATCAATACCTCTTGCTGTGTCTGTTTCTGAGAGGTCTGTATCGACTTCCGACTCCAAGGTGTCTCTTACGTCTGTTGTTTTTAGATTCCTTGTTTCTTGTAATGTCTTGCGTGGAGCATCATATTTCTTGGCAAATGTTAGGGTTCTTCCTGACTCGTAATCCCTTTGGTCACAAACAAACTTATTTTGTTTTCTTTGTTTAATATTGTTTTCATAGGTTATTAGACGTGTTTTCATTTGTTGTCTAAGCCGATCAGACAGTTCCTTGTCGGGATTCATTTTGATAGTCTTTTCAATTTTTTGGATCTCTTCCAATAGCTTGCATCTATCACTCTTTGCATATTTAATCAATATCTCCACCATTCCTTTTGCTGATTGTGTGTTAAAATCTGCCCATTCCCTTAAAAGATTGGGATCGGGATTTTCATATGAGGTTATTGTGTGAATTCTGAGACCCCTCAGGATCCTATTGACATCACGATAACGCTGTAAGGAAGTGGCCTACCACAACTTCAGGATTTCCTTCTCGTATGTCCTTTCCAACTTGATGAACCATCCTTTCGGGTTACTTGGGCCTTTATTTGAAAGCGTGCTTTCTTCTATTAAATTGGCTGACGCTGTGCCTCCAAACACTGACTCTGCTGCCTCCAGTCTTTCGGCGTCACTAAACATGTTCCACCGTGGTTGCTTACAGTTTGATTACTTGTACAATAAATCACTGTCACTTATTGCCTTAACGCTGCTACCGCTTTCGAAGATCGCTGAGATAAATATGTGTTGAGAGCACTCACCGAAACGCGTCTGTCAGTTTGTTACACCTACGTTTGTATATGAAATAAAATAATTATCATTTTCCAATGCCTGGAGTGCTCAGCGCTTTTTTATGGAAATTGTAAAATATATTTCTGTGTCCCTTTTATTGCTGTTACTGGTTGGAATTTGGACCCCAACCACCTATACCAAGTACAAATTACTCTTCTAGGAGCTCTACTTCTGGCCTTATTAACTTTTACCAAACACATTCATATTTTGCAAACAGACCTATGTATTAGGAGATCAGTTCAGAAAATACAGAATTGTAGTGGGTCACAATGCGCTCTACTTAATGAAAATTAATGAGGTAGGTTGCCCATTGTGACCCACTACAATTCACTGCCACCACAGGGATGGTTGCCTTCTGCAGTCAGCAGGCCACCATATTTGTGAGTGCTTTTAAATAAAGCATTTTTTTTTTTTTATTGCAGGGCGCTTTCATTTTGGGGCAATGGGATGTGTTTAAAAAAAAAAAAAATGAAGAAAATAATGAAAAGGTTCACTTACTGGTTTAGGTGTAGACGTGGCCCGTAGAGCTCTGCCTACTCCTAAAGTATATTTTTCAACACTCACAAAGGTAAAGGGGTCCTTTGGGGACCCCTTCATGTTTACGAATGGGGTACCACTTCTCTTGAGGTGTTGGTAAAATAATACTGCTTTACAAACGCATTTCGGTCGCAAGACATAAATAAATGCAATGCGGTATTGGCTTTTAGAATGGACGCCTTGAACACGTCCCTTCCAAATACTGTTGTGTCGTGGTTTCTTAAGCCCATTTAGAGATTCTAAAAACGTTTTCCGAGTCCTTAAATGGGCTTAGTACATTTGAAAAAGGTGTTTAGCATTTAATTACTCCGATTTACTGAATAGGAGGGTTTGAGAATGCTAAAATCCTTTGTACATCTGGCCCTTAGTCCACTTTAATGAAGAAGCAGTTTATACTAATCACATATTTATATTTCTTGTAACCCTAATCCAATTTATTTTTGGTGTCAAAGAAATTGCTCTATTTGTTTTAAGTCAAGGAAATCTAATTATCAGATTAAATGTGGAAGACGAGTACTTCAGGGAAAGAAGTTTAAACCAAGTGGTAAAGCACATTTTTTGAAACCGAAAAATCCAAAGAAAAATGATACTGATTTCAGGAGAACATAAAACCTAGTATTCTTTAACATACACTTGGATGCTTTCTGCACAGCGATGATTTAGCCCATTTAGACCATACAGAACTAGAGCTCCAGTGTAACAATAATAAACACGCAATAAATATAAATAAGATAAAGGTGTTAACAATTTAAAATTAAGGTTGAGGGATAAGTATTTCTAGTTTTCATGTTGGAGCTGCTGGAAGATGTGGTTATAAATATTTAACCCCCTCTCCCCCACTCCCCTCCCCGTTCACCCCGAGGTGTACACCTGAATGTTTGTTTTATTGTTCTCTTTGTTTGTCAGGGATTTACCAGTTCTTGGTATTACTGGTGTGGGAGGGGGTGGGGGGGAAGTGTTATTGCATTGTTTTCCTCCTGTTTATATGCTGCTCTGTTGCACTACATCCCAACACTAAGCAGTCTTGGCACACACATAGTGATATTTCCTTGTGCCCCATGCTGTCCATCATCCTAAGGACCCCCGGGACTTAGATCTGGCATGCATAACCTGGAACATCCGCAGCTTAAATAATCCTAGGAAAGGGAAACAGGTGCTATCCTATCTCAACAGACTTCAGATAAAGCTGGCGTTCCTTCAGGAAACTCCCCTCTCTCCCCCGCTATAGTTGCAAGTTTGCATCCATCTGGGGCACTAGCAGTTACTTCTCCTATTACATTTCCTACTCTTGTGGGGTCTGTATCCTAATACATAAAACTCTCCCATTTACATACCACGATCATATTGCTGACAGTGACTGTAGATATGTACTGTCTGGTCTCCGGCACCCTGGCCGGCAAAGCAGTGCTACTTGTGAATACCCGAACACCCAACACTGACTCTACCTAATTCTACCACTCTCTCTCCGCCCAAACAGGACGCAGACAGACCTAGTTCTGATGCGAGGTGAATTTAACATAGCACCACCCACCCGTGTGTTCCACCGCACCCTCTAACACTACAAAACCTTACTCATTGTGTGCACAAGACCTTATTGACACGTAACAACTTTCTGATGCCTTGCGCACCTGACATCCATATGCTAAGGGGTACACATTCTATGTGGCTCCACATGACATCTGGACCCACATAGATTACTAATTCATCTCTTGAAGTGCCCTCTTCAGGCTAGCAGAGGTGACACATATGCCCCACACTCTATTCGTCCATGCGCCTGTTTGGTCCACACTGACCATCCCTGATCCAGAATGTGCGCCCAGACAGTGGCACTTCCCTGAAAACACGCTGTATTCAAATCTGAACTCCTAGATGCCATAAATGAGTACTTCGAGCTAAACTCAGGCTCTTTCACCAAAAATGCCACACTGTGGGAGGCCTTTAAGGCCTATATTTGAGGGGTCTGCACATCTAAACACTCAGGAGTTCTGAAGAGCATCCGCAATGATCTGACCCGAGTGGAGAGGGAACTACGGGCCATTGACTCCATCACCATCGATGGCGTACAGGCCTCTCGGTTGCATAGGCGCTCGATTCTGCTGCTGGAATTTTGTGACCTGGCTGACCGTAAACTGCCCTACCTCGGTGAATCTGCCCACACCTGCTGCTGCAAGGAGGGTGAAAGATCGGGCTGCACCCTAGTGTGGCTTCTACACCTTAACTATCAAAAACCTACATCACGAGTCTTCTCACTGAGGGAGGCACAACCATTGTGGACAACACTGGTATAGCCCAGACGCTCCTCACATACTACCAGCAATTGTATACCACACGGTCGATGGGTGGTACTGAGGCGTTTGGGGGTTACCTCTCTCAGATAGCTATGGTATGGCTAACGGATGGACAGCAACAATTTTTTGCAGCTCTCATTACATGTGAGGAAATCATAAAGGCAGTTGACTCACTGGGAGGGTCCAAAGCCTTCGGCCTCCATGACCGCATGGCTAACTTCTACAAGGCCTTCAAACATGTATTAGTCCCACGCCTCAGAGTTCAATGCTGAGGTGCTTGAGGACAGCATCCTCCTGCCCACCTTACGTGAAGCGGTCATCACTCTCCTTAAACCTGGTAAGCCAGCTTACCTCTGCGCTTCATGTAGGACCCTGTCCCTCCTAAATTATGACAACAGAATACTAGCCAAAGTCATTTCAACACTTCTGGCACTACTCATGGAACGCTTAATCTACCCTCTTCAGACGGGCTTTGTGTCACATCACTCCAGCGCCAATGACCTCCGTGCTATATTCGTGGTGCTAAATAAAATCTCCCTGACCCTCTCAGCTGCAGGTGCCCTCCTCAATGCCGTAAAGGCGTTCGACTCCCTGGAGTAGTCATTCTTGAGGGCGACCCTAAATAAATTGGACATACCCTGAGACTTTCGAGACCTAATCATGCTAAGGTATGGCCCGTCTGAGGGTGAACAATCAACTCACTGATGCCTTCCCTGTCTCCAGAGGCACTTGCTAAGGATGCCCTCTGTCCCCTCTGCTTTTTATTATATCCCTAGATCTCCTGATCCGACATTTACAAGAACGCCATATGCACAGAGGACTACACTCTCGCAGAGGCCCACTCTTAGCATCCGTATAAGCTGATGATATCCTTTGGTTTTCACGAAACCTTCCCCCCCGCCCCCACGCACCTTCCCCCCATCATCCGAGAAATAATACGATACGGTGCCTTTTCTGGTCTCTATAAATTGGAGTAAGTCTGAGCTATTTACACTCACGGACTCCACTGTTCTCTGTGCTTTGGAATATCCCCTTCGTTGGTATGATGACCCCCCCCTAAATATCTCGATATTATACTTTGCAGACAGTAGGAAGAGGTGATACTCCAAAACTATGGCCCTGCAGTTGACAAACCTTCTATTCGGGTCAACAGATGGATCTGGCTACCCCTTTCCATTGCAGAGTGCATTGCCATCATTAAGATGATTGTGCTTCCACGCTTCCTTTATCTGTTCTAAAACATCCAGAATGTATTAACTAACTCCTTCTTTCCCACCTTACACAGCCTTCTGACCCGCCTCATATGGACGGGCCTCTGCCCCTTAATAAAATGGGAGACGCTGACCCTCCTGTATGCCAAAGGTGGTTTTGGTGCGTTGGATCTCCGATTGTACTATCTAGTGGCACAGTGCCACTTCTCCTACTACTGGAACGCCAGAAGCAATACCTGAAGCCGGAGCATGATCAGGCAGAACAGCTTCCGCTGTCCTTGATTCTACCCCAGGGACTGCCACGCAAACCCTCCGATATTCACACGCTCTCTATGACATTCTGGGCATGGTCCAAACTCTGTAAGTATCTAAGTGCTGATCTCTTGTATTCTCCAGACATCCCCCTCAACATCAATCCATGGCTACCAGTGAGACAGGAGACACTAGTATAGCTCACACTTTCGACTCGCCACCTACGCACCATGGCTGACCTCTTTATAAATGGCAAAGTGGACTACACATCGCATTTAAGGCCGCCGGGGCCACCTCTTCTGTGGACAAATTTGTGTGCCTCTATGGCACTTTATGTGAAAAATTGCCCGCTTACCCCGAGAAACCGGCAGAGTTCCCTCTCCTTACTTAAGTGATATCGACTACTGACGGCATCAGGTTGGTCTCCAGCCTTTATCACCCCTGCTTAGCACTAAAGCCAATGCATGCCCTCACATCACAGGCAGAGTGGAAACGTGATCTGGGGTACCCCATTCCAGATGAGACCTGGCACTACTGCTGAACACAAACTATATTACTATCCACCAACAGTAGGCACAAACTGCTTCATTATGTATGTATCCGGTATTTATAAAGCGCAAACTAATCACCCTTGGGGTCTGAAGGCGCTGGGGGCCGTTGGGGAGATTAAGTGAGCGATTGCCCAGAGTCACAGGGTGCTGAGCTGTACTGCTGCCGGCGCCGGGGATCGAACCGTGAGCCTCGTGCTCTGGAGTCAGCCTCTCTGGCTGCTGCACCACACCTCTCCCTAGGAATACTGCATCGAGCATATACCACTCCTCAAGCCCTAGCGCATTTCGACTCCTCACGCTCACACTGCTGCCCCAAATGTACAGCTGATAATGCTGCCTTTCCGCACTTAACCTGGAACTGTACCATTATACAAGCATATTGGGGGGCTATATTTGCCCTGATTTCTATTATGTTGGAGCATACTGTCAACCCCGACCCCCTCCTGGCACTTCTGGGATATCTTAAACCATTGAGGTCTGACCACAGACCACAGTCTATTCACCGCCATGACTTTGTTGTTAGCCAAACGGCGCATAGCTCTCTTATGGGGCAGCAGCATAACACCCACCACCAATGACTGGCTGAAGGATTTGACGCATTGTGATACCAACAGTGAACTATATGCATCATTGCAGCTGCCAACCTCCAGGCTTAAGGACATTTGGGCACCCCTTTGTACATACCTCCTGACTTTGGGCTCTGATGCCCTGGACGACGCCGTTGGTTGATGCACCTGCGCTATGTCTCTATTTCAGCTACGTACTTTCTTACCCAATGAACTGCCCTCTTAGGTGTTATCCCGTAGTAGCCACCACTGTTCGTGATTGTATCACCCTAATCCTCCCCTACCTTCTGACTGCGTTTGTATATGTCAACTGTATGAAATTTGAACAAGATCTTTTTTTTTTTTTTTTTTTTATTGTTGTAGCGTTGTTGTTAACCTGAAATAAATAAATACGTTAAAATAAATAAATATTGAGGTACTATATTTAATTCATCCTTAACCTATACTAACCATTTGTAGTCTTTATAAGGTAATCAACTTAAAGTATTAGGTGGGCTCCATAAATGTAATTCTAAGGTTACGGTTACACCTGCCTCCTTTGGGACTGTTGGTCCAAACCCGAGCTTTAAGCTATCAAACCTCACTTAGGCTGAGTAATATAGATAACATTTAAAAGTCTGTATGCTGATGTTCTCTGTAGGAGACCGTTCCTCGGCAGTTGGTTTAGGAATGGTTTTAAAAATATAGCAGCTCATCTGGATTACAATCTGCATGGCATGTAAACACTACATTAAGTAATGTTGCCGGAAGATTTTATCACCCTACATGATAAGAGATACTTGGTAGGGAATAAAATCAATAGACTTTACAGTTCAATTGGTAGTAGTAATGTTTTTTTCCTACCTTGGAAAGGTCCTGATCCATCCCTTAGAAATGAAGTATTAGTGTATAGAATTGAAGTGAATACAACTCGTCATGGGATGAGTCTGCTCGAGAAAGAGACAGGAAGTAAGATCGGCGTGTATATGGCATTTCTGGAAAACTTCATATTAACCATATGCCGCATAATCATACACATGAATAGCGAGGAAGAGGGAAGAAGATGAGCAAGGCAGGAGCTAAAGGGCTGTACAGATAATACTACTTGCTTGGTTTAGCATACATATCTACATCATTTAAAGTGCCTTTCTTCGAGGAAGCATCTGTGTACATTTTGTCAGAGCAAGGCAGATTTACAGAGGCATGCAAACCTCAAACACTCCATGAAAAGCCTTCACCTGGTTGGATGAACATTCAGTCATTAAGTTGCCATTTTAAAAAAAGTTAATGTGGATAAAATCAGGCCATTTTCTAAAGGAGGTTTATTTCAGAACTGTCAAATAAGGGTATGCCAGCACTGCATAGTTTCCACCTGAAGAGTCTCAACATGCGAGCCGGTAGCTTAGCCATTGCCTTGTAATGCACACTCACCTCAACCTGTACAGTCATTTCAGCAGCTACTATGATTCAGCAGCACTGACAGACCTGTAGTTTAGCTAGGAAAAATGATCTTGAAACAAGAGGACAGCTGTACATCAGGCCCATCGAAAGGGCAAAAGATGTCAGAATTGGAGAAAAGGAAATCGAAGACAAATGGGTGACAGCCATAGACAGTGAGAGAATAGAGACGGAGTTGAAGCGGAAGTGATAGAAAGTTAAACTTATTGACAGAACTATAGGCAAGTAGTGAAATAGAAAACTCTCTGGTGCAACTAGAGAGATGTGTCAGAGGGTTTCTTATTTATAGCCAGTCAATATCGTGTTTCTTGAAGGAGTTAACAACTGGAAGTTCATCCTTTTGTAGTCGTGACAAAGTGCTCAATGTGAAACCCTTTCCTCTTGCTTTTTTCAAAGAGTTCACAATGCAGTATAAAACCTGACTCTCTGGGTGTTGGGGCAGAACAGTCTAGGGCTGACTGAGGAACGGGTTGTCTGCTCGAATCTCAGAACTGAGCAGCACACAGAAGTATCTGACAATCATTGTCAAACCAATGCTTTTTCTTTTAAAATGAAAACTACTTGAATGCATGCTCAAATGATAATACTGTACTCGCAATAAATTATTTACAAGATTTCAGTTGGAGTTACAAATTGGAACCTTTCCTCTAGGGGATTTGCAAATTAACCAGCATGCAAATCACTTACCCTAAAGAAATATTAAAAGAGACAACTAACCTCTTAAATGTATTCTGCTTCTGTTATTGGTGAGATACTTTCTGGAAATGTGCACACCAGCAGGCTCTCATCATAAAAGCCAGCAGTGGTCCTATATGGGCATATTGGAAAATGTGAAGCTTTTCACAATCAAAATGTTAAATCTACAGGCTTTGTCAAGTCATTGACAATGTAAAAATATAAGCCTACCCCATATATTTATTATTATGATGGACACCCAACAGTCAGTTTAGGCAGCGCCAAAGCATAAATTGTCATAAACATTAACTCTCCATTAACTCTCCTTCTCGGCTCACCAAGCATTTGCTTTAGCCCATCAAAACCAGATGCATATACTAAACCTCTTCCTATTGTATTGGTAGAGAGTTTATAATGTAAATGTCATTCCTAGTTTATTCACCAAGAAGTTCAACATGTAAAGCCCCTGCCTATAGTGTTTGCCATGGAGTTTATAATGTGAAACCCCTTCCTATTAGGAGAGATCACAATTTAAAGTCACTCTGTATGTTTTTGGCAAGCAGTTCAATGTACAAAAGAAACTGCCTATAATATTTGTCAGAGTGCACAATGTTAAACTCCTTTCTACTATATTAGTAGGCAGGGTGATTGCATGTCACCATGCAAAGCCCCTTCCTATTGTATTTGACCTCAGGTCTGCATTAACAATGCCCCTGTCATTTATGGGCAATATAACTACTTAGGCAGACTAACACAACTGTTTTTCAATTAAATGCTTGTAGAGAGGATCAATGTGCGGGGCGGAGTCATAGTACCTGTCTTAGTACTACTTTTTACAGCTCTCCTTTGGTGGTCACATAGCTGCACTATCAAGTTGGGTCTAAAAACCAGTGAAATCGCACCCCGTCACTCCCAAAAAAGCACACACACAAAAATATGAAGGGGGGTTTGGGGGGTAACTGGGGGGGGGGTAACCAAAACCCCTACCAACTACAGTAATTTGTGGGAATCCATGTTAGAAAGTACTTGTCTACAGGCTTTAACAAAGTATAGTAATCCATTGAGGTCAATTATATTAGCACAATGAATAATTCAGACCTACCACCTTTTTGTTATTTTATTTATAATAAACAGAGCTGTAGCATCTGACAAATATTTTTCAAGTGAATGAATTTGGTCTTGAGCCTTGATCATTGGCTTTTCATCAAAGCCAATTCAGGCCAACAGGTTTGAGCATAGTCTGTTCAATACAAGCAATCTTTTTAAGCAGAAGCACACAACTTCTACACAATCATGTATAGTAGACGGAACGCTCAACATGGGAGGAGCCAAAGCCCCTTGCTTGGTAGTGTTTCTTAACGATTTTTTCTGTTGATCACATAAGGTTAGGCAATAGCTGTGCTGTGAAGCCAGAGCTAAGAAGGGTTTATTACTTCAAAAAGCCTAAAAGGTGCAAGTATATAACATTTTTATACTACATAAATGTGTCCCAACATGCCTTGTAAACAGGCAGCTACAATGTGAGTATCAGCGATCATTTTAATAAATTGCCTTTAGATAATGTTTAAAACCTGGGATTAATTTAACTTCCATGTATAGAGACTTCAACTTGCCTTGTGTGCTATATCCCTATCAGATACTAACTGCTGAGAGGAAATACAAAGCTCCTGAAACAAAGAGAATTCCTTTAAAATGAAAGCTAGTTTGTTTCAATAGCAAAGGATTATCATGAAAGACATGAGAGAATGACTTAATAACCAATTTTCATGACTTTAACAGTTGTCAATACACTTTAGCCACAGACATAACCAACATTCATTGGCAAAGCCAGTAGGTCCAATCACTTTTCAGAAGTGTTGCAAGACCTTTTGGCTTCGCCAATGTTGTTCTGCACGATTGCGTCACCATGTAAGTGCACATATGTGTAATGATCCTACTGTGACACCAGCATGATGAAGCAAGCGTCCTAATGATTGCCACTGCCAGATACTCCAAAAAAAAAAAAAAAAACCTCAAAGGTGTAAACTCCAAGGTTGTAACGGGGAGAGGCAACTATGGAGTGGGCAGCGGGGGAAGTACATTCTGGTGAGTGGTGTAAGTAGCAGTGTGTGGGCGCAATGGAGAAGCTAAAAAAAAAAATGCGAAGCTGGTCATGGGGAGCAATTCACAAGCTTTGGGGTGGACATTGAATGTGAGATAAAAGCTGCAAATGTGGAAGATAGCAAGAAAGCAAATGCACTCCCATTGAGTACAAAAAGGTAATTCTTTAGTGTGGAGCTGCAGAAGGATGCAGGTCATCCAATCAAAAGAAAGGTAAAGAAGCTATGCTCCACATGAGGTACAAACACAAGAAGAGGAAGGAAAGCCATTGAGTAAGGTGCAAGTATATTAGATTGGCAATAAAGGCAACAATAGTGAGTGACCCATGCCGTCTAAGTATAAAAAGTGTCTGCAATAGGTCTTCTACAGCAAGCAGCTAAAAGCTGTCTGTGGGTGAGACCTATAGAGGAACCCGCTGCGCTGCTGTAATACTGCAGATATGCCACAAGCCAAAGACTACGTGAAGGGAAGCGGTTTGGAATGAGGTTTGTGTGGGTGTTTCATAGTTTTACAGTTACTGGTTAATTTTGCTTGTGCACTTTCACTTTTGTGTGCATGTGGAAAGTAATTGGTTTATTCATTTGTTCTGTTCCCTGTAAGATTATTTAGGGACCAGAAATGCCAGGCAAAATGTACAAATATGTTGCATCTTACTTCCTCCAAGGTTCACTAATGTATGGTGCACTACAGTGGACACTTTGGGTTGCAGAGGCAGAACATGTAAATCCTAATGAAACTTTGTTCATACTTGTGCTAAGGTGACACTGACCCAAAACTATAAATTATATATGGTGTAATACAATGCTTACAAAATTTTAAATATTCAATTTGTATACAACATTGATTACACAGTTGGATCTCAACTGCTTACTGTATATTTCTCATTATGTGAATGCAGTCACGTTCCCCAGGGGTATTCAAAAGGCCCAAGAAGTAAATCTTTGTTGGTGGATGTGTTCATACACCAGTCTGGGTGGCTTTTTCAACATAGGCTGAATATGGGGTAATGGTGACAAGTACACACACAGACATGGGGAGGGGGGTGGAAATAAGTACATTGACTAAAGGAATCAGTGAGCAAATAACCATGATAATACATACACACCTTGTCACCAAGAGGCAAAGGCATTAGCATTGTGTTTTACAAATTCCACATGCCCTTACATAACGTAATAATTTCCTACGGTTTCAGGTATCTGGTAACACATCTTATGGGCGCTGATCTCAACAACATTGTGAAATGTCAGAAGTTGACAGATGACCATGTGCAGTTCCTTATCTACCAGATCCTTAGGGGCTTAAAGGTATGACAGGTGAATTGTTACTAATGCATAATCTCCACTGTAATATATATTGGTTCATGTACGTCCCTGATACCTTTATATGACGTTGGATGGTTCTGTTTTCTGTGGTCAGGATCTGAGATATGGTTGACCTTCATATGTGCTTGTAATAGGTACCTATAAATAATATGGCATTCAGGGGTTCCCTTTTTCCTAAAAAGCTTTCCCGAAAGAGACTGTTACCTTAAGTTGTTCGCAGTTGGTACCAGTATAAGCATCGTCTCCTTATAAAATACCCTCCAACCATGTGTCACCAAACACCTACTCTTTTTTAACTACTCCCGATGATTCACGTTTTTACTATTTTTTTTCCAATTTCTATTTATTAAACTTCATTTGCCTTTGTAAGTGGGCTTGACTACTGTGGGAGAAAATCCATGCCTCAGTACACCAGCACATGTAGGTAGCACCATGGGTTTGATCAGCTTTCCTTGAGGCATATCCCCTAGAAATGTCAATAGCTCCCATCCCTCATCCCTGTCAGTTCTAGTTGAGCTTCTCCCTCTCCATTGTCCAGGTTGGGCACACTGATTTTGCTCCACATAGCCTGAAGAAATCCAGGTCTGTTGTTGATATCTTTTGAATTGCATCATCGAGTGGTAGTGGTAAGAGCTTTAAAGTCTTCAAGGTTTAATTTTGGGCCAAACCCTTATTTGGATATTTTTCTTTTGTGCACATTAAGGGGAAAAAGAGATGACAGAAGAGAAGCACAACTATAAAAAAGAGTTCCCAAATGCTACCATCGCCTGCCTTTTCCACATGTGAAAGTAGCGTAGCATGAGTATTGTTTTATCACTCGTTCACCTGCTCGGCCTACATTTTTTAAGAAATGTTCAAATCTCTAGACTTTACTGTTGAAGGTATAAAACAAAACAAAACAGGTCTTTTGTTACCCCTTCTGGAACAATATCCAGTATTTCGCTGTTTCCCCTATATTGCCAGAAGTGGAGTTGGTGCTTCAAGCTGATTAAGGATCTAACCTCACACGAGCTAAGAGACTAAGGGACAGATCTACAAAGCCCTTTTGTGGTTGCAAGCCTCGCTCGACCTTGGTTGAGGGACTGCTCAACTGTGCCTACACCCGGTCGGAAACCATAATGAACCTTAGAGACAAAACCCCTGTCTTTCGCCTAGGCCTCCAGCTTGTCGAAGATCACTCTACCCAGAATTTTGACAGAGGAGTCCAACAGCGAGATTGGGCAGTAGCATGAAGGACCTCCTCTGTCGCCATTTTTAAAAATTGGGACAATAGTGGGGTTTTTACAGGAACTCTGGATTTTTGCATGCAAGAGGGCACGGAAAACATTTGTCAACAGCGGGGCCCAAAAGGCTGTGTTGTCTGAAGACTTCTATAGGGACAAAACCAAAGGGGATGATGGACGGAGTGTTGAACATTGCAAGCACTCACCCCCAGTCAACTGATCTGGGTTTAATCCATCATCATTCTTTAGCTCACTCCGCCACCCCAGTTCAGAAATGGCCATATGCAAATCAGTCTGACCCTGTGCCTCATGGGAACAGTCAGCTCGAACTGCCAAGCCATGTCTTCCCTGGACCGGAAACAAGCATCCTGGGACCGGTTTCTGGCTTACAGCCGTCATCAGCCAGGCTATCTTGAATCCAGTGGCAAAGTGAGCAAGGGACCCACGTCTGGGCATACCCTGCCAACTTAGGGCAAACATAGCAAAACCAAAGGGGATGATGGACGGAGTGTTGAACATTGCAAGCACTCACCCCCAGTCAACTGATCTGGGTTTAATCCATCATCATTCTTTAGCTCACTCCGCCACCCCAGTTCAGAAATGGCCATATGCAAATCAGTCTGACCCTGTGCCTCATGGGAACAGTCCAGCCCGAACTGCCAAGCCATGTCTTCCCTGGACCGGAAACAAGCATCCTGGGACCGGTTTCTGGCTTACAGCCGTCATCAGCCAGGCTATCTTGAATCCAGTGGCAAAGTGAGCAAGGGACCCACGTCTGGGCATACCCTGCCAACTTAGGGCAAACATAGCAAAACCAAAGGGGATGATGGACGGAGTGTTGAACATTGCAAGCACTCACCCCCAGTCAACTGATCTGGGTTTAATCCATCATCATTCTTTAGCTCACTCCGCCACCCCAGTTCAGAAATGGCCATATGCAAATCAGTCTGACCCTGTGCCTCATGGGAACAGTCCAGCCCGAACTGCCAAGCCATGTCTTCCCTGGACCGGAAACAAGCATCCTGGGACCGGTTTCTGGCTTACAGCCGTCATCAGCCAGGCTATCTTGAATCCAGTGGCAAAGTGAGCAAGGGACCCACGTCTGGGCATACCCTGCCAACTTAGGGCAAACATAGCAAAACCAAAGGGGATGATGGACGGAGTGCTTGCAATGTTCAACACTCCGTCCATCATCTCCTTTGGTTTTGCTATGTTCGCCCTAAGTTGGCAGGGTATGCCCAGACGTGGGTCCCTTGCTCACTTTGCCACTGGATTCAAGATAGCCTGGCTGATGACGGCTGTTAGCCAGAAACCGGTCCCAGGATGCTTGTTTCCGGTCCAGGGAAGACATGGCTTGGCAGTTCGGGCTGGACTGTTCCCATGAGGCACAGGGTCAGACTGATTTGCATATGGCCATGTCTGAACTGGGGTGGCGGAGTGAGCTAAAGAATGATGATGGATTAAACCCAGATCAGTTGACTGGGGGTGAGTGCTGCAATGTTCAACACTCCGTCCATCATCTCCTTTGGTTTTGCTATGTTCGCCCTAAGTTGGCAGGGTATGCCCAGACGTGGGTCCCTTGCTCACTTTGCCACTGGATTCAAGATAGCCTGGCTGATGACGGCTGTTAGCCAGAAACCGGTCCCAGGATGCTTGTTTCCGGTCCAGGGAAGACATGGCTTGGCAGTTCGGCTGGACTGTTCCCATGAGGCACAGGGTCAGACTGATTTGCATATGGCCATGTCTGAACTGGGGTGGCGGAGTGAGCTAAAGAATGATGATGGATTAAACCCAGATCAGTTGACTGGGGTGAGTGCTTGCAATGTTCAACACTCCGTCCATCATCTCCTTTGGTTTTGCTATGTTCGCCCTAAGTTGGCAGGGTATGCCCAGACGTGGGTCCCTTGCTCACTTTGCCACTGGATTCAAGATAGCCTGGCTGATGACGGCTGTTAGCCAGAAACCGGTCCCAGGATGCTTGTTTCCGGTCCAGGAAGACATGGCTTGGCAGTTCGGGCTGGACTGTTCCCATGAGGCACAGGGTCAGACTGATTTGCATATGGCCATGTCTGAACTGGGGTGGCGGAGTGAGCTAAAGAATGATGATGGATTAAACCCAGATCAGTTGACTGGGGGTGAGTGCTTGCAATGTTCAACACTCCGTCCATCATCTCCTTTGGTTTTGCTGACTTCTATAGGGACCCCATCTGGGCCAGGGGCCTTGCTGGGGATGCTCTTTAAAATAGCAGAGGATACATTGCTTATGTCTGTGGTAAACAAAAGGGGAGTACGAGCTATCTCTGGGGTAGCGCGACTCTGCGAGCCAGGTAAGGGAGTATTGGGAGGGACTGACTCGGGTAGATTAAAGGCATTACCTCAAAACTCAGGGAAAGGGGGGCAGCCACTTTTCTGGGGAAAGTGGCAAATAATTTTCGGGGGATTTTTGTCCAAAAAATAAGGATGTTTGATTATGCTCCAAAAACCCTTGGCGTCCGGGAGTTTGGAAGCCAAAAGCAAGTCCTCCTAGGCCTTCTCTCTTATGTCCCTCTTCCTTATATCAAGTGTCACCTTATAAGTCCTTCTGACATGCCTGATTTTTTGTGTTTCTAGGGGAGGATTTTGTTGACAATTTTCACTCTCTTCAACTAAAGCTAAGGCTGAATTGGTAGATTTCGGAGTTATGTACCTAATGTTGAATTTTGCTTTACAGCTTCTTAAACTACCCCTTTGGCATTTTGCACTCATTACTCACTGGATTCATCATCTCACAGAAATGCAATTATTGGCTATGACGTTCTCTGCAGCATGTTTGCTTGAAGCCTATGCTTGCATACACTCCATGTACTGCCTAGCATTTTTGACACTGTTGCTTCTCAAACAGTTTGAAAGCTGGTAATGCTAGAATGATAGTGACAAAATAATATCGCAAAACCAAAGGGGATGATGGACGGAGTGTTGAACATTGCAAGCACTCACCCCCAGTCAACTGATCTGGGTTTAATCCATCATCATTCTTTAGCTCACTCTGCCACCCCAGTTCAGACATGACCATATGCAAATCAGTCTGAACCTGTGCCTCATGGGAACAGTCCAGCCCGAACTGCCAAGCCATGTCTTCCCTGGACCGGAAACAAGCATCCTGGGACCGGTTTCGGGCTCACAGCCCTCATCAGCCAGGCTATCTTGAATCCAGTGGCAAAGTGAGCAAGGGACCCACGTCTGGGCATACCCTGCCAACTTAGGGCGAACAATGCAAAACCAAAGGGGATGATGGACGGAGTGTTGAACATTGCAAGCACCAGGGAAGACATGGCTTGGCAGTTCAGGCTGGACTGTTCCCATGAGGCACAGGGTCAAGACTGATTTGCATATAGCTATGTCTGAACTGGGGTGGCGAAGTGAGCTAAAGAATGATGATGGATTCAACCCAGATCTGTGACTGGGGGTGAGTGTCTGAAAAGTTTCAGCGCTCCGTCCATCATCTCCTTGTGTTTGCTTTGTTCGCCCTAAGTTGGCAGGGTATGCCCAGACGTGGGTCCCTTGCTCACTTTGCCCCTGGATTCAAGCTAGCCTGGCTGATGAGGGCTGTTAGCCCGAAACCGGTCCCAGGATGCTTGTTTCCAATCCAGGGAAGCTATGGCTTGGCAGTTCGGGCTGGGCTGTTCCCATGAGGCACAGGGTCAAGACTGATTTGCATATAGCTGTGTCTGAACTGGGGTGGCGAAGTGAGCTAAAGAATGATGATGGATTCAACCCAGATCTGTGACTGGGGGTGAGTGTCTGAAAAGTTTCAGCGCTCCGTCCATCATCTCCTTGTGTTTGCTTTGTTCGACAAAATAATATCTTCATTGTGATTCTGGTGATTTTCTCCTTCATAATGCCCACCCAGTGTAGGAAGCTGGCTCTGTATATACTATACCAAAGTGAGGTATAGTGTGCACAGAGTCCAGTGGAACCCCAAAGGTAGGCAGAGGTAAAAGTAGATAGCACCTTACTCTCTATTTGTGGTAGTGTGGCCGAGCAGTAAGGCTTTATCAGATGGTAGTGTTAAGCATTTGTTGTACACACTCAATCAGCAAATGATGTCACACACTCTAAGACTGAACTCAGACCAATTTGATTTGTATAAAAATATTGTTTAGTTGTATTTATTTCCTAGAACCAAGCAAGCCTGGCACAGGTAAGTGTATATGATAATTTTCAAGGCAGGTTGAACAATACAAGCAAGCTGAATGAAGATGACTTTGTTACAGGTTTGTAAATGCTTTCAATACAGTGGGAATTACTGTTCGATTACTTTGGATTACTTTACAGATAACTTTCTGGATTACTTTTTCTACTCCGTGTGATATACCTAGATATCACACTGGGACATTTCCTAGAGAAAAGGTAAGTAAGCAATTTTTAGTTATTTGCAGTTTTTCAAAGTTCCATACAAAACCAACTCCACACTTTGACAGTTTTTTTCAAAAAATTGTTCTATGTATTCCTGAGGAGAAAAATGAAGTTAACGGTTTGCAGGTAAGTACAAGTTTGTGTGAGTTGGTATTCTGGGGTTAGAACCAGGGTTCCCCCAGGGTCAAGGATGCACTCTCCAAGCACCCTCAGCGGCACTAGGGCGGGCGGGTGCAGAGTGCTGAGGCCCAATGTTATCCAATGGGGGGGGGGGATAGGTGGCCTCTGCTTGGTGGCTGCTCACGAGCAGGCCACAAGGTTGTTGAAGCCAAGCTCCTGGGGTTTAGCTCAGGGCAAAGGGGGATCCGATTTAGCACCCAAAGTACACCCGCAGGGGCGGCTGGGTCCAGGGTGCTGGTATGGTGTTGGGTGCCCTGTTAGTTTCAATGGGGATTCTCCGGTTTCAACAAAGACTGTTGGCTCGGGGACGAAGATCTTTTGGAGGTGACCACCGGTTGGAGAGGTAAGTTGGGATGCCTGGGGAGGCTGGGATAATGTCAGTTGGGCCACCTAAGGCCGTGGTACTCCGGGTGCAGGGATGTCTTTAGGAGTCTGGTTTTCTTACCAGATCCGGTCGGGGGATCCTCCAGAAAGAGGCTGCAGGCTTTGCTTGGAGACTCGAGGCAGGTCAGAGATCACCAGATCTCAGGACAGGATCGCTGGGGAGACCTCCTCGTGGTGTTGGGCCACTCGAACTTGGGCCGTGTGCGTTGGGTGCAGAGTGGTGCAGACTCGCGGATTTGGCTGGAGCCAGATTCTGTGGGTGAGCAAATCCGGTGCTCATGGGAGACAAAGTCTTTTCTGTGGAAGGAAGGGCAGGTCCTCTGGGTTCTTGAGGTTGCTGGCTGCAGGACACACCGGGATTTCGCTGGAGCAGGTTTGAGGTGGGGATCTGCCGGTAGGGCTGGGGCCAAGTCAGTGGGTGTCTTCCTCTTCTTAGTTTCAGCACGGCACTTCGGTCCTTCTTCTTCTTTTCTTCTTGGTCGGTTCTTGTCTGAGGAGGCAAGGTTAAGGGTTGCCCCTAAATACTAGATTTAGGGGCGTTACAGGTAGGTGGAAGCAGCAAAGGCCTGGGGAAACGCACAAAGGCGGCAAGCCTATGAAGCTTCCCCTTCGTGGACCCTGTCCATCCTGGGGAAGGAGGCTTGGCACCTCTTCCCAGGATGTGCATTGTTTCAGACCCCCGAGAGCAGCAGGCTCTCGACCCAGGGGTCCAGAAACATGTCTGGTGGTGGCAGCTGGCGAGCAGCCACTCAGCCTGGACACTAGTGTTAAGTCGTTTTTCAGGGGGCATCTCTAAGATGCCCTCTGTGTGCATTTTTCATTAAATCTCACACTGGCATCAGTGTGGGTTTAATGTGCTCTTAAGTTTGGTGGCACAATAAGTGCTGCAGCCTTTAGAGGCCTTCCCTGGCCACAGTACCTGTGGTACCATTTACAAGGGACTGACCTGTGACCAGAGAGTGCTAATTGGAGTAAAGGTACAGGGCCTCTAAGGGTGGCACAATAAGTGCTGCAGCCTTTAGAGGCCTTCCCTGGCCACAGTACCTGTGGTACCATTTACAAGGGACTGACCTGTGACCACAGAGTGCTAATTGGGGTTTGTTTTCAATGCAGGTTTAGGGAAAGAACATAGGCCCTGGGTACCTGTTTGGCAGGAAGCCAGGGCACACTCAGTCAAAGCACATCAGCAGTTTAGCAAAAAAAGTGGGGGCAACCATGCAAAAAGAGGGCACTTTCTGACACCCAGCTTTCCTCTTTTTTTAGTAAGTCAGTCTTACTTCGCTAAACAACACATGGACACTGTTCTGGAACAGATTGTGGTAGATCCTTGGGGGGTGGGATCAGTGCATGATGAGGGATTCTTGGGCTTGGTCCATTTATAAAAGTCTTAAAGTAACAATGTTATTTGGAGAAGCTTTTGTATTCCTGTTCCTATCGGTCACACAGGAATCGCCATGTAGGTAATTCAGCTTGAGACCTAGGAAGCAAGGACAAAGACTAGCATTGGCTTGTGCATTGAGACACTGTTGGGCAACATCTTTAAAAAGTGTATATCTTTGAGTCATTAGTTTGATTTTTCACTCTTGTTTAATTGTAATACAACTGTGTTAATGTTGAGGTATTGGTCAGGAGGAATGAAAGAAAATCCCAAGCTACCCAACATCTACATTCTAGCAAGATAGAAAAGTGCAGTGGACTGAGGTAATTGTACTATCAGTACATGACAAAGGCTATATTCAGGTGTCAGCACTGCAGCTTCATCAAAAGCAAGTCAGTGCTCCTTCGACCTAGCCACAGGGTTTTCAATGTATTATAAATTGTTTCCATTTTGAAAAAGGCCTAAATGTCCTTTTCCCACCCAAAACAAAAGCAAAGCTTTGAGGAATAGCTGGTGACCACCAATTTGGTGGCCACAAGCTCGGATTGTCCACTAGTCAGCCCAAGAGAAATATCTGAGGATGGAGGTGATGAATGTAAAACTGGATATCTAGCAGGGGAGAGGTTAGTGTTTGTGAGCAAGAAGTTGCAAATTTTGAGTACTGTTCTCGCATACAAGGCTCATACCCCTCCCTGCCTGAGCACTTGTATGTTTCCCAAGATGGCGTCCACCACAAAGTGACTATGGGGCACCAAAGGAAAGATGCATTGCTTGAAGATTGCAGTGGAGCACGGTGAGCATGCCAGAAGGAATGAGGACAGATGCTCTAAAATGGATTGCTTCTTATCTCAGTCAAAGTGTAGTCTACCACCTTTCACCTCAGCTCTTCACACACAACACTGTGGAGTTCCCCATGGGTAAAATAATACCCCTCTATTATTCACCATCTACCTAACCCCTTGCCAAATCTGATTAAATCAATCAACCTCACATGTTACAACTATGCAGCTGAAACCCATATAACAGTAAAAATAGATAGCCCAGAAGACATCTATACTTTATAGCTTGATGACTGCCTTTGTTCCTTAAACACATGGATGATGAATAATCGTCTAAAGCTCCATATCGGAAAGACAGATTATGACCTGCGGACCAAAGTGCTAGCCTACCAACATATGGCCTAAGGCCTGTCAAGCACCTGCAACAACATCAAGAGCAGTTAGAAACCTAGGAGTAACTATGGATTCAGACCTCTCCTTGATACTGCATGTTAAAAATGTCACAAAGAGCACCTTCTACACAAAAACAGCTTGTTGCATCTTCCCATACCTTGCATAACTGCATAAACTGCAAGCTATGCTCACACTCACTAAGCTTGACTATGCCAACAGCCTATACCTTGGCACACCTGCGTTCATCATACACAAAATGCAACTCATCCAAAATGCTTCCACAAGATCTCTTCTTCTTCACCCTAAAGAAAGAATGACTCCAGTCCGGCAATCGCACGACTGGCTACCTACAGTTAAAAGGGAAATGTTCAAGGCACTCTGCATTGTCCACATAGCGTCCCAAGGAAAAGACTGCTATAGCTGCAAGTTAAATTCAAGCAATACAAACCAAACAGAACACTGTGTTCCAGGCTTGCACCACTTATCATACCAACTCACCATAGGGGGAACTACTTTCTCAGTACAAGCCACCAAGCTTTGGAACTCACTACCACCCAACATTAGAACTACCCAGGAACATACACAATTCCAAAGTCAAAAACATGGTTAATTCCTAGAAAACAGCATCACCCTCGCCCCGGCAACAGAGCCCAGAAAGCAGTTGCACCCTCAAGTACAGTCCTCGGCTTACAACCCCCGAATTGAAACCAACTCAACCAGCAATCTGCTTTCTATATGCATGTAGTCTAAGAAGGGCTGACCTATGGCTCGCTGTGGCATTTTACAGTTATGTACTTACATATATAACAGCTACGGTCCATAGTCATTGGTCAGTAGCAAATTGTAACTTATACCTCTTAAATTCACATAATATATCTGCTATGAGGCTTGAGCACTGAACAGCCAAAAAACCCAAACATCAAATGAACAGGCATGGAATAATTTAAGAGATCTGTTACACATTGCTGGACAGTTCAGAGAACTTTAATATAGTTCACCACTGCGGGTCCCAAATATCCATACAATCTGACCGCTTCTTTAAATCTCACAAAGACACTCAGATATGACATGATAATTGAAATGCCCATCCCAAAAGATCTCTCCACTTCTTTCTCCCTTCAACCCTGCTAGCTCAGGACTGCAACTATAGACAAAATCTCAGATTGGATAACCCAGTGCAGTTGCCAGCTAAGTAGACTATATCATAAGAAATACCATAAAACCGACTTGTAGACCTGTTCAAAGCCACCAGCATACTGAAAACTATTAGCTGTGCATCTGTCTCTCACATTTCTTCATCCATCACACTGTTATTTGCTGTATCCTTTAATACAATAACTGCACCTCTGTGGTCATCACACACGATATGGAAACACTTCCTACATAGGATCAAAACAAAGACAACATCTTTCCAACCACACACCCCACACGGGTAGCTTGCTACCCTTGTAAGCAAGAGCTTCTGTGCCCCATAATAGGGGCAGTAAGCGCTATATAAATGCTGTAATACAATGCAATACAATACAGATGAGTCAAGCCTTTTCTCCTGGCCCTCATATAAAGGCTGAACTGACTCTGATGAAGGAAGCTGCACAAGGAATCTCTAATAATGAAGGCTCCCATCGGCTTCTGAGAGACCCCAAACTCAGTGAGTGCATATGCTGTTTGTACATTTCAGTACCTTGGAACCACAGGCATGCAGAGTCGCTTGTCCTGATTCTGATGCCCACATTTGTTTTTCTCTTGAACCTTGCTTGTGATGCCCACATTTGTTTCTCTCTTTAATGAGTCTGGAGAGGAGATCATCCATATAGAGGGTACAGGTCAAATCTAATAAGGGCAGATCTCATTCACACCGCAGGGACTGATCACCACAAATATTGTGGTCTACATCCCTGTTGCTGTGTGGATTCCTTTTGTTCCCCTCCTTGCGGTGGGACAAAGCCAGGGTTGGCTCAGCAGGAATCAGTAAGGTCACTTAAGAAGTTTGTCAGTTGGAGCTGCAGTAATGTTCCCACCTTCATCTGAATACACAGATGAATGAGCGACCCTGTGCAATTGGGCATGCATCACTAGAAGTAAGGCACAGTTTTAAAGGTGCAGATGGTGGAATGGCTCTAGATATATAGGCACACAACAACCCCTCTGAACAGATTGAAAAAAATATTAAACCTTAAGCATACTGTGAAGAAAATTGAGACTTACTGGAAGTTTAAAAGGACCAATACACTTATTCTCAATGATAAGAACCCCCCCCCACAATGGCAACTAGAGAACAAAGCTAGACTCAAAACCCGTCATACTCAAATACCATCTGCAGGGCTTGCGAACAGAGTGGAAGACAGACATGCATCAAGAACTGGACAAAGTTAAAAGGATCCAGACCAAAGTGATGCAATCAGTAAGACAAAATCTGGGTCAGATTATTAAAAGATGGTAGATCTAGAGGAACTGATGCGAGATCTCAACTCCAAGAAGCTTGAGTCGGAGAACAGTCTAAACGCTCTTGTGTGAGAATTTAAAGACTAGAGCCCAGAAGGACATTAGGCTTCAAAATTTCTTAGATGAAGCTGAGGGCTGGGCTAGCTGATACTTTGTACAATCCCTGTTTAGTCTTTATCTCTTTATCTTTGTTCAGTTATCATACACAACATAAAAGTACACATATTCACAAAAGAAAACCCTGATGCAATACAGAGTTAAAACACAATTGAACGTGAGTAAATAATGTTTTAGGCTCTGTGAATGCAACAGTAAAATATGTCAGTTTCCTAGACAAGGTCTAATTTAAAAAGACTAATAAAATGAAATCTTAATCAATATATGTTGTATGCAAAAGTGGTCGACAAACAAAAACCTCAAGGGTCCGCCATGTAAGTCCCAATCACAGCAATTGGATTCTCCATAAATAACTGGAAATGCATATAACCGAAAACATCTTAAACATTGAGGTCGTTTAAGAAGTATTAAAATGTTTAAAATGTTACGCACCACAATTATTGGTCTAGCCACCTTTTATAAAACAGATATTAAAACATTGTTGAAAAATGAGTCGGCAGTTTAGTCATATTGTGAAGCTTAAGGAACAGTAGTGATGGAGAGTGAGCACAAGGTGGGCCCACTCAAAAGACAACTCATCATAGGGACATATTAGTGAAGCTATAATCCTTCCCTAGAAAGATAAGATACTACGAGAATGAAGAACTTGAATCCTATTGTTTAGTGAATATAGACTAATTCTGATACAAGACTTTTCACAATCCACTTTTGCTTGTGGATTCTAGCACTTAATGTGAGGGGGCTTAATTATCCTTCTAAAGGGGCATGGATACATGTTTTAGGCATCTGGAAATGCAAGAGTTATTTCAGACAGTTATTTCAGCACTAATGATTCTGGAAGGTTTAAAGCAAAAGTTTACAATACACAAATCCATACAACAGCATCATCCACTTCCTGCAAGGTGACAGCTATAATGCACACTCTTTAGGTTGCATCATACATGAAACACTACTGGGTAAAAAGGGGTAGATATGCAATTTTGGATAGATAGAGAAAGTCACCATATCCACTGTTGCTATGTGTAACCAAGATCAGAACTGAGTCATAGAGTAAACCCTGTGGAAAAAGATGCTGTTCACTGAAGGCTAACTACTTCTAGCTGGAACTTTTGATTTGGTGATGATTAGGGGGCAAGAGGTACATAGATCAACTTTGACATGAGGGATGAATGTGAAGGAAGTACTTGGTCCTAGTGGATTTCTAGAGGGCAAAACATAGAGACTGGGATGTCTGCTTCTGCTACTCAGTTCATAATATACTCAAGGAAGATATAGGTTTCTTGTTTAGCCCAGTAGCTGATATGGGTTGGGAAACAGAAATGTATGATTATGGTATCCGACGACGCTCCAGTGTGGGTCAATGTAGACGGGTGGTCCTCATATAAGACAGGTCATGTAGGCTGGGTAAATGTGTTCTGAAATGCTGCAAATAGGGTGGAAATCTCCAAAACTATTGATGAATGTAAGGAATACAATAACTGGCAAGACCTCTCCAAAGCCTCAAAATGAGATCAGATACTGTTTAATCATGTTGGCGCTAAAAGGGAGAAGGCACTGGTGCGGTGCTGCTTAGCAGCAGATTTGAAAGAGAAGCTTAAGACCATGGGCTCTAGTGAGAACAATTAATAATATTAGAGGACAATTGAGGGTTCTTTTGATTAATAGGTCTGAGCAAACCGTATTGGCCCTTAAAAGAGAGGTTTACGAAACCTGAGACAAAGCCCAAAAATGCTAGTAATGCAAGGTTAAAGACAAGCAAGTGGCAGAAAGTCTATACAGGCTGAAAAACAGCACAAGGGACCTGATCTTCGATAGTGTAAAGATGGCAATGTGTTCTGCTCTGTGTCCGTATGGATGTAATCAAGAGGCAATGAGGCTGATGGCCGCAGCACCTCTTTTTGTAACAGACTGAGATTCTCCAAACTATCTCAGGAGAAAGCATACAATTTATGCACCCCAGTAGAAGAAGAGGAGGTATGTTTAGCTATCAGATGCATGAAACCTAAATAAAAATCCCCAGGTCTTGGCAGGTTTAGACTGAAATTTTACAAAACATTTTCTTCCAAGCTAACACCAGTATTGAAAGTGGTATTTCACTCCTTTGTGAAGACTGGGATGGTGAGCACATATGGAGAAAGCACCGTCTGTGAATGTGCTCAGACAGTGGAAGGATCACTCAAGTGTTGGGCCTACAGACCTACCGCACTTTGTATTTCAAAATTCTGACAGACTCTGCTCTTATATATGAAGACCGGGTTAGTTTTGTCCTGTGGCGCTAGACCATCGATGACATTAGTAGACTGGTGTACCTTACTACAAAAGCAAGTTGCAAAAAGTGAAATAAGCATTGATCTTGCTAAATGTTGAAAAGCCTGCAACAGGGTCAGTCGGTCCTTTCGGCCAGCGAGTGCATTCAAAGGTATGGTCCGGGTAAGCTTCCGGGAACTGAAAGCTAGGGTCTTGGTTGATGGGGCTGACCTCGCTTCCTCTTTCTGTTTAGAGTGTAGGAAAGTAGGATCTGCTTTCATGGTTACCCCCACTTTTTGCTGGTGTTGTTCTGTTTTCTGACTAGTCTGAATGGGATCCTGCTAATCAGGACCCCAGTCACTGTGCTTCCTCACTAAATTTGACAGTGGTAAGTAATTCGGTACCTTCCCAATTGGCTACTGGTGTACCCAGCTAAGTCCCTAGTAGGTTTGGTACACCAGGGGTCTCCCATGGGCTGCAGCATGTATTATGCCACCCCTGAGATACCACTCAAACTTTGACTTCAGGCCTGCAATTGCAACCTGTGTAAGCTGGTGCTAGCACCACTTACGACAGATATAAGTTTCCTTATATCTGAGGTCACTGCACTTAAAATCTATAAGTCACCCCTATGGCAGGACTTCAATTCTGAGGGCAGAGTGCTTGGTTACAAGTGTGAGGGTGCCCCTGCATGAGCAGGACCCCTCTACAAACCCCGGAGTCGATTCTCCAGGCTTTGTAAGTGCGGTCAGCCATTCAATACATATAGTGGACATCAAGTCAAATACGAGATGTCTAACTATATAGTGGGTGTAACAAAACCGGTAATGTTTGGTATCAAACATGTTGGAATCCTACCCCAACACCGATTCCAGTGTTGGATATAGGATCCCATGTACTGAGGGGCTCCCCTAGGGTGCCCCCTGTATTCCCAGTACCCGCCTTTTAGGGTCTAACAGCAAGCAAGTGCTGCTGCCGAGCACAGACACAATTCTGCCCTCCTGCTGCTGCTGAGCTAGAGCAGGGGAAGGCAGAACAATAGGTTTCCTGCCGCAGGGAGGTGTGACCACCTCCTAGACAGGACTTAGTTTACTGAGCTGGGGTGGGGGCGCTTGCCAGCGCCACCAGACTGTTTTGAAGGGCACACTTGGTGCCCTCATTGCATACTCCAGTTTGAGCCAGTTCAGGGTGCCATTGGCTCACGCTGTGGCGCAAAACTGGACAAAGTACATGGGAATATCCTCCCCACTGTCCAGCCCCTACTCTGGGAGGGTCCCTTGAATCGTCCCAACCCTTTCCCTAGGGATCATAAGGGCTTACATGTGGGTGGCTCTTCAGATTCGTCGTGGGACAAGATTCAAATCCGAAACCACTTCAACTTCAACCGTCTGGGCACCTTGGACTTCTTTGGACTTCGCCTGGAACAGAGACTGCATCAAGAAAGCCTCCTGCTGCTTCTGGTCTCATCGTCCTGCCATTCTTCTGCGTCGCCTGTGTCTGTGCTTCATCCAGGTTCTTCTCCAGGCCTGTGGGCATCAAAAACACCCGAAGTAATCTCCCTTGGAGTGAAGGAGTCACTCCCCTGCATCCGCAGGCACCGCAACCAAGCTGACCGGTCTGCTGCTCCCAACGTCCTACGGACTCAAAGGCTCAGTCACACAGGTGGCGGTTCTGCAACTCCCTCGAGGCCTGCACTGTCTTCCCAACAAGTTTGAGGTCTGCAGCCCTCATCGGAACGGCTGGAACAGAACCCTTGTGCACCGCGACGACTTGCTGTTGCCAAGGCTTGTGGATTCTGTCCTCCAGAGATCTTCGGGCTACAAGAAGCTCCAGCCACCAGCATCTCTTCCTGCCAAGATCTTCGTCCTCACTGCATCCTCTGCACCGTGGGCCTGCATCTTTGGTGAACTGCTTGAGGTCCTATTGCGACTCCTGTGCCTTCGCCTGTGGGTCCTCTTGAGGGTCTTCTTTGGCTTCAGTGGGCTCCCCTGCTTGCTCGTGGCCTGCTCTGACTCTCCTGCACTTGGTGAGTCCCTTGGACCTTGCTGGTCCCAATGCGGCACCTTTTTTGTTTACCACGTCTGTTGCTGCTGCTAAGGCTTGTTGGTACTCCCGCCGACTCCGACCTCCTTGTTCTTGACTTCTGACGTGGGACAGCTTGTGAACGGCTCATGGTCTTCCACAGTGTCACCTGTTCCTCACAGCTGCAGCAACATGGTCACCGTCATCACTCCTGCATCTTCCATCATCGGTGGTCATTGGTTTTCCGTGCCTCCTGGTCACTTCTGAGTGGCATAGACTCTGTCCCCTCAGTTTGCAGGTACTCCTTTTCAAGAATCCATCCTTGGATTCCACAAGACTCTTTAACCATCTTTGCCAGCAGCATCTTTACTAAAGTCCTCCATTGTGGTCTACGGCGGTTTCAGACGTCACTTCGCACCTACGCATCCAGCTTCCCTAGTGTAGGTTTTCTGGTTCCTGGGGTATCCACGAGTGGGGTGACTCTCCAACCTTCCATCGGGTTTCTTCAGGGTCCACTGGGAAGGGTCCTTCTTAAAAACTGCAACCGCGACTTTCCCACTGACTTGTATTGAGTACGCGGCTGTGCTTCCACTCTGCACACAGCCTCCGTGCGGTTCTTGGGTACTTACCTCGGGTGGCTTTTTGGGTCCCCAGCTCTTTTGAGTCTTTTTGTCCAAGTCCCGACTTCGGTCGCTGTTCGCATTCCACTTCTTTAGTATATGGTTTGGTCTTCCCATGGAGACCACTGTGTAGTTGTGCTTACTTACCTGTTTTACATTTGAAATATTGTGTGTATTGTGTTGATATCTCCGGGTAGGAGATATACCAATGTTTTAGTGAGTGTGTATAATCACTCTAACAACACAATGTTGTTTTTTTCCGTTTAACCTACACTATATGGTTAGTTCTGGTAAAGCAAGCTGCTTAACACTCCTTCTGGACTAAGCCTGAAGGCTACTTTCCACAGCTACCCCTTAGAGAGCTTTCTTTGGTTGTCTAAGACCACTAAAATCTCCATAAGGGTTGTCTGGATTGGTGCAAGGTGCTTCACTTAAATAAGTGTGCACCATATACTAAGCCTGCCTCCTACAGAGAGGAACCAGCCAAGGCTGTTGCTGGTAACCACTGCTGTTTATTCTTGTGATTAAAACCCTTGCTATGGCAGTTTGAACAGCTGAAGCCATTGAGGGTATTAGGTTAGAGTCCACCAAGGTTAATGTTCTCTCTTCACATATAATGTCATATTTTTGTTGTTCAGCTCAGTGTTGTCTTCCGCAGTTGCTGGCTATACTTTTGGAATATGGATCTGTATCGTGGTTCATGATTAATGATAACAGACCAGTAATTCTGCCCATGAACTTCATGGAGGTGAGCTTCGGGACCTCAGATGATGAGACCATTTAACAATATCCATGGCAGAAATCTTATATCTTGGCATATATTTGACGTCCTCCTTGACTTGGCTATATCCAGTAGTTGCTTTACCTGTTGCAAGCCCTGCCAGTTAGAATAGGAAAAGAGATACTTGACGACTTACAAAAGGAGGAGCTGCGCTTCCTGAGGCAGGGGCAGTCCTCAAGGTTTCATTGTTAAAAACCTCCTCAGACAAAGTTAGTCAAATCTACTGAGTAGAATAGGGAAGCACAACTTTGTACATCCAGAGAATGAGCTAGAACATGATGTGAGTTGACTGCAAGGTCATTGTAGGATTTAATTTGGCTACCAAAGCGATGTAGGCCCAAAATGTTTATAAAAGTCACAGTACATGTACCTTGGTAGATACATAAGTAAAGAGAGCTATAAGATGAAAGATTACATCCTTTCCCTCCTTAATGACACCAGTACATAGCAACCCTGATTTCGGGCCAGCAAAGAGGCTAATTTTTTCAGAAATAGATAGGAGGTAATTGCAGCGTTACATCATACATGTTACTCTATGGACAGATAAGATTATTTGAGAACTGTAAATAAACCTACGGTTTTTAGGAGAACATTAGGTTCCAGTATTAACAGGTGCAACACTGAGTGGTGCAACTAAGGGGCTGCACGACTGCAACAAGATTGCTAACTCCGAATGAAAACCTTCTTGCAGGGCACGAAAATGTGGCTATCCAATCTCACAACTGACACACTGACTCGAGAAGTGGGCATACGAATCGCGATGGGACCAGGATTTATATAGGGAGGTGTTTGACTACGAGTGGGAAACTCAGTGGAAGTATATCTAAAGACCTTTATGTATAGGGCAAGGAGTTCTTTTTGAAAGTTATAACAAGATGATACCGAAACCTCAGTAGTCTGAACACCATGTTTACAGGAGGAACAGTGGATAGATGTGGACGGAGATGTCAAGTGAAGACTGACTTCTTCATATGTGGTGGGCCTGGCCAGTCCTGGTCACGTACTGCAAGGAGTTCCTGGCATCTGTTAAATCCTTAATAGGATTTGTGATTGAGGCAGATCCGGCAGTCACGATTTTAGGGCTTTGCTGTGCAGGATGGTAGGAGATTATCCCCAGAGGTTAGAAACTGTTTTCGGCTGCTTCTGGTACAGTAAGTAAGACAGTGGATGCTTCAATCAAGCCTGATATAGCAGGTTTGGTGATGGAGGATGAAGGAAACTATGGCAATGGCAATATTTTCTCTCCAGGCTAAAAAAGATAACTACTTTCTAGCTGCTCTGGTTTGGTTGCGGTCTTGCAATACCTGGAACAGGAAAATGTAGATGTCACATGTCCATCCAAGCTGAAGGTTCTAAGAATGTTATACTGAAAAGGGGGCAGGCAAGGCACATAGACAATGAATGCACAAATTAAACCTGCTCGTAGACTCTAGGAACAAACGCTTTAGGAACGAAATCCCTCAGCTAAGCTCCATGTAGGCGGGTGGATGTGCGAAATTGTGGATAGTTGATGTCCTCATTGTTGCTTTCTTGTTTATTCAGTTTTTTTAGTGGTGATTACAACACACTATGGGCTAATGTGTGAAAATTGACGGGACAAATTCAGCCTTTAGAATATGTTAAAGCTTTTTTGGACATATGTGGAATGCTCATTTTGAAGCAATATAATTAGTTATTGCAAAAAGAAATTGTCTCTTTCTTTTAAAAAGGTACTCTTTTAACAGCAAAGGTTCATGCTGCAGGCAACACTACCATGTAGAGTAAGATGCCCGGATGTTTGAGTACTTAGCAGAATCATTGAACTCCCTTTGCTTAACTGTGCAGTCCTAGTTCTGTGATGGTTCCATGTAATGTCTGCTTCTACTGGCACATCTCTTCACAGCTGTGTTCTTCACAATTTGTGTTGATGCAGCAGAATGACATGGCTATTAGTGATTACGTTTGAAGATATTGCGTTACTTCTCCAGTGACTGCTAGATTATCCTTTAATAATAGTGATCCTGCAGTGGGTTTATTATGCTGATCACGGATTTCTCTATGAAGCAGCAGTCTGCTTTCTCCTATCCTGTGCTCCCTTTCCATGTAATGTTCTGTTGCTGTGGAGCCAATTAGCAGGAAAGTCATTTGTTGCAATTTTTTTTGTAACCTGGATCTTTCCTGTTACATTCACTCCTATGGGACATTGTTCTTTTTTTCCAGAAAGGACTGGGCTCAATGTTTGAGAGTTAACCATTTTTCAGAAAATGGAAAACTATGGATGCTTATTTTTATTTCTTCTTACCTTTAATAAAAAGCCACAATAAGTTGTTTAAGAAAGGCTTGACATCAAGCAGTAATGCTTTAAAAGAAAACTACCATAACAAAAACCATTTTGTAATGAGACAGAGTGTTTACGGGATAAAGTACCCCCCTGCTGTACATTAAAAGGATATTGCAAGTCACTGAGGGGTTCCATCACCATATAGAGGAACAAGGCTGAAGGCCAAGTTCCTTTATAAGGTTATGGAACTCCAAGGTGACTTGCAATATCCCTATCATGTATGCTGCGGGGTGTACTTAATCCTATATAATACATGGTCACGCCATCACCTTTCCCACAAACCATTTGAAACCTTGGTGCATAGCTCTTTCATATTAAAGAGCAAGCATGCTTGCAAACATGAAGAATAAAAATAAAACCGCTAGTGCAAAATTAAACTCATCAAAAACCTGTTAGATATTTGTTGCAAGCAGATATTCGAAACAGTTCAAGACAAGTCAGTTTAAGAAAAGGAGTGCAAAAAATTTCTCTGTCATTGTAAGCTATTAAAGTCGAGCAGAAGAAAGAAATGCAATGTTCCGTGTTCCTTGCTTTAAACAGCTGCTTCAATTATGCTCTGTGACCTGACCCTGCCTTTCACATTGGCTGCTGGCACTGGCAGCAAGCATTTTGACGCCAGAACTCAACTGTAATAACTTTCAAATGTTGCGTTCTGACGTCTTTTCTTTATAATCAACGACTGAGTGCGTCACAAGTCGCTGATTATAAAGAAATTACAGACTGCCATTTATTCAGAGATAACAGAATACAGAATTCCATGTATTATAATGCTTATCTCCGTTGCAGGTGAAGTTACTTCAGAGATCCTACTAAAACAAACCGATTATAGAAGTGCTCAAACTTAGCAGCACAGTAGTTTCTACAGGTGTTTGCCTTCAATAAGGATCCATATCATTATTGTATATGCATCTTTTATTGTATTTTTCAGTCTTCATTTAACAATAACATGATGGCCAATTGTCAATGAGGTAATAATGTTTCCGTAAGTTGCTTTCCTGACATCATGATGTTTAGCTTCCAATATAATGTCTCTTTTTCTCCATATGGGGTGTGACATCTGTCCATTAGCTGTTTTGTGATTTCGAGTGATAGCTCAGGGATTGAGAAATGATATTGGAGGAGGGAGGGGGCAATAGGGGTTTGTTTGTTGCAAATCTGCCCCATTTAATGCTAATGTTAATTTTTCTTCACAGTATATACACTCGGCTGATATCATCCATAGGGTAGGTTTGCATGATTGAATTTCTGATTTTCTGCTTCCTCTTCATGCATGAATTTAAGAGATCCCCATGAAAGTATAATTTCTGTTGCAGATAATTTTGAAGGATCAGATTGAGAGCATGAGGGTTTGTGCACTTTTGCGTCATGTGGCCCTCCTGGCCAATGATATTTAGAATGAGCGAGCTTGTGTTGAAGCGTCCAGTTGTAGCAAGTATGCAGAAGCTCACATATACTACCAGCATGATACTGTAAAAAATGCATGGGCCAAAAAAAAGGCATATACCTGTGCCTCCAGCTGGGAAGGGCCCAGGGACTATAAATGTATTAGAGGCTCAAATGTATATTGGACCAACATGGACCTAACAATTGTAGGCTTGTTCGCACAATTAAGAGTTGGGGTGCATGTTTGTGTTAGCATGTAAAGGCACTAAGTGTCACAGCCACATTGGAGGCTATGGGATTGTGAGAACCTGGTGAGTATTTAAGGCATCTATTGAGTTTGTGAGATCCGTGTCACGTGCAAGGATTCGGGGATCCACTACTATATTGTCTTTAGCTTGTAAGCAACAGTAGAGTTATGCATTCTTGGATACTTCTATTTTATCTCTTATTACCTTATTCTCTCTGCTTATCTTTCTAGGACCTAAAGCCGAGTAATCTGGCTGTAAACGAGGACTGTGAGCTGAAGGTGAGGTGCTGGCGCATATAACTCATGGCTCTATTCCACAAAATGTAGAATATTAACAAGTTGTTCTTCAATAATAGTGTTTTTCAGGATCCTGTATGATGTTGAAGGCTTGTCTGAACTCTTTGGTGCGCACATTTTGAGGCCTTTTTGTATTTCTCATAGCACACTGATCATAAGCTCTCAGAATGTTTTATGCTTGATTCATAACTGTTGACGTGTGTGCTTCCTTAGATTTTCTAATTTATAATTGGTGCAGATTAGTCAAAGGGGTCAAGAGTTAGGGTGAGGGGTTTCACTTCCTAAGATTGCATACAGAATTGTTTCGTTCTCTGATTGAGCACAGACTATATTTAAATGAGACTTAAAATGAGGATACAGTTTAGATCAGTTTAGCTCAGTTTGTGCTGCATGCAAATCCATCCAATAGTTGTGGAGTTACTAAAGAGAATAAACGTGCTGATTTGGAAAAATTGAGTGTGATCGCTGTGTCTGTATTTTTAAAGATCACAGTCCAATTCCAGAAAACAAATACTTTTTTTCACAACTTTACATGAAGTTTTTTTTCCAGTCAATGCATAGCATTATTCTAGGTAATACAGTGAGAAAGAACAGTAGAGTTGGGGATGGGATAGCAACTTATATTCCCCCAAATAATACTTGTTCAAATACAGCTTAAACATGTCGATGGTTTGCTACATAGTTTGGGAGAACTAAACCTATATGGCAAATTTTTTAGATTTTTGGCGTTGTTCACTCAAGGTGGCTATCCAAGGTGTAAGTCAAGAACTCGTTTTATCTGAAATGAGCTATGGGTTGTCTTTTGATATGTCTGGAAAGGCTTCCTTATTTTTTTCAAATGTCAGCACTTCATCTCTAGGTATGGATGTTAGCCTCTCCGTCAGATATGAATTTCAAACTTTGGCCCACCGCAAGCCTGATGTGTGTCGGCCGTGGCTTTCCATTTCAGAAGTTGTGTAATTAGTTTGCCTGTTTGCGTCGAGAGAGGATATGTGCCCTCTTCATCACGTCCACCTGCAGTACCATGAGGGTATTCATCTGTAGATTAATATTTTCTATATCTTTTATGAGGGACAGGACTTGCGTCCAAAAGTTCTCAACACTGCCACACCCCCAGCACACAGGGGAAACAGCTTGTGATTTTCTGCGCTCTCGCTGCATTGTTCCAGTAAATAGTGATTTTTTTAATTTTTTTTACGTATGTTTGTAGGGGTCCCTCAGTGTTATGGTTAATTTAATGGTATTTTGCATACTTCTTTTTGTAGCCAGGACCATTGTCTGTCTTTAATGGCAGAGAACCAAACTAGAGTCAATGTCGATTGTGTTACTTATATAACTGTCTGTTTCTTGGGCTCCCAATCCTTGTAAGTCAGTGGGTCTGTAAAAAATATTCTTGGCAACCTGGGTTTTCTTATTGTCCCATATTAATAATTGTCTTTTCCAGAAATTCCCAATCCACGCGATCAAAAGCCTTCTTAGCGTCGAGCGAGGGGAGTAGTAGCTGGGTGCTGTTTGTAGAGGCTCTTTCTATAATATTAAGGGACAATGTAACATCACCCCACTTTCTGTCTGTATCACATAAAGCCCACTTTGTAATGCGAAATTACCATAGAGCATATATATTTGTCCTTGTTGTGAGAATTTTGCTGAAAACTTGAAATTTGCTGCTTAGCAAAGCAGTCAGAAAAATAAGACCAACAGGCCTCTGGGTCCTTGCCAGTTTTAAGAAGCAGTACTGGGGTGGATTCCAACATGTCTGGGGTAGCTGAGTTAGATTTAGTATAGTAATTGAATACTTTTGTTATAAGATCATTCTATTTCTTGAGGATACTACATCCTCCCACAGATTCTTCTCTGCCCCTCTCGTCCCCTGATGAATTCGCGCTGAGTATAAGATCCGAGAGTATGCACGTGTGCTTCCACTGTTTTGTCACTGTTGTAAAAGCTCTTTCGGTTCCTCTGAACACCTCTATGGGGGTATGGAAAACATTGAGGGGGAAAATGACTTCAGTGTAGCAGTCAATGCCATAAGTAGTTGGATGTTATCATATTCAAGATGGATGGAGCCATGTTGAAGTTCTTGGTGCCACATGACTGTGCTGGAGATCTGTTGTTGCGGTAGAGGTTTTCTGTATCCAGTCTGATACCTACAGGATGTTCATAATGTAATTAATCAATGTGATGATAGAGTATACACCAGATATATTGTTACTGAATGGCAAGTAGTTTTTTCTGCATAACATTAATGGTGGCTGTGTGGGTCTATGGCGGTTGTTGTATTGGCGTTTATTGGGGTGTGTGTTGCTGTGTTGTAATTGTTGTGAGTGTTCACTACTGTCTGTGTTTGGTGCATTAAGATTCTTGTATTGGTGTACAATGGTGTGTAAGGATGTATGTTGGCGTCTGTGTGGCCATGTGATAGTAATAATTTAGGTTTATGGCGCTGTCTATTGGCGTATGAAAATTATGAACATAGTTGGGTGGTTGTGTGATAGAAGTGTCTGGTAATACACAACTATTTGAGTGCACATGTATGAGTGTTTCTGATGGATATGTCTAGCGACAGATTCCTCTCCTCTTTAATATCTTCTAGGCATCAGAATGGACACAGTGTTGAAATAGCTCTGCTGCCCTCTCCAGTTTACTGAGATATGACATCATGGAGTCGTATAAGGTGCAACCCCCAACACACTGGTGTCAGTACCCTTTTTTGTTGCACACCATTGACACAGATCAGGAGATGCACTTTTGAAACATTTCTTTCAAAATGTATCTTTTGCAGTGTTTTTTTGGAGAGGAAGGGTGTGGGTGGTGCAGCCCCCCCTCCCAAATTTTAGGAGTTAAACCGTGATCCTGTCACAGTCAGGTGTCGCTCTAGAAACTACACAATGTTAGCTGTGGTGCCTAGTGCCCGAGCACGAATCCAGGCAGTGTAACAAGTGTGGCCTTGATAATGTCGTCAAGGAGCAGCAAATGAAGTTCATCAAGTTGTGGGCCCAAAACATTTGCCAAATCTGTCTCTTGTCCTTATCCAGACCACCTCAGCCTTCGGCACTGACTCTCATTCAACGAATCGGATCCCTGAAGCGGGCCACTTCCAAAAACAAGTTTTGGAAGAAACATCTTAAGAGAGAATCTTCAGCTACTGCTCGAGGGGTAGATCTTCCAGTTAGAAGGTTCGTTTCCCGACTCTGGCCTTGGCGCCCTCCTCAGGGCCAGTCTTGGTGGAGATGCAGCTAGTTGTAGGCCCTGAGCCCCCTACCACCTTCTCGGAATTTGAGCTCTTGTACTGACACTTCACAGATTGTGGCTTTCCTCCTAGCTATGCATGACCTCTTCCTGGCTCTCTCTAGTGCGTCTTTCGGCTCCAAGAAGCCAAATGATCCATCGCTGGTGTCCATGGACCTGCTCAACCACCTGTTGACACGTCGTATCAGCCTTAAACCAAACATCTTCTACTGATGAAGGCCATTGCCAGTTTCTTTGCCACCATCACCATCTATGATGATGCCGGCAAACCCTTTGGTTCCTATATAGAAAGTGCTGAATTTTCCAAAGGCAATGGCCATGGCCATTTCAGTTAGGTTCATATGTAGGGCAGAACAGTTGTTGAAGCAAGAGTCCCCTTATGTGCCTTTGCCCCATGACAAGTAATATGCCAGGTTTGTAGATGGAAGGAGAAAATGGACTCTAGCATGTGTAAAGGCAATGTGTGAAAGTGCCACTCAAACATGCCAGCTGGAGCCGCTTCCATTTTTCCATTTCTATTCTATTTTCATTTTCATTTGTATATCTATTCTGAGTGTCCGCTTCTGTAACAGCAAATTCACACTATGTACTTCTGCCCAGCGCTAGCTTAACAAATTTATTCTTGGTTTTCCAGGTACTGTAAATGTCAGCAGGTCAGTTGTTAGCTCTGCCTGCTCGCACCCCGTCAATGTGCACATACACTCACCTTTCCTTACCTGAAGCCATAATATTACAAGTACACAGAGTTGGCTGAATTGATAGTGACATACCTCGGACACTGAAAGACCTAAGAGAGACATAACATAAAGAGAGATAACATACTTAGAATTTAGCAAGAATCAGAAAACCTGGCTTCTCCTTTAGGCTCCAGTTGGGGTAACCCCCTCGCTCCCTCCACCCCCCTTTCTCTCCCCCGGGTGATATGAGTGCCATACAAATCTTCAGAATACAGCATAAAACTGCCCCAATCACATCTGTCTTAATCAAATCAGTAGAGGTCCTTGAATTACCTTTGCTGGAGGAGGAGAATAAAGCCAACCCCTCACAGAACTGTGCAGCCAGAATTCTCCACTTAGGAGCCGTTGCTCCTCTTCAACAAAGCGCTGATGGATACAATTTTGGTCACCTGGAGTAAATCTGATTTTTCTTCAGTTGGTGAACTTCCAAGTCGTCTGCCACCATCGTCCGGCTCCTCTGTTTAAATTATTTTACCATTCTCCATTTATCATACAGGTAATCTATAATCACAGACTGTTGGGTCCTCCAAATTGTCGAACATTGTTTTACCTTTCCAGGACATGTTTCTTCATTGCCTCTGTTCATGCTGTCACCTCAGATAACCATGCCTGCATTCTGCAGCAGGAAGGTCTCACTCTATTGATCAATGGGTCTGTGAAATTGGTCCTTGAAGACAAGATCAAGAAGGGATGCTACTTGTGGTATTTACTTGTTTTCAAGAAAAACAGTGGTCACAGTCCATTGTAGACCTTTGTGTTCTGCATATCTTCCTCCTAAAGAGGTTCACAGTGCTTTCCCTCATGCAGCTCTTTTTGGTGCTAGAGCTGGAAGACTGGACAGTATCTCTCAATGTGTTTGAGAAAGCTATAGCTGTAATGCTTTGCACACTCCTGCCATCTGGTGTTAGGCTGTTACAAGTTGTTTTGGTTTCAAGGTGACTTAAGATATCCCTTCCTGAAACCCACAATGCACCAGGACAGACAGCACCTTTAGATTGTTTTTATCTCCATTGGGACTGAACGTTTTCTTGAATTATCGGTTTGCTGCTCACCAGAGTTCATATTTCAGCTCCAGAGAACCAGGATTCATCTCACGGCCACTTAGCACTTCAGGCTTAAATCACAAAATTAGCCTTGGGGCCAAATCATTAGAAGATGACTTGTTAGAGGGGAGAGTATGGTGAATACAGCTTTTAAATTCTGCCCATTTGTACCCATACATTTACCTGGTCGAAGCAGCATGGAGTCTACTACCTCTATTGAGGGACTGTGACAAAAATGCTTGTTTAGTGTGTGCCTACTTTCAATTCAAGAAAACTATTTGGCACAGTCATGGTCTGAGTTCAGTACATTACTCCATAAGCCACTGTCTCCTGTGTTTGCCAAAGACTTCGAAGGAATCGCACCTGACTATGGTAGTGCATTCTCCCTCAGTAGTCCGAATGCCACACTGTAGCGGAGTCCAACATACGGATCATTCAAGGTCTTCGACTCCACCAATACTGGATCCTCCCAATCCACTGTCGCTTCTGACCATAGGCTTTGCCAGCATTTTGATTCTTGCATGTGTACCCTGGTGTTCAATACAAAAGTAATACAAGACGCAGTCATTCCAAACAGTATCATGATAATTCTCACTGTCTCTGGATGCGATGTCTGGTAAAGGGGAAGCGAACTTTGAAACGCCATCACTATCTCTGGGCTAGGGTGGGCTTTACCCATTACTGCATTGAGGTGAGCACTGTCTGAGGTGGTTTTCCCATATCCACTATGCATTTCCTCCTATCCCTTGGATTCCTCAGGTTCTGAAGAAGTTGGGTCTGAATTGTTGCAGATCTTGATCATGCTGGACTGGAGACTGTGTGGTACTCGCACCTACTCTGCATGTCCCTATGTGATGTTCTTCCGTTAAGGGCAGCCCTCCTCTTGCAATGGAAGGGGCAGGTTCCTGCATCTGATCCCGTTGAGCCTCCATTTTTATGTCTGGATTTCTTTTAACTTGACTGTGGAGATGGTGAATGTCATTTTATGAGCTTGTCACCCCTCTACCAAATCTGTTTATTCTTGATGTTCATTCTCTTAAGGCATTTTTATATGAAATGCTGTGCTTTCCTTGGTCCTGCAAGGTATGCTATGGGCACTTTTAAATGTTACCTGTTGTCCCTTTCAGCTTTTCTTTGTTTACCACATCAGGAGTTGTTCTTCAAGTTTCCTATTTTTATCATGTGCTTTCTGAAGGGGATGATCCATGCGTTCTCCCCTTTCTCATGCCTCAGTGGGATCTTATTTTGGTGCTCACATTCTTGATGGGTTCGAACTTCCAGTCCATGCATAGTTGTCTGGTCTCTTGATTGCCTTTACCTCAACTTGACAGATTAGATTTTGTTTTTTTGTGTGAAAACTTTTTATTAACACAGTCATAACAAATATGTTGGACACACGAGTTGCATGAAAAGATGTATGACATTGTGAAAGTACATAGAAAGCTGGACAGAGCGGCAACAGCATCGATGGAGGTTACAACCGGTTTGGTCATCATGGGGGCATATTCAAGGTTTGTCACATTTACTTGGTGTGGGAAAGGGGAAAAGAAGGGGGAAACCTCACCTAGCATCTCTCTTTCCCCAAGTCTCGCTGAGTTGGGTTGGGTGTGTCTTCCTCCTCCCCCACCTCCAGCCCATAGTATTTCAACCAGGCGTCCAGATCTTTCTGAATTTTTGGGGGCACCCTCTAACCTTATACCTCACCCTTTCTGCTACCATGTATATATCCATGCTCGCCCTCCATTAGGTGAGTGTGAGAGGGTCTGGGGCTCCCCAATACCGGGCTATGTCCTTTTTGGCCACCACCAATCCTAAGTTACATGATAAAGGTTTACTGCGTGGTAAGTCTATTTCAGTGGGGATACCTAACAAAATATATTTGGCCTCTGGTTCAAGATGCGCCCCAAGTATTCCATTCAGTTCCCCCACTATCTGGGTCCAGTATGATTTAATATGGCTACATTCCCAGAGTGTATGAATGTATGTTCCATGTGATGTCTTACAGCATGAGCAGTTAGGTGTTTCTGCTCTTCCCATGTTGTGTAGGCGTACTTTGTCAAAATACACTCTGTGGAGCATCTTAAATTATCAGGGCGCTTCCCAGTCGATATCCTCCAGCGGTCCAGTGGTGTTTTCCCATTTGGCCCTCAGGGGTCCCAACTTATCAGGAATGTTGTTAATAAAGGTTTTGTATGCCCATGAAATAGCTTTATTGGGAATTTCTTCCTGCAATAGTCTGCATTCTAGGGGAGCAAATTCGTGGATATCGGTGGTGTCCATCCCCTCTGCCTTCCATGCATGTTTCAGCCTGAGATAGGAGTATCTTTGAGTGTCGTTTAGTGGATATGTGGCAAAGGAGGCCAGGGTGTCTCCTTCTAGAATGTCCCCCAGTTTGGTAATCCCGATTATGTCCCACTGCCTGAAGCCCTGGAGTTTACCGATCTCTGCCAGTCTCGATCCCTCCCAGAGAGGAGTCTATTTCGTGAGTCTTCTGCCCCATTTCATTTGCCTCTCTGCTCCTCTTCAGGCTTCTATCGTCCTCTGGGTGGCTGGCAACAAGCGGTGGGTCCCTTACCCCCGTATAGGTAGTGAAGATATGTGCGGTGTCTAAATTGGAGCCGTTCCAAGGCGTATGTGGGATGGTCCCCTGTGGTGTGTCCCCTTTCGTTAACTACTACCAGGTGGGCCGCCCTATAGTAGGATCTTATGTAGGGTAGTGCAATTCCCCCATTATACTGATTGAGCTGGAGTTTCTGTAGTGCTACTCTCGGGTGGGCCCCATTCCACAGGAGTGTACGTAGGTCGTTTATTGTTGTGAAGATAGCCTCAGGTATCTTTCTATATGTATTTTGGAACACGTAAAGCAATTTCTGAAGTGTAATCGTTTTTGTAAATGGCAGCTCTGCCCATTATCGTTACCGGGAGTTGCCTCCATCTTCCTGGAATTCCGTTAGGACCCGTTTAATATTCTGGTTTAGATTTACCACGTCATTGGTGGTGATATAAAGACCTAGATAGCGGAAGCCTTCTTGGGCCACCTGGAAACACCTGGGGAGTTCTCGAATGTCCATGGGTCCCCCATCAAATAGAGGCTAGATTTGTCCCAGTTAATGTTGTATCCTGCATGCCGACCATATTCTTCAAAGATATGTAGGACCACTGGAAGTGACTTATCAGGGTTAGTGACGTATAACAGGATGTCATCTGCCTATAATGATATTTGCTCGTCGTCAAGGACTTTCCCGTCATCCTTAAAGCCACTCATTTCCGGGTGTGTTCTAACTACGCAGGCCAGTGGCTCCTATACTAGAGCAAACAGCAAGGGGAAAAGGAACCCCTTCGCACCGTAAAGCTCATTGAGGTCGCCCCATTGACTTAAACTCTGGCCTCAGACTGGGTCAAATCCGAACCTCGACAGGGTTTGTCGCTGGAATGGCCAGTGGACTGTATCGAATGCCTTCTCGGCGTCTAGGGAAAGGAATACGTGTGGACTGGACCTGTTTTTCACCGTATCTAGCCAGTTGGTTAGTCAGCAAAGGTTAAGACGTGTGGCTCGTTTTGGCATAAAGCCTGATTGGTCCCAGGATATGAGGGATGTGATCACCAGATGGAGGTGTGTAGCCAAAACAGTGGCCAAGATCTTTGTCTCTAAGTTAAGCAACGATATGGGTTGATAAGACCCACAGTCCGTTGAGGGTTTTCCTGGTTTATGGATCACTACCACTGTAGCAGTACTAAGATCAGGTGGGAGTGTCTTCTCCTTTTGTGCCGTTAATAACATGCTCAGGAAGTGCGGGCCCAGTAAGCTAGCGTAACGCTTGAAGAATTCTGCGAGTAGTCCGTTCGGGCCGGGGTCTTCCCAGATTTCTGTCTACTAATAGCGTCCATTACTTCCTCTGAGGTTGGCTCTTTCTCTAGTATCTCTCTATCTTCCCGGGAGAGAGTGGGAGTATCTATTGCTTCCAAGTAACTGTCAATTTGAGTACTATCCGCTAGCGGCAGAGCTCTGTATAGTTCTTTGTAGTAGTGGACGAAGGCCCCCGCTATGTTTTGGGTGGTAGTGTGGATCCATCCTTTTCGTGTATAGAGGTTACCCATCTCACCTCTCTCTCTTTTCTACTCAGCCAGACCAATAGTTTTCCCACTGTATCACCCGTCTCCTGTAGGCGGCGTTGGGTGGCCTGGAGTTGGGACTTCAGTTCCTGGTTCATCAGTGTCCTATACTCCCCACGTGTTACCTTTATCTGGCGGAGCGTATATTGGTCTCTCCAGTTCTAACAACCTGCGTTCCAGGGTCTCAATCTCACGAGTCTCCTCTTTTTTTGGGCTATTTTGTTTTGTGCCCTATCTCGTAACACAGCTTTGTACGCTTCCCATAGGGTAACCGCTGAGGACACTGAGCCCTCGTTCTCATGAAAGTACAACTCTGAGTCGGTTCGTATCTCGATGGCAATCTCCCTATCTTTTAGAGCCCAAACATTTAGCCTCCATTCCCATCTGTAACTGTGTGTTCCCCCTCCCACTGTCAGCCAGAGAGGTGAATGGTCGGATATGCCCCTCCCCAAGTATTCTACCTTTGCCACTGTCTCCTTCTCTCCTGCCGGGGCAAAGAGGTAGTCCAACCTCGAAAAGACCCTATGGGTGCCTGAAAAATATGAGTAAGTGCAGTTGGGTGGTGCCGGTGCCAGAGGTCGGTCAGACCAAGTGTTTCCTGAAAATGAGCCAAGGGGGTATGACCATTGTTATATTCCATATAGGTATCCCGATATAGGCCCGGGTAACATCCCAACCTTTCACTTATATTCGTCCCTACATTACATACATAACTGGCCGCTAGGACTGACCCTTTACCTAGTTACAGTACTGCTTGCAGAACGTGGGGTTTTCCCTGAGCAATGGCCTCATACATTATGCATGAGGATTCTTGGAAACTCAGCAGGACTACCATCTCCTGCATAATAACTATGTACAAGGTTCATTCCCGATGTCATCCTAAATCCGACAAATGGCACAACAAGATAGAACCCCTGGGGATACCTTTGGGTATATAAACATCACATCTTGCTGAGATAGAGGAGATCAGGACTTGCCTGCCGACATACTGACGCAAGACTCTGAGGTTCCTGCATGCAGATACTCCAGCTCGCAGTGGTCTAACATCCATTGTGGGGTGTCCAACTTGAGACCAAGATGGGGTCCCACAGTCTCTCACTTCAGGTAATGGGGTTGACTTTATCCTAGAGGGATTCTTGACTCAACACCTACATACATGCTAGGTACACTTAGGTACATCTAGTTAGGATTGCATCATAGGAGTACGCATTTTATTGTCATGTATTTTATATACCTGCCTGTATTCATGGTTTTAGCATAATGGTAGAAATATACCATCCTTTTACTTTTCTAGTGCTTCTAATCATTTATATCGGTTTCTGTCTAGTGGTTGTTTCAGCACACCTATTTTACACTAGAATGACAACTGTTCAATAAATGTTTATTGAAAAACGTTCACACTGTTTATTCTGTGTATCTCTCTGAGACTAAGTGAGCACGAGTGACTGAGCGGAAAGTAGTACACTGTTTCCACGGTCCTGAGGGATCAGGGTTGTCATGTTTGATAGTAGCCAAGAACTATTTTCTCCTTGGTAAGAGGAGTATCTAGTGGCACTGTGAGCTAGCTGGTACACAGGCCAACATACCCGGGGGGGGGGGTGTCTAGAATCAGTCTGACACCAATCCTACAGTCTATGTTGTCTAAACGCGCAGATCCTATATAGGTTTTATAGGAACTACACGACATGGCGCCGCCAACGATGGTTGGGTACTTATTTAACAGTCAAATCTGAGTAGTTCAGTTGTGCTATTCTCAGAGACCCCATCTCACATTTTCCCAGAGACGTCTGGAGTGGGAGGGTACAAAATTCCGCCGCAGCTGAGTAGGCAAAATCCTATGTATTGGCTGTTGGTTAATCAAGCTTGAAGGACACATTGTTCCTATTGTGCATAACACCTTATCTCGGTTCCCTTGAAAAACCCTTTACTAAAAACAATGACTGAGCAGCAGGATAACGCTGTGCATGACCCAAATCTCTCAGCCGAAGAAGAAGATGCCGATGCAATACAAATTTCAGAAAATGTTTGAAGTGCCATCACCCTAAAACTAGCAGCATACGGTTTAGCAGCTAGGGGTGGGCCTGTAACCTTCGTGATTAAGGTACACGAATCATATAGAACAGAGGTATTCTTCTATTCATGGGTTAGATTCCCACAGGCAAATACACAAACAAAAAATGTCATTACTACATAGAAGATGACATACCGAACGAATATTGTCCGTACGAGGACATTGAAGTTCCACTTACTTAACAGGAGCATATATACTGGTTTAAAGGCGCCCTCCCCCATACAAGAAATAAAGTAAGACTCGGTCCGCTCGGAAGAGACGGAGCAACATGGCCAGTACTAGCGGCCTACACACCACACCCTGACTTTGAAACAATGCCAGTAGGAGACTTACGTACACTTCATAAAGAACTGATCAGACTTTACAGAAACATGACACAGTTCATGATGAGAACACTCACACTTCAGCAAGCAACGGCTTTACCAACAGGTCCGATTCAAACATCGACAACTAAAATTACACCACAAACGTTACACGCAGTGATGAGTAAAATGCCCACTAAACGTGAACAAATGTCATTCTGGATAGTTCAAAAAATAACACAGCTAGAAGCAGTATTTCCACACACTGGTCCACAAGAAAAGCATAGAATGCTAACAATTTGCTTGGCCATGGGAATAGCTCCCCAGATAGAGGATTGTACCACTTGGGGTACAGTCTTTGCTGCCATATATACCAGGACTCATGGTATCCCTTCATTAGCAGTAATTCCAGATGTATTAAGACAAATACAGAATGAGTGCGGGGCAGAACCTGCTCTGAACTTGGGGATGAAGTTACTAAGCAACTTTGCCCAGGTATCGGCTATAATATTAGCAAACATTAAAGGGGAAGCAGCAGCAGTGGCAATACGCCATCGCCTACGGGATTTCACTCCTTTACAACAGGAGACAGAATTACCTAAAATTATTGAAACCGCATTTGCAGAATTAGGAAGAGATAGTTTGGGAGCTAGACCAGTAAAACCTCAACTGATGGGAAGCCCAGAAAAAGAACACACCAAGCAAACACCTGCTTCTTCAAAGAAGAAATGGGATAATAACAAACAACAAAAGAATAGATCTCAATCCAGAGGTAGGTCTCCTCAGCAGGAGCCCTCCAAAAGGAGGTATAACCTTAGGAATAGAGATAACATTAAAAAACCTGACCGGTATCAGGACACTGATAAACGTTCCTCTCGTTTCTTTCAGGGTTCATCAAAAATCTCCGAGAGGGAAGGACGGTCAGAACACAGACAAGAAGAGCGTACAAAGTCCAGAGACACGCAACACACTTCGGACTGCGCATCCAAATAAGAAGAAAAGCCAAAACATCAATTAAAAAAGAAGACAGTAGCGGGTCTTAAGATTAGACATGCCCAGAATTCTGAGGACTCAACTACTGAACGGGGAATGGGCTCTGACGATGCTAGACTGTGCAGCAGAAGTAACAATAGCTCGCCAGAACCTGATGGAATTTCTGATGACAGCGGAGCTAAGTGAACATATCACGGTGGAAACACCTGATACTAGGGTAAGCGTCCCACATAGGTTACATGAAATAACACTCCAAATGGAAGGGAACTAGCCCAGAAAAATTAAAGGTCTCTTTTGGGAGAACCTGACTTTTGGCTATGACATTCTTTTAGCTGAAAGAGATTGGCTGCCTGCTATTGTTATGGATTGCCCAAAGGGAGAAAAGGTCATTTTTCCAGCCTTTTCCACACACTTAAAACACACATACACGCAGGAGTGGGCGGTAGCCCTTGCCCCTGCACTATTTCGCAACCATGTTGGATGGGATGAAGAGTCGGGTCACCACGTGATACCACTAAAATCTACTCCAACTCCACAGAGACAGTATCCAATAAAACAGGAAGCGAAAAAACAGGTCAGGGAGATCTTAGATCAACTTGAATACCAGGGTGTGATTGAAACTTGCACCTCTTCAATGAACAATCCTTTGTTTCCCGTAATGAAACCCGATAATTCATATTGTCTAGTTTTAGACTACAGACATCTGAACTCATGCACAAAAACATTTGCAGTACAGAACGCACACAGTGCCGCATTGATGAATAACATTGTGCGGAAAAAGTGCAAAATAACACTAGATATCTCAAATTGATTCTTATGCCAAAATATAGTGCCTGAGAGCAGATATTTGACAGCATTCTGAGAATTGACGATGGGACCCCAGCGCTGAGGGTCCCAGCGTCAATTTTGTCGACTCCCCTAGGGGTATAAGAACAGCCCGGGGTTGTTTTCTGCTAGGGTAACCGAGTTACTTCAGAATCTGGATGAGGAGGCATTGTCCTATATAGATGATATTTATCTGACGGATGATGACCTGGAGGAACACTTGACCAGGGTGAGCACCATAATTTTGGGATTTGCCTCTGAGGGCTACAAGTTTAACTTCAAAAAATCAAAAATAGCCCACCTCAATCTCCTATTTTTGGGATATGAACTTTCAAGTGAAAGGAAAAGCTTGGCAGCCAACTTTTTATAAAAGTGTGCGCTGCTCCAACCTCCAAAATCACTGAAAAATTTACAATCCATACTGGTATTCCTGAATTTCGGCAGAACATACATTTTGTATTACGCAGAAAGGGTAAAACCTTTCTACGACCTCATAAGACCTGATTTTTCAGTTAGGCAATGAACACACTGATATCCTTTGTTCCCTACAAGCTGACATGATAGCGTCTAAACACTTACAGACACGTGTAAATGTCCGCAACTTGGTGATCCGTATAGCTGCAGGTCCATCTGGGTACACCTACCTACCATACAATGAAGGCGAAACAGTACCCATTGCATACAAATCACACTTGTATACAAACGCTGAGATGCGTTTTGCATCCACAGAAAAGATTCTGATAGCAGTACAGACTGCTGCAGTGAGAGAAAGAGCAATGGCTCAGGGGAAACAAATAATTGTCGTGACTCCAGTACAGGCCTTAGAGGCTGCTACAAAGGCAAGCGTTCCAAATACTAAAGCCTTAAAATCCGAGATGGATACAATGGGCGAATTCTCTCACTGCATCAGACGTAGAATACAGATACGACCCAAGTCTGAAAACACAAGCATTCCTGCAGTATGAACAAGAATATCCTCTCCCAAATGAAATAATGCCTCTAGATCAGTCTGAATACATAATTTACACTGACGGATCTGCTCAGCCGGCCATTGGAAGTAAACAACAATACAGCACTGCATGTGCAATTGTAAAAGGTCGTATGCAGGACGGAAAGTTCCATCCAAGCTGTACAAAAACACAGTCTCTAGGAGAGTGCACGGCACAGCTGGCAGAATTGAAAGCTCTATTACTGGCACTGATAAATACGGATCGAGAATTCCCCACACTAATTGTGTGTGATTCTGTTTACTGTGTCCAGTCATACAATGAATATCTTCACTATTGGGGACAAAATGGGTTCAAGGACTCAAAAGGTGGCACAATTAAGCATAAAATGCTATGGGAACAGGTAGCTGAGTTGAAAAACGAACTACCAAGATCTCACGTGATACACACGCTGAGTCATCAACGTGATGGCGTTCACTTTGAAGGGAATTCATTGGCTAATGAAGCCGCAAAGGGGGCAGTACGAACTGCGTCCGTAGCTGCAATCACTCGTTCAAAAACAAGAATAGATGGACAGATAATGGTAGCTGTCATTGCTTCACGCAAAGACAATAAGGCATTGCTGAAAGGTTTTCCACTCAAATACTCCTTCAAGTTAGATGCAAATAACGTTCCATTTGCTCAGATTCCCGGAGTGGGGGATAGAGTAATACCAATCATGGATCGCAGATTGGGCTTAATATTAGCTGCACACGAGGGTCTGGCTTCTGCACACTCAGGAGTTACGGCGACAGTTTCTTTACTGAAACAACGCTATTGGTGGCCAGGGTTAACAAAGCAGACCAAAGATTATGTCTTAAAGTGCGACATCTGTCAACAGATGAAGGGCTCCACCATAACACGTCCAGCGCAGACACCATTGCTAATATCAGACAGACCACTCGCGTGTGTCTATTTGGACCACTGCGGCCCCTTACAATCTGACGGGCCTTACAAGTACATCATGGTTGCAGTGGATTCCTGCTCGAGATCCCTATGGGTATGGCCTCAGTGCTCGGCTGACGCTCGAACTGTTTCAAAGATTTGCGAGTCTTTATAGGGACATACGCAGTTGGCACATTACATTCTGACTGTGGCCCCGCGTTTAGCTCTAGGGCTTACAAGGAAGCCATGGGAAGTTTGGGTGTTGCACTGCGGTACTCCTCTCTGTACCATCCCGAGGGAAATTCGGTTGTGGAGAGGAAAAACCTGGACTTAAAGCAATCGTTAACAGCTAGAGTATTAGGCGCGGGTGGCAGTTGCGTCAGTCACTTATATGGGGTGCAGCGGGCCTTGAATGACATGCCAAGAAGTTCTCTAGGGGGTGTCACTCCTTATGAGGTCCTATTTGGGACGAGAATGTGGGTACCTGATCTCAATTGTGAAGGCACAGTGGCGGATGAAAAAACCTTTTGACATCAATAAACGTTTGGGTGTTTTACAGGATCTGAATGAATCCAGGGCACTACAGAGTAATGTGCAAGTAAAGCGGACCGCCACTGGGGAAGTCAAGTCAGTCACGGCAAGACCTCTCTGGATTCCTAAAGTCGGGGATCTGGTCAGGGAAAAGATAGTGGACAAGAAAGAATTTGTGCCAGGATGCAGAAAGCCTATACCTGTCCTCCCCGTCGAAGGAACACGAACTGTACTTCTGCCGCCTCTTGCCAGAAAAAAGGAGAAGAGATTCGTCTCCATTTATCTAATCAAACCACACTATGTGGCTGATACTGAATAGTAGGCCTAGTGGGCTCCTGAGTAGCCGACGCCCTCCTCTCGCTACCATACAGGAAGTTCAGACAGAAAGGCTCATCACGTTTGAAGAGTCCCCTATACGGAATGATGGACTATGCAACAATGCCATGGAACTCGTTCCTCTCAAAACAGAAATTCAAAACCGAAATGAAAGGCAAATTTCAATTCAACCTAACACTGATGTCTACATAAACATGCCTCAACAAGAGCCACCTACAAGTTTAACAAAACTTGCGGAGCTACCAAAAATAGATCGATCTGCATCTGGCTATTTCATCGACTTCGATACCTGTTCCTTGGATCCAAGTGAACCTGAAACAACACCAGCCCCAATATCTCGTCAACAACAAATCAAAGACGTCTTCATTTTCCTTAAAAAGACTTACTTGGTGTCACCTTGGATAGAACTTTGGATAATCACCGGGATACTTTTCTTTCTCTTCTGGATAGGCTTAGTAACTGTCTTCTGCTTACTTATTAATGGAACTTACCTTCGCCAAAGCTCTGCAGCATCAAAAGTGAACTTAATCCTGAAACCTCATGTTTCATCACATCGCGAACAAAGAGACTTGTCATCAGTGAACATTACAGCAGTTCCTATACCTGATGGTATAGTATGGAACAAGGTTAATTATTATATATTTGGCCTGACTGAACTTTTGAAAATACCTCATTTATTTAAAATTTCCATAAATTATATCATTACCTCAAGTACATTTTCCGAAGATTGGGATTTTGAAACTGTAACCAATATGTTGTCTGATTTAGAACGATCTGCCGCATTCTCTAGCAATGAAATGTTAGAAGACACATCGACTTTAACACCATGTATTGTTATCATCACTATGGTCATCATTTTCTACACAAATCCAGTACCCCTAGGAATGTTTTCACATATCACCAATGGGAACATTGGCCTACACCACCGAAAAGTAGTTCGAAAACATTTGCACAGAAATGTTCATATTTTTCAGGGTTTAACATTTCTGACCCGTCCTCATATTACTATAAGGTTGCACCGACATCTGCACAGAAAAATATGCTGACTAACACCAAACCGATTTACTCTGCTTCCTTTATTACCCAACTGTCTGAGCAGGGTTTCGACTTATGGAAGGACACTATAGACTTAAAATCAGTCTGGGGTTTTAGAGACTGGCAAGTCCAGGAAACAGAAGCACTATTTAGAGCATGCCTCATTCCTCAGCAGATGATATTTCTAAATGATACTGTGCAACAGACTTCCTGACTTGGAATAGCCATTTCCTCGTATTCCAACACCATCACATACCGAGGAAAATTTTACATCACAAGAAGGGGCTACAATAGATGACATTTTGCAATACAGTAGATCAGACCCCAATTGGAAGGGATGGTTGGTTTGGCCTACAGACACAAACAGATGTCAGGGAAGATTCAGGGGTACCACCGAAGGGTTTAGTATCCATAGGCCAGACCCACGCTATGTACAAAGAGAACATCCAGGGGTGGTGACATCATACAGTGTTGGGAAGTTATGCCTCGATTGGCTAAAAACCTCAACACTACCCCAGGTTAAACGGAACATATCCTTACTAAAAGAGGATGTGGACCTACGGGATTTTTTGTTAGGTCCCAGAAAACCACGTCAAACGTTTCTATTACGCTGTCTATAACAAAATTTGGAAAATCTCCCAACAAGAAGCAGCGGAGAGACTGTGAGAAATAGATAGGATCAATTTAGAAAAGGCGTTCGCCGTAGTTGACAATGGTATGACTACGTTAACATCCAGGATTTATTCACTGGGCAACATTGTATCTTCTGCTATTGATGTATTGGAACAAGATTTGCCCATACTACAGCACGGACAATCGCAATTACGTTCTATTATGTTATTAAGCTGGACGCTGCAATCATTGCGCGCATGTTATGTGCCTTGACATTTTATCAACAGTACGTCACTGTTTTCTGCATACAGTCTAACGGAAAAACTGATGAAAATGGCACAGAGGGGAGCAAAATATACAATGCTGCGTATTGAAAAACCGGACAGATTACCTTTTACTGTGGCAGAATCACAGCCCACAGAGTGGTTGATCCATGGCCATATAACATTACCGGTCACAACTTTCCAGTTTCAGTACTGCCTAGAACAACAACAGGCAGGCAGATATGAAGAAATGGATAGGGAATTCATCACGGAATCTTGGGAATTACCGTACAGATTTCGATGCAGGAGTGGGGATCTAGAAGTGTTTCTAAGCGGTACGAACTGTGAGAACGCTTTAAGTGGATCGCTCATATGCCAGGATATTATGCTGCAAGGGGCCTGCAATGGTTCAGTATTCAACCTATCCTGTCACTTGAGCAGCCGTGATTATCCCAGTATTCAAGCTACTTTCAAATGGGAGTTACTTGATGCTGAACGATGAAGGTTGTTGTGGGATGCTTCGCATATCTTGTCACCATGAGCTCCAAAGTTACTTGCTGTATGCAAGTATTGTTTCCACCGACACACTCAGTCAGGGAGGCGCCGCTACGACCTTCATTGAATGTTTCCTTTATACGGTTTGATACTCTGAGCAGAATGAAAGCCATGCTTCTACAGAAAACCGTGCCCTTAACCTCCGCCCGGGAGACTTTTGATCTCCAAATAGCAAGGTCCTCGGCTGAGATACAGGCACTCATACGTACGAATTGCCCCTTCCATTTCACAGAAATGGTAAATCGTATCTTTAACATGTCTGATACGACGGGTTTAGTCCACCTATTTAAGACCATAGGTTCGGGACTGTTAAGCATCTTTCAGACGGTCCTCGGAGTTATACCAAACTTTATACACTCCGTATTCAGAAGCATTTTTGGAGGACTTCCGCTGATCCTGTTTCTAATAGCAGGTATCCTGATTGTAATTCTTCTGCTACGCAATGGACGTCCAGTCACCAAGGAGATGGAAAAAGCACTCCTGGAACGTAAATACCATGATTGCATTGTACAATATCTGGGCACACCTCGCCTACGGGAACGAAGTGCCTCTTGGTTCCTGTCATTTAGACCAGTCTGGATGGACTGCATCCTACCTGTTCTCCGATGCCTGTTCTGCGGAGAAGTATGCGTGTTGGATCTCTGTCTGACACTTCCATCAGTAGTGCAACCGGACGTTGATGCATTACTGGACCTGATAACGGCCCATGTTCTGCAGTGTCCCCAGCGTATTCCTATGTTGATGGCGGCATTCTTGGAGCCACCACCGGAAGTCTCTGCTCCTGTTGGATCGGATACCGGCTCTTCCACTAACACCCAGGCCTTGGATGGCGCACAGGCTGCCCCAGCATAGGCTGTAGGCAGTACAGAAGATCATCTGTGCTCAATTGAAGTAATCTGCGAAGTGTTACAGGGATCGTCGTCTGCTACGGCAGGCAACAGCAATGTTGCGTCTACCAGCCAGGACACATAAACATTTGGCTCGTTGTGTGCTGGGAGAATTTCGGCCCTTTTTCTAAATCAACTCAAAACAGAGCTTCAAAACAATTGACACTTTTTATGACCCGCATGGCTTTCCGATGCTTGTAGTCGTTCAAACTATATATATGGACACATTAGAGCTATTGCTTGAGTGACAATTCCTCTCTTTTAGAGCTTTCAGAGTTTTTTTAAACATTTTTAGCAAAACTATTGTTTTTATTATAGTTGCTTGCGTACTAGTGCATAGACAACCTAGTGGTACGTTAGAATTTAATTATGTCGTCCATTCGGATGAGGAGTGGGTGTTATATTCCATATAGGTACCCCGATATAGGCCCGGGTAACATCCCAACGTTTCAACTATATTCGTTCCTACATTACCTACATAACGGGCCGCTAGGACTGACCCTTTACCTAGTTACGGTACTGCTTACAGAACGTGGGGTTTTCCCTGAGCAATAACCTCATACATTATGCATGAGGATTCTTGGAAACTCAGCAGGAGTACCATCTCCTGCATAATAACTATGTACAAGGTTCATTCCCGACGTCATCCTAAGTCCGACAAATGGCACAGCAAGGTAGAACCCCTGGGGATACCTTTGGGTATATAAACATCACATCTTGCTGAGATAGTCAGAGGAGATCAGGACTTCCCTGCCAACATACTGACGCGAGACGCTGGGGTTCCTGCATGCAGATACTCCAGCTCGCAGTGGTCTAACATCCTTTGCGGGGTGTCCAACTCGAAACCAAGACGGAGTCCCACAGTCTCTCACTTCAGGTAATGGGGTTGACTTTATCCTAGAGGGATTCTTGGCTCAACACCTACATACATGATAGGTACACTTGGGTACATCTAGTTAGGATTGCATCGTAGGAGTACGCATTTTATTGTCATGTATTTTATATACCTGCCTGTATTCATGGTTTTAGCGTAATGGTAGAAATATACCATCCTTTTACTCTCCTAGTGCTTCTAATCATTTATATCTGTTTCTGTCTAGTGGTTGTTTCAGCACACCTATTTTACACTTGAATGACGACTGTTCAATAAATGCTTATTGAAAAACGTCCATACTGTTTATTCTGTGCATCTCTCTGAGACTAAGTGAGCACTGGTGACTGAGCGAAAAGTAGTACACTGTTTCCACGGTCCTGAGGGATCAGGGTTGTCATGTTCGATAGTAGCCAAGAACTATTCTCTCCTTGGTAAGAGGAGTTTCTAGTGGCACTGTGAGCTAGCTGGTACACAGGCCAACATACCCGGTGGGGGTGTCTAGAATCAGTCTGACACCAATCCTACAGTGTATGTTGTCTAAACGCGCAGATCCTATATAGGTTTTTTTAGGAACTACACGACACCATGTGTCCCGGGGTTCGCATGCGTGCAATCTATATGTGGGTTTATGACGTTGTTGAACTCGACACCGATAATGTGTGTGGAGGGTCCCGACTCCTATAAGTATCCCGGCTACCTTATCTAGTGTCTGATGTCGTAATCGTGGGGGGTGCGTAAACACTAATCAACGTGAGCTCTTTCCGGCCCCATATCCCCTGCACCGCAACAAATGTGCTGTTTGGATCTGCCCATGTTTTGGTAGCCCGAAAAGGGTGTGAATTTTTAATTAGTATGGCGACTCCCCTTGATCCAGAGGAAAATACCGTGTGCGCAAGTGTGGTGTATGCTCCCCTCCCCAGAAAGGCACCGTGTGTGCCCATCAGGTGCTTCTCCTGTAAGAGGACAATGTCAGGCTTGAGCCTTTTAAAGTACCTGGTTACCAGCCCCATTTTGATTTTGTTTCCTAGCCCGTTGACGTTTACCTCACATGGTGTGTATGTCTAGGTTTTTCATAACTGCTCTGGTGTGTCTCGCATCGGCTCCAGCCGCATCCCTCACTGTCCCTGTTCGCGTTATCCCTCCAATCCTCCAACGTATATCTTTGTGTCTCTCGTCTCTCAAAATGTTCCCCCCCTCCCCACACTCTCCCACTACCCACGCCACCTCCCCAACTGGTCAACATGACAACTGCAGCGCAGGTAAAGCTTAAGAGGTCTGTCTCCCCCCTCCCCCCTCCCCCAAAATCAAACTTTTATAAACAAAGTATTATGAGTTCACTAGTAGTCCTGTAGCCTTTTGGGCTTAACGTTATAGTGTGTAGGGGCACTTGGTGTTGTCTTACTGTCTCTCGGTGTCCACCCAGCCCCAGCATCTCAACTTTCTTTGCCACTTATGGTTAGCTGCTGCTGTGGAGTATCTAAAACGGCGGACTCCGGACCCGGATCTTCTATCTGATGGATGTTTCGGAGACGTGGGTGATCACTGTCCACATCAGCTGAGTAGTCCCTGTCCGATGGGTCAGAGGTGGTTCGATTCCGGGTTCTGCGTTGCTTTGGTCCGCTTTTTTCTCGTGAACTTTCTTCCTTGGATTCTGAGATTTGTGTTCTCCTGTCTGTGGACCGTTAGGAGCAGAAAGGTGTTCCCACGTAAGCCCTGCGTGCCTCGGCAGATGGACGCATCCTTTTCCCTTTTTGCCTCCCAGAGCCTGAGTCTTCTGGGAGGTCTGTGCGGGAGGTCCCTGTTGGATCCAGTCGACGTCTTGGGGGAGGACGCTCCTCGATCCAGGCCCATGCCTCCTCCGGCGTCTGGAAAAATTGCGAGGTGCCCTGAAAAATTACCTTAAGTTTAGCCAGAAATAATAGTATATATTGGATCTTAAGAGTTCTCAGTTTTGTCTTGACTGAATCAAAGTTCCGCCGTTGTTTTTGCACTTCGCGAGAGTAATCAGGGAACACCATTATTCTGGCATTAGCATGTTTGATTTTCCCCCTTTGTCTCAGTTCCCAGAGTATTAGGTCACAATCCTGAAAGTTAAGGAAGTGGGCAATCAAGGGTCTCGGGGAAGAACCAGGCGGCGGCCGAATACTTGGCATCCTGTGGGCTCTTTCAATTATAAAGCAGGTTGAAAACTGTGCAGTCGGGAGGGAATCTCTGAGCCACGTCATCAGAAAGTGTCCTGGGTCTGTTCCTTCCGTTCCCTCTGGAAATCCAGTGAAGCATAGGGTATTCCTGCCGGCCCTATTTTCAACATCGTCCACCTGCCAGGCCACCTCTTTCATTGAGGCGCCTAGTCCTGTGACGATTTTACGCATGGTGTGGAAGATGTCTTCCACTTCAGAAATACGGTTTTCGGCTTGGGTCACTCTCTCTGAGACCTTGCGCAGGGTCACCTCCGAGCGCACTTCCGCCATTTTCCCCTTGTAGGAAGCTGGCTCTGTATATACTATACCAAAATGAGGTATAGTGTGCACAGAGTCCAGTGGAACCCCAACGGTAGGCAGAGGTAAAAGTAGATAGCACCTTACTCTCTATTTGTGGTGGTGTGGGCGAGCAGTAAGGCTTTATTAGAGGGTAGTCTTTAACATTTGTTGTACAGACTCAAAGACCAAATGATGTCACACACTCAAAGACTAGACCAATTTTGTTTGTATAGAAATATTAAGTTATTTTATTTCTAGAACCAAGCCAAGCCTGGCACAGGTAAGTGAAATAAATGCTTTGCAAAATCTTATGCAGTGTTTTACAATTGAATGCAGGATCAAATGCAGTTGATTAAAATACAGGTAAGTCAAAATGTCGAAATTACTTTTCAGATTACTTTTTAAGTTACATTTTCTACTCAGTGTGATGTGCCTAGATATCACACTGGGACATTTCCTAGAGAAAAGGTAAGTAAAATCAGTTTTGCACAGTTGTAGTTTTTCAGGTTTTCATACAAATGTACTCCACGCTTAAAACATTTTTCAAGGCAAAACAGTCAATGTATTCCTACCGAAAGAAATTAAGTTATCGGTTAAAAGGTAAGTACTCAGTCTTTGAGGTTGAGTTTCTAGGGTTAGAACAAGGGTTCCCCCAGGGTCAAGGATCCACTCTCAAACACCCTAAGCTGCACTAGGGCAGCCGGGTGCAGAGTGCTGAGGCCCAATGTTATCCAATGGGGGTTAGGGGGGCCTCTGGTTGGTGGCTGCCCACGAGCAGGCCACAGCGTTGTGGGAGCAAAGCTCCTTGTGTTAGGCTCAGGGTAAAGGGGGATCCGAGTTAGCACCTAAAGTACACCCGCAGCGGCGCAGGGGCAGCTGGGTGCAGGGTGCTGTTTAGGCGTCGGGTGCCCTGTTGGTTTCAATAGGGATTCTCCGATTTCAACAAAGACTGCGGGCTCAGGGACGAACATCTTCTGGAGGTGACCACCGGTTGGAGAGGTAAGTTGGGATGCCTGGGGATGCTGGGACACCATCGGTTGGGCCACCCAAGGCCGTGGGACTTCGGGTGCAGGGGTGTCTTTAGGCGTCGGGTTTTCTTACCAGCTCCGGTCGGGGGGATCCTCCAGAAAGAGACTGCAAGCGTTGTGGAGAGGGTCGAGGCAGGTCAGAGATCACCAGATCTCAGGTCAGGATCGACCTGGGAGATCTCCTTGTGGTGTTGGGCCACTTGAACTCGGGCCGGGGGCATCTGGTGCAGACTCGCGGATATGGCCGGAGTCAGAGTCTGTGGGTGAGCAAATCCGGTGCTCACGGAGACGGAGTCTTTTTCTGTCGAACGCAGGGCAGGTCCTCAGGGTTCTTGAGGTTGCTGGCTGCAGGGCACACCGGGATTTTGCTTCTGCAGGTTCGAGGTGGGGACAGGCCGGTAGGGCTGGGGCAAAGTCAGTGGGTGTCCTCCTTCTTAGCTTTGGCATGGCTTCTTCGGTCCTTCTTTTCTTCTTAGTCGGTTCTTGTCCTAGGAGGCAAGGTTCAGGGGTGCCCGTAAATACTAGATTTAGGGGCGTTATAGGTAAGTAAAGGTTGGGCCCAATGGATCCCTTCCTTGGGGTGGGTACACCCCCTATTATATGAAGATAAAGATTGACAGTGCACACCGTTGAAGTAAACGATACGTTTCTACTGGGTTCACGTTAGATTATTCTAGCTCATATGATGCAGTGTGCTACACAGTATTTGTGGGCTGCCTGTCCCACATAGATAAGTGATATGGGAATGAATCAAGCGCAGAAATTGCTTGAAAAACTGTGTGCACTAAAAAAAATTATTTTAACAGTTTGAACACAAATGTTCACAATTTGAATGATGTATACTCAAATGAACCATCTAGACAAAAACTGTTTGACACAATATTTTCATTGTTTTGTGATCAACATAAATTCAATCAAGAAACGACAACAATTTCAGTTGTATTACATGGTACATTCTACATGGTTTTGTACATAATCCATGTTCATTAATTGAAATACAATGATCTTAAGTCACAGGTCAAATGTGTGCTGCCCTATGCATTTCAGGACACATTGTCCCTTCTTCAGGGGCCGCTGTAAAGTAAACAAAGAAATAACCTCAGGTTACCACCATAAAATTAAACACAATAAGTTCATCGCTACCATATAATAGGACACCCCCAGCCGGGAGAATGAAACAACACGAAAATACAGATAGAATGCAGGCAACTCCTGCCAAGCTGTGTTCATCAAATTAAACCAGTAATTCTCAGCAGAAAACGAAGTTTCACAAGTTACTACCACCAGTGATATTAAAGCTAAATAGGTGCTCTCAAAAAAGGAGAATAAACCATTGCTAAGGTAAGTAAACCGTAATTTTCTCAAGAAGTGAAAGAATACATGTGCCCGAGAAAGAAGTTATACGTGAAAAGGTTTAAAGGAACAAAGTGTGGTGTGGTTTGGACGTTATAGTTGCAACTTACTGCCACACATAAACAGAATCCTGCTGAGAGGCACGATGCAGAGACGTAAATCAACCTAAAGGTTACCACGAAAATATTGGTTATAAACATTTAAATAGTGCTTCTCAGCAAAAGTGTGATAGTGCACGTACTACAAGTGCCCAAAGATATTAAAACGGAGGTTACCTGGCTGAGTCCAGAACAGGGGACGGAGCCTATGAAGTACAAACACATGAACCGCAAACGTAAGTAAAAGAATCAAACGCACCGCAGGTACAATAAACTGACAAAGTGCCCGAATGGTGGACTGAGGGTCTGAACCACGTGCTTACCGGAGAGAAACTTTATCGCAATCCCTTATCGTCGAACAGTACACCGGAATTGTGAAAAACGCTGGGTGCCGTATCCCATTTAAAGTACAAAAAGTACCCGCGAATCCCCGGGTCCGATCACATGATCTAAACTCCGCCCACACGGAGAGTGCCTCGGTAAATATGTATGAACATGGCAGCCATCTTAACGTAGTGAAATAAATGTGATCAATACACGTTATAGCTAATACTGATAAATAAACAAAAAACAAATCCCACGTATTGACTTCTGGAAACGTTTGAAAAAAGAAACAAGGTAATCAACCAGCATTGAAAACAGTGTACTCGGAAAACTGTCTACCTCACTGCAAAAGCAACATCCTTCGTCCGAAATCTAACTTTACATAGATAATGCTGCCCTGAAATCAACTCGAGAGTCTGTCCCGACAAAGTTGACGACTTTCATACGTTTTCAAATTCAATTGGGAACCATAAAAATGTTGAAGGCATGTGAATACTGGTTTTCATGCGTAAATGATAGCATAATATACAAATGAAAGCATATTCACTATAGAATGGTTTAACATAATACAACAAGCAAAATGGCATAATATTACTGCTAAACATTCGAACAACTTCGATAGCCCCCTAGAAAGCTGTTGGAAAGACCGTGTATGTGTGAAAGTATAGAGAAAATGTGAAAAGTAACTACAAGTAAAACAGTGTGAACTTGTATAGTGGTGGAAGTAACTGAATTATACTGGCTGTACTTATAGGAAACAGCTTAAGTCCAATTTATCATTGAGGCCCAGAGGCATCATGGTATTGAATTTTTTTTATCTAAAAGACCTCCTTTTGGGACAACATTTTGCTGGGGTCAATAACCTCTTTAGCCTGGACACTAGTGTTAGGTCGTTTTTCAGGGGGCATCTCTAAGATGCCCTCTGTGTGCATTTTTCATCAAATCCTACACTGGCATCAGTGTGGGTTTATTGTGCTGAGAAGTTTGATACCAAACTTCCCAGTTTTCAGTAAAGCCATTATGGTACTGTGGAGTTCGTAATGACAAACTCCCAGCACCATATACTTTTAATGGTATTACTGCACTTACAATGTCTAAGATTTGGCTTAGGCACTGTAGGGATACAGAGCTAATGGACCTGTACCCTCACCACTGGTATAGTGCACCCAGCTAGAGGGGTGGCTGATCTATTCCAGGGCAGTGGGTTGTAGGCATGGCACACAGGGATGTGCCATGCCTACAACCTCAACCTCTCCCCTGTCACTGCACTTTCCGCCGCCTGTAGCCTCGCAGTTCCCCTCTCCTCACTCCCGGAGGGTCTTCATTTGCAGGAGGGGGCAGGTGGGCACCATGCAACCCCTCAGCCCCTTCACCACGTCCTCTCTGCTTGAGTTCCCCGTGGCTGCGCAGTCCCTCTCACCTGCGCGTCGTTCTGGTCTATCTCGCTCGCCTCGAGGCGGTTGCCCGGCGTCTCTTCTCTCAGGTGGAGGTCGGCGGTCGGGGCCCGCCTATGCAATTGCGATGTACGGAGCTTCCCGCTGCAGCCGGAGACCCCACAATGCCTCACCGTCTCTCCCGGTCGCAACCACTACGCCTTCCCCGCCAGTACTCACAGGGTCACCAGGCTGATAGGCCTCTCGTCCTCCGCTCCACCTCGGCCCTGGCGGCGATTTACGGGTGGCTTTGCTACGGCAGTTCAGGCGATGTCGTGGTCTGCTTCGCTTCACCCCATACGGCGTCAGGCTTCAGGGGGCTGGGGAGCCAACACTGGCGGTCCTCCTCCGCTCGCCTTCTTCGGTGCTCACTCTGATCATCGGTACTTGTCTCTCTGGGCCGCCGCCATCTTGGGCCGCCTCGCTCTGTTTTTGCATGACTTTTCTCTGGAGTCTCTCCCACGCCTGGGGTCGCCTCTCAGCACTTCCACTACAGCTGTTATGAATCAGGGGGCATAGGACGCCCCTTGTATTCTTCGGATGGCTTTCGAAGGGCAGGATTTAATTTGGGCTGCCAGAGCTTCCGATCGACACAGCTACCCGGCCATGTTGCTGACCACGCCCGACAGATTAGATTCTTGATTGCCATTACCTCAACTTGACACATTAGCAAGCTGCAGGCTTTGTTTGCTTGTTGTCCCATTGCCAATTGTTTTCAGGTCAAACCGGTCTTTTGGATCAAGATTTCCTTCCTGCTGAAGGTGGCCACCCATTTTCATGTGGGTTCGTGCATCACTTATCGACGTTTTGCCCACCTCCTCATTGCCCAAAGAGGAGGAGAGACGGCACCACCTGGATATTCTCAAGGCCCTCAGTTTTTACACTAATATGACTAATGGATACAGGATTGATGATAAACCTTTCCTGGGTTATACTGGGTCCAGGAAATGCGTGGTGATTTATAAGCGGACAATTTCCTGCTGTATTGTGCTGTGTATAATGGTCTTCTACGCTCTTGCCAAGAAGGAGCCTCCTGAATGCATAAGAGCTCATTCCTCAAAGGCCCCAAGTTAGTTTTGGTGCACTGCAATTTTTCTTAGTCTTGTCAACCTTGTCTCCGCCTCAGAGGATATGGAAAAACTCCATATTGGAGTAATTTCAATGATAAACAAAATTTACTTAGTGATAGTACCCATTTTGTGATCTGGAATTTGCCATTGAGAATCCAGTCCTGGATTTTTGGTTGGTATATCTAGAGAATCTGGTCTTTTCCCCAAGAAGAATCCCAGAGCAAGATGGCAGCATTTCAATTCTTTTGTGTTTCAGAATTACTTTTAGGTATCCTTCTGTGAAAGGAAGTTTGAAATGGATGCTCGATGCATCACAGCTTTGCTAGCGTGCTTGCTCTCAGAAACTTGTTTATGCTCCTATTTTTTCCAGGCTGCTCCATGCTCTTTCTCCAGAAATGTTCTTCACATCATCTGTGTGTTTTTGCCTGTGATCTTCGGAAGGTTTTTTCATTGCAAGAATTTTGTAGATGCTTCTAGTGTAATTCACACTTTCTCAATTCTTGACTCTGGAATTGTTTCTGGAAGCAACACACCATATCGACACATAAAAGAGACTGTTTTTGCGTTGCCCTCAAGGTGAGTTATTGAAATTGAGTATCCACAGAAAGATCATTGCTGAAGTATTTTTCCTCTTGTTTATTTTTTACATTTTGGATCCTTAAATTTTCAGGGTCTCTGGTTGCACGTAGAGTCTGAGTTATCAGGCAAGTTGCACAAACGTTCTTGTGTGATTTTAGCTTTTGAAGCCCATTGACAACTTTCTGTAATACAAATATCTCAAAAACTACTAAATGAGTTTGTAACAAACAAAAGAACGCACTGCTTTGAGGACAGTTCTAGTTACATCCCAAGTTTGTTGTAATTCAGTGCAGCAGTTTTTTGCTGTAGCACAGACAATGGCGGCTGCCACAAACAACGGGTGGTGAGGCGGTTGGAGGGAGTGGGGGGGGGGTAAGATAATATTTAAAAATGTAAAAAACGTACCTGAAGACGACGGCTCCCTCCTGCGTCGCGCTTCCTCTTCTCTTCCCGGCAGCCTCTGGGACAGACTCCCATCCAATCCCCACGCTGCTCTCATAGGAGAGCAGCATGGGGATTGGCCAGAGCAGCTGAAAAGGCACTTTGCTCAGGCCAGGGGGTCTGTGGGGGTTTCTCCAGCCCGGCTGTTCAGTGCGGCCGGGCTGTAGAAACCTAAGTGAGCATGTGTGTTTTGGTCGGCCTGAGATGGCTGGCCAACACACATAAGCGCAGGAGTGCACATAGCACTCCTCCTCTAGTGCCCCGCCCCTTCCTGCACAAGCTGGCTCAGAGCTGGCAAATGATAAATAAAACGATGCTAGAACATCGTTTTATTTTTCATTTGCTGGCTCTGGTTCGTCGCTCCTGAGCACATAGTAAACATTCCTGTCGAGGTTAAGGTGGAAACACAACTTTTTGACATCTCTTAACTTTCTCTCCAGGATGAATCTGCAGTAACCTTCACATGCTGAATTTTATTTGATTGGAAAGTTTTGTACTGATTTGGCGAATTTTTGTAAAGTTATTAGCAATCCAGAAAATGCGTGACAAATGAGACCAAACCAAAACTACAGTAGTTGTTATCGCTGACATTGTAATTAAAACATATGCCATGTAAAATATAAGAAATGTATACTTTTTTTCATTCTCACGATCCAGTTTTTTTCATAAACCTGCGAATATATTTACATGCTACTGGAAATGTTTGCTCATTTGACTGAAAAATATTCTTTTTTTAAAAAATTTTTTTTTTTATAGTTACTAGAAATTTCTAGGTTTTTTGAACCATCAATATCAGTGCCATAGAGACTGCACAAGGCACTTCTAGGTTCTCTTTCCCATGATCGCCGTTGGGCCCATTTCTCAAAAAGTACAAACCGTCAGAAATCTGTGCCTCATATTTGTGTATGGATATTTCTACTATTTCAGGGATTTGCAAACATTCCCCAATACTACCTGTGGAAATCTTCACAGATTTCCAGATGTACTCTGCATACTCTTTGTAGGTTAAGTGAAAAATCAAAAAAGACTTAGTCTGGAATGTTTGTATATTTGCATAACATGTAGTTTTGTTTTGCTTCATATTAAATCTATTTTTTCTCGTGACAAAATACCTTCCTTTGCACCATCTTAAAATATGGGGCGGTTTCCTTACCTTTCCAAACCTCACTACACACTTATCTTTTGGACAATTAAATATTTAATAACACCTAAAGTCATTAAAATGTGTGGGTGTGCCATGCATATTGCGTTGTAACAGCTACTGCGCTATTTTTTCTTTTGTTAAAATTTTTTTTAATTCACCATACTAGAGGACTTTATTGTTAAGTTCTCTCTGCAGGCGTAATTTTCTGTAAACTCGGGTTTATGTGCACGCAGGCAAATGTTTTGCACTAATGTTTCAACTTTGATATGCTGAAGAATTTGTAAACACGGTCCAAAGTAATCATCCAGTGTGGAATTCATACATTCCTGATCTGTCGCCATAACTAAATACCTGTCCGTTTTGAGAGCTCCTTCCAAAATGTGTAAATATGTTAGGTCTTTGGTGCATGGTTACTCTTCCTCCAACCCAAACCCATTGGGCAATAAGGGGCTATTCAGCTTATGCCTGTGCTGAGACTTCTTAACACAGTGATTGATCTCTTGTACTAACCCAGTGGATTTATTTTGCTATATGCCACCAACAGTATGCTTGGGCTTTTCACTTGGACCTTGATAAGTTGAAATATATTATCGAATTGTCTGTTCTGGGTCTGTCTCCCTTCAGTAGTGGCTCTTTTGGAAAATCTGTTAAAATACCGATGCGCAGCTTGCAGTGGGGCTCAATGTCGGTCTCATTGTTTTGGTCACCTACACTGGAGATATTACAGTTTAGTGCCATTGCTTTCTAGAACTGTCCACACTTTACATAATTAAGGTCTTCTCTTTACTTTAATTATTGTATTTTATGAGGTGTAGAAATCACTGACATACACTGAAGTGTTACACAGGTAGTGAAATGCTACACAGAACTGAGGAAGAACAAAAGATTTTATAGTGGGTAATTTTTTTGGATTCAGTTCCGTTATGAGATTGAGAATTTATGGCACATGCAAAAGTTTGTCTTCTTAATGGTTGAGAGTGACCCACACCTTTACCATTGCTAAGTACCGGGCAACTTTCAATCCGGATACTTTGGGTTTGATTGCGATCTTGGCGTATGGGTTACTCTGTCACAACGGTAACGGATATCCCGTCCGCCAAAATATAAATCCCATTGGATATAATGAGATTTATTTTTAAGCGGACAGGATATCCATCACCGTTGTGACAGAGTAACCCGTATGCCAAGATCGTAATCGGGTCCTAAATCTCTAACATTTTATTGAGCACATGGAGAAATGAACACAAGCAGATGGTGGTGCAACTTTCTACTGGTCTTTCAATTCCTCATGTCCTCTGATGGCAGATTTCAGGGTCACTGCATATGTGGTGTTGTAGGTCCAGGCACCCCCAGCAACGATCTTCATACAGGAACCACAATGCCAAATTCCCACAGCTTTTCTCCATCTTGGTCCTGCCACAGACAGAACACGTGTTCATGTTGACTGATTTCAATTTTTTTCACCGTTTTCCTGAGTGAGGCACCATAACGGGTACCATGTTTACCCCAAATCCCGACCTTCTTGGTGCGCTTGGCCATTTTGGTGCAGGAATCGAGCAGAAAGAAGCTTCAATCTGGATACTACTAAAAGAAAATTAAATAGCATTGGTGATTGATGCACCTTTTTTAGGTATCATGGCATTGGAGGACATGAACAACATTTACACACTTATGTCCTCTACCAGTAGTGTAGCAACGGATTCTCTGTAGAATATGCTGACTAGAGAACTACTGTTAAGTCAGTATCATTTTCATACGCAGTTAGTCTTCACTGTTAAGAGTGTGTACCACTCTTTATTGGGCATTCATCTCTTTATGAGTGTTTTTCTGTTGTAATCATGGCTGATTAAATAGTGCTGAGGTGCTCTTGGATAAAGTTCCTAATTGTGCATGTTAAATCTGTCCTGGGCTAGTATGCTGAGAGACTAATGTTATACACTGTATGTTTGTTCAGTGGATAACGCAGAATTGGTGTTTCCATGTATAGATAGGAAAACCTTTGTGATCGTTTAAAAAAAAATGTTATACATATTTTAAGAAGTGTCACTACGTTGCTCTGTATAAAGGTGGGAATGTTGCCTTTGTGATGGTGTTTAGCTCCCAATAGTGAGATGGCACCAAGTTATAAGGCTCTATCTATTATAAATAGTTGTCAGACATCCATGAATGTGTTCATTTCTGTGTATTTTTACACTGCAGCTAGGTGAGGATGGTTTACTTCTGTAATTTATTTCCAGTATTTCAGATTTTGCTTGTTTCTACCCTACAGATCCTGGACTTTGGCCTTGCTCGGCACACAGATGATGAGATGACGGGATACGTTGCCACTCGGTGGTACCGAGCTCCTGAGATCATGCTTAACTGGATGCATTACAACCAGACAGGTAATGTCACTTATCCATACACCTCTACACTTTCTTTACAGATAGGTGCCAGAGCTTTGCTTTCAGGTACCAGCTCAAGCAGAATATGGCCCTTTCATTAGCACTCTAGTAGTCTCTACTAACCCAGGTACTTTGCCAATATTGTTTTCCTCCACACCATTCCCTCATTCAAGAGCAGTAGCTGGTACCTCTCTCTAAATCCACCTCGTTCCCTTCACAACATTCAAGATTAGGCTTTCACCTTCATTTCAGCCCCCAAAAATTTAGTTTGTTCCCAAGTTTTCGCAGTATAGTTCTACCTCTGCTTCTATCATAGTACACAGTTGCACAGTACTTTGCTTTCAACTCCCCTTCCTAGAATCGCATAAGACTTATTAAATACATTTTCTCTGAATTCCAAGCTTGGGATACAGTGCTTAATTTGAGCCGGTGGTTTCCGGTGCTCGGCACCGGCACTTAATTGTCAGCACCGGCTCTAGTGACAGCCCACCACATGGTGGCGTTGTCTGAGATGTGCACAACAACTGTGTTTATTAAATCAAGTGGCATTGAAAATGAATAATACGAGCCGCTCACGTCTTTATTATAGCTTTGTGTGGTCTGAAATAGTCTGATTGTCACACTTGTAGGAGTGCGATGGTTAGGTGTTATGTTAGTATTGTCATTGGCAGCGCTGGAAGGGTAAATGTGTGGTGCAGGCTGCAGTAGCCTTCCGAGAAGGGCCCTGGCACTTAATTTTTTTACAAATTAAGCACTGTTGGGATACTGCCTGATTTCACCAAGTTAACTCTTTTAGTTTTCTTGTCTCTTAAGACTGGCAATCGCATAGTTCATTAAGCATAAAATGTCCAGTATTCGAGAGTCACCCTTTTCAAGCCGTGTGGCATTTCTTGCTTGGACCGTTAGAGATTGGATATCTCGTTGGCGGAGGTGTGCACCCTGGTCAAGCAGAAACCACAGTCCTAGTCAGGGTAAGTCAGTAACACACTCTAAATTAACCTGTGCTCATCCTCTGGTAGCTTGACACAGAGTTGTCCGGCTTAACTAAGAGGCATTGTGTAAAGTATGTGTGCACAGAACACACAGTAACACAGAGAAAATACCACAAAAGGACTCCACACCATTGTTAAAGAATAAACTGCTTTGTAGTGCTTTGAAACAAATGGCGCCAACTGGGGCTATCTGGTGTCTCATGACTGGGGCAAATCCAAAATTTCAGGCTGACCGCAATGTAGTGCTGGTCAGATACAGTGACCGGCCTTGGCCCGCTGAACAGTACCATGGAAGCGTCAATGGCGAAGCGTGGAGCAAAAGAGGCGATGCATTGTTGTCGATCCTGCAGATGGAGACGATGCGTTTGTTCCGAGCTCACAAAAACAAAGATGCGTTGAGAGTCAAGATGCGATGGACAATGGGGCGATGGGTCGGCATCAAACCGATGGGCTGTAGGCGATGCATGCAGCACAAAGCGAAGCAATGCATTGGCGCTGAGCTGCACCAGGTCGGAGATGCGTCCGAAGCAGGAGACGATGCGTCATGCAGTCGGCAATGCAGTGTCCCAGGTCCGTGCAGCAGCTGCAGTGCGTCGGTGTCCAGGGAAATGCGCTGCTTCCGATAGGCGCAATGTCTATGATGCTTGCATTTTCTGGGTTGCAGCACTGAAGAGTCCAGGTGCTGGTTGCAGGGTGAAGTCTTTGATATCCCGGAGACTTCAGAAACAGGAGGCAAGCCAACAAGCCCTTAGAGATACTGTGGTTCTGGGATGTTGAGATGCAAGTCCAGTCCTTCTCACTCGCAGGCAAGAGGCAGCAGGCAGAAGGCCAAGACAGCAAAGCAGTTCAGCAAAGTGGCAGTCCTTCTGGCAAGACAGCAGTCCTCCTTCCTTGTAGAATGTCCTCAGTTCCAGAAGTGTTCTGATTTGGTGGTGTCAGAGGTCCAATACTAATACCCAGTTGGACCTTTGAAGTAGACTTCAAAGAGATGCCTTTGAAGAGCACAAGAACCTTCCTTTCCTGCCCTGGCTCCAGACTCACTATGGGGGTATGCAACCCTTTGTGTGGGGACAGGACTCAGCCCTTTCAGGTGTGTCAGCTCCTCCCTCCCATCCTGCTCAGGATGACCCATCAGCATGCAGATGGCCATTCAGTAACACCTACCCTTCCTTTGTATGTTGCTGTCTAGAGGGAATGTAGGAAGCCAGCTGTCACTCAACCCAGACTGGTATTCCAGAGACGGGCAGAAAGCACCAAATGGTTACAGTAGGAAAATGCCAAATTTCTTAAAGCAGTATTTTTAGAATTGCAATTTAAAAAGCAACTTCAGCATAATTTGCGTTTTTAAATTGAGCTTCCAGGGATATCATATATGGGGGTCCCATTGTTTCCCAATTGGAAATTACTCTTATAAAATGTAATAAGGCAATCCCAATGTTGTCCTATGGGAGAGATAGGCCTTGCAGTACTGAACAATGAATTTAAGGGTATTTCACTACCAGGACATGTAAAACCTAAAAGTACATGTCCTACTTTTTAAACGCACAGTATCCTGCCCATGGGTTGTTCAGGGCCTACCTTAGGGGTGACCCACGTGTAATAAAAAGGAAGGAATGGCAGTTTAAAATTGCACTCCAAGGCTCTGCAGTGGCAGGCCTGAGACATGTTTAAAGGGCTACTTGAGTGGGTGGGTGGCACAATCCGTGCTTCAAGCCCACTAGTAGCATTTGATTTACAGGCCCTGGGCACTTTACTAGTTAGTGACTTATAAGTAAATCAAATATGCCAGTTGTGGATAAACCAATGTTACCATGTTTTAAGTCATTATGGATAATAAAGGGAACTTTCTTGCGCAGAAGGAGGCAATCAAAAAGAAAGGCTTGGTTTTAGCTGCAGCTTTTAAAAACTTGAAGAAAAAGGTAGCTGGACCTGTTACTTACTACTGGAAGTTGTAAGAGCAAAACTTCTTCCAACAATCTCATATGGAAGTGAGGCTTTAAGAGGGCAGGATGCAACCACGCTGGATAATGCAGTCTCCCAAGCTTATAGAATTATATTCTCCTTGCCAAGTTACACCTCCCCGGCTCAGATAAGGCTAGAATTCGGACTGGTCAAGCAATCACTAGCCAGGCGCTGCTCATACATAATATGCTGGAACAAAATCATGAAAGTTGAATTGAATACATTGAATCACATGTTGTGGGACGAACTACAGCATCGTCATACATCACCAGGCAGAGAGTATCTGCAAGAGTCCCTAGTACGTACAGGTCTTGTCCAACTTTGGGAAATGTCAATTGACCTACAGGCCTTTAAGCGTTTGGTAAAGAAGTCTCTTAAAATTCAATCAGCTACAGAAGATAAAGCTACACTAGCACAAAGGGCACATGGGTGGATGACATTAAACAATTGCAAGTCTATCTCACCACAAGATTACTTTGCCACCAGTTATCCAGTTTTTATTAAGCAGCAGTTTTTAATATACCGGCTGGGGTTACTACCAGACAAAGAACACGTGGCACCTTGGCAACGCGGTAACCTACCTGTCACTTGTCGCCTCTGCGGGAGTTGCAAGGAGGGCATGTTGCATTTGGTCTGCTCCTGTAATACTGTAATGGCAGAAAGGAAACCACTGTTAACGAAGGCTTTTAACCAAAGAGGAATACGAACAAGAAGACAGGCTATCTTAGCCTGCTTTGACCCAGGTGACACGCAGTTAAATTACCGTTTTGTCAAATTTCTGCTAAAAGTGGAGCAAAGACTAAAGAACACGAAAATCGTCCAGTACATTTGATATAAGAAGCAATTCAACGGTCATATCATCCTTTAGGAACAATATAGAGTTCCCCATAATACTATTAGGGGCTGAACCATTGACTCTTAACGAATCCTCCTAAGGACGATTAATGAACAGTAATACTTCCCTTGAGTGTTCTTTTAGCCTCAAAACTGTGACCTCCGCTTGCCTCCTACCATTAGAAATATTTTATATTGACACTAAAGATTTTACCATTTGAATTTTGTCTCACCATGAATTTTAGGTTTTATCATGTACATGTATAAGTTACTATCAAATGGTTATATTAACTGTTAGGCCGTCAGGGGCGGATTGGTCATTCATTGGCATATATATGAATTGAAATGTTTTTTGTGCAATAGCATCTTTAATTTTAAAGTTGAAACTATCTGATTTCCTTTTATATGTCCTATTTGAAAAAATTGAATTGAAAGATTTTATCAATGATTTTTAACTCGCCATGTAAATATGTATCTTGTATATTTATTGTAATGGTTTTAAGTAACCACGCAATTGTCTAAATAAACTTAAACTGAGCATTAAACTAGGCATTAAGTGAAGAGCACATGCACTTTAGGACTGGTTAGCAGTGGTAAAGTGCCCAGATTTCTAAATCCAGCAAAAACAGGAGGTCAGAATGCAAAAGTCAGGTGAAACCATGCCAAGGATGCCAGATCTAACAGACCATTTTTCTTTTGAGAATTTAGTTAGTTTGGCTGTTTATGTGAAGACGTTAACCACCTTCTTAGTTCTGTTAGTGAAATATTTGATCATAGTAGGAATAGTGTTCACCTTTTTGCCAAATATGTCACTTAAGTTGATTACTGTAAAGGGTATAGACTACTTTTGAGCCTTCAGGTAAAATGTTCATTTGAAAAGCAACCCCACCTATCCTCTTGTTCCTCCATCTGATCTTCATTCATCTACCCATCTAATTCCTAAATCCAAGAATGTCCTCTCCTGCATACTCCAGAACACTAGATCAATGAGAACTTCATGGATATATGTGATCTGCTTCTGGACCACAATCCTGACCTAATGTTAAGTACAGGGATGAAGGAAAGTGCCTCTTTTGGATATGGTTAGCCCCACCTTTTGTCTGGAAAATGATGTAATTTGTACTGGAAGTCTAAAGGGTCCCTGCCAACCAGGTCACCTATGCCAGATCTCTTTCCCTAAACTGTATCTTTAGTTTCCACGATTGTCATCACTTTAACTTACATATAAGTCCCTAGTTAAAGGTACCCCTGTTACCAAGGGCCTTGTGGTTAAAGAGGGTCCCTAAGGGCTGCAGCACGAATTGTGCCACCCTAAGGGACCCCTCACTAAGCACATGCACACTGCCACTACAACCTGCGTGTCTTGGTGCAGACAAAACTGAAGAGTCGACATGGCACACTTCCCTGTGTGCCATGCCGACAGATACTGCATGAGATAAGGCAGGGTGCACTATATCTCCTGTGAGGACATATCTCCATGAGCAGATATGCCCCTGCAATATCCTTGTCGATTCCTGGATATTGTAAGTGACCAGGGAAGCCATAGTACATAGGTTGGACACATGTCATTAGGAGTTCCCCAGCTCCATGATTATTTTCTGAAGTGTGGGATGTTTGGTATCAAACATCTCAGCATAATACACTTGCACAGATTCCAGTGTCAGATTTATTAAAAATTGCACACAGAGGACGCCTTAGAGGTGTCCCCTTAAACCTACTAGTCCTTAGTGTGGTCACTGTCTGGCCTAAGCCAGTCTGCTACCACCAGAAAGTGTTCTGACCTCATGGGGCGAGTGCCTGCACGTTCGGAGGTCGAGAACAATGCCTTTCTTGGGTGGAGGTGTTCACACCTCACCATGGTTTGGCAGGGAGCTTCAAAAGCCTTGCTGTCTTTGTAATGCGACCCCAGCCTCTCCTGTTAGAGGGAGCAGGCCCCCTTCCTGTCCTCATCCCCTTTTTTGGCAGGAGGACAGGCGGGAAAACTTAGAAAGAATAGGAGGTATGCCCACCTCTGCCAACTCCACCCCTCAGGTGCTGGAGGCGAGGTGATGTACACTTTTCAGTGTAAACCATCTTGAAGATGATGGGACTTACAATCAAGGCTAGGTCTATGTCCCCCTCCCACAGGAGTAGACACCCCAGATATGAGGCCCATTGGCCACTACCTGCCACTCCCTTGTAATGCCCCTAAATCTAGTATTTAGGTGGCATCCCAGACCCCGAACTTCAGTTCCTGACGACCTAAGAAGAGCCGGACACCACAGAGTCGCACCATCAGAGAAGATTGCAGAGAACTACTGACTTGGACGCAGCCCTACCGGCCTGTCTGCACCCCTTGACTATCCTGTGCCAAAAGACAACCCATCCTGCAGCCCAGCGACCACCAAAACTTTGGGAGGACTGCCTGCCTTCGACAAAGACCAAGATCTCCCGAGTACAGTGGACCTGTTCAAAAAGCAAACATCTTCAAAGTAAAGACTATGTGATCTGCAGAACCACAAAGCCTGCCCCTGGTTCCACCTCTTCACCAGACTCCTCTGGCCCTAGTCCAAGTGGCCCACTGGTCCCAGCAGGGTTCCCCAGCGCTCCAGATCCCGAGTCCACCATGAGCTGACCTCTCCCAGACGCTTTGACGTCTCCTGCAGCCTCTTCACCGAGACCCCCTCAACTGCGACTTGCTCCGTGTGAGAAGTTGGCCTGGTATATGCTGTTCACTAATTAAAGTGGACACCTTGCACCAGAACAATTCGACTCTTATGGTAGATAGGTTTAAGACAACCTTTATAGAAAGCTATCCTAGTGGTAGCTGTGGAGAGCAGCCTTCAGGCTAAGTCTTGAAGGAATGTAAAGCAGCTTGTTTTACCACACAATCTCTTGAATCACCAAATGAAAAGACACCACACAGGTATATATATCAAATATATATGTATTTATTAATAAACACTCTCTACTAATCTCTTTATGAGATTAGAGGATAGGAACATATGTACAAGTCAAATGTTATCAGGATAAGTTTAGCACAATTGAATATTACAATCTTAGTTTGCTAGACCTAGGTCTAGGGCATCTAGAATCGAGGGACCCCCAAGAACCACCCCAAGTAGTTGTAGGAGACCCACAGGGGACGGACGCGGTGACCTGGCACCGATGCGAATCCTGTACGAGTCTATGCACTCAGACGCGATTGAAATATCAATATTAAAGGTTCCTTGCGTGTTCGAGGCGAACACACCGATCGGTCCTTGTACGAGTCGAAGGACGCGGTTACAGATGGTATTGCAAGGGAGTTGGACGCGGTGTGTCTAACCCAGACGCGAACCAGGTACGAGTCAGTGCGATAGTCGCACTTGGAAAGTTAGAGTTTTAGGGCACTTCGAGGGAAGCTACAAGCAAGTCACTTACAGGGTAAGTAGTTCTAGGGCCCACACCCACAGGAGCACCGTAGTGCTGAAGTTACCTCACCCAGGGGAGCCAGGTGCATAGGTGTTCTTTGGTGTCGGGTCGCGGCGTCGTTTTCAATGGGAGCCAGTGAAGACTTGCTGCTTGCGGCGACAGGAGAAGTGTCCGGAGGAATCCAAGCCTGGATTCAGAAGATGGAAGACCTGAAAGCAGAGGGGACAGTGTTCAAAGTCACTTGGCAGTGACTCGGGGCAAGGAAGATGGATGCCCACCGTCGTCGCAAGATTCAGGTCGTCCGCGGTTGCCTTGACTCTTCAGCCACGAGGTCCAGGAGGCGTCGACGACGACCAGGAGCTGGATTCGGCGTGTCCCACGATGTCTGCAGCTTACTGCGGTGTCGGCAACTCGATCGGAGCCAACAAGCCTTGGTAACAGCAAGTCTCGGGGAAAGCGTGAAGAGACAATGGCGCAGACCAGCAAGGTCTGTGGAACTCACCCAGCGAGGGTAAGTCAGGGCAGGCCTGGAGCAACCAGGGGAGCCCTTTGGTTTCTTTAGAAAGTCTTCTGGGGACCCACAAGCCGGCTGGCAAGGGATCGCGAAGACGCCTCGGGAGGATTCTCTCACAGGGGCCCACGGTCACTCGGGAAGTGGTAGGCCTCTGATCTTAGGAGGGATTCCTGCTGGAGGCTGGGACCACACGTGGTCCAAAGCACAAGTTCGTGGAACGTTGTGAGGGGTTGCACTGGACAATAGTGCACGGTACCCAGGGGTCGCGGTTCCTCGTTGCTCTTGGGGTCCACTGGCCTCAGCTTCGCTGGGGACTCACGATGGCCTTGGAGAAGTCAGGAAATCCACTTCTTGGGCTGCAGGGACTTCGGACTCCGGCGGGAGCGGCGTAGTTTGCGACCGTCGTTTGTAGTTTTTGGTGCCTGCCAAGCAGGGAGTCACTCCTTGACTCCAAGGAGATTCTTCAGTCTTCCAAAGGTAGTGGAATGTCGAAGGTCCGGGATTCTTCTTGTAGAGCGTCGTCCAGGGAAATCTAGGGTGCAATGCACAGGTTCCCCCTCTTATACCAAAAGAAGGGGAGGGACTAGCTCTATGACCCTACCTATGGGAGGGTCAGGGGAGTGGGTGGCTACACCCACTTCCCTTTGTCCAGTTTCGCGCCAGAGCAGTGACAGGTAGCCCCTGAGCGGGTTTGAACTGGCATATGCACAGAGGAGCCTTCTGCTCCCCCAGTGCAGGACTTCAAAGCACTCTAAGAGTGCACCCACCCAGCCCCAATACACTAAACCCTGTCTGGAAGGTGGTCACACCCCTTGGGACAGGATATCTATTGTTGGGCTTCCTCCACTGCGAGTGTTGGTCATCAGCAGGAGGGCAGCCCAGTGTCTGTGACTGGTGGCATCCATTTTGTGATGCCAGGGCTCTGCAGGATTCTACCGCGTTTCCACAGTAGGTACATGTCTATCCCTCTAGAAGGGTGGAATGCTACCCCCGCCGCCAGGACTGGCGGGGGCGGGGGGTAGTATTCCAAGGTGTTTGACACCAAACACGACATGTTTCGATGCAGCCATTCCAAAGTTAGCATTTTACCGCGAGGATATAATGCACTTAAAAGTATATGGTTTAACCGCATCCACAAACAGCACCAGAGAATGGACTCTGAGAGCTGCAGAGGGGCCCTGCTCAGGCAGAGGCACCCCCTCACATAGAAGCCAAGCACCCTGCCCTCCAGGATTGATAGGGCCTGCCTTAGGGGTGACTGATAGGTTTATATGTGTGTGCAGGAGAGATATAGGGAACCTATATCTCAGTGAGGAGTGCTAGCACCACCTCACCCAGGCTGCAGTAGCAAGCCTGTGGTGTCAGATTTAGTCTGCTTCCCAGGGGTGGCATAATACATGCTTCAGCCCCTGGTAGGCCTGTGAAGTACCTATGCCCTTGGTACCCAAGGTACCATATACTAGGGACTCATAAGGTACCACAGTATCCAATCACTAGTGCACCTAGAGTGCACTCCAAGTCGTTTAGAGAGAACAGAGAGGCTGGGGCCCTGATTAGCAGGGGCCCAGCCAGACTATAGCCAGAAACCAGTGTAAACATCAGAAACAAAGTGGGGGCAACATAAGAGGCAGATCCTACTCTCCTACACTCCGGTAAGCTGATTCCAACACCAAAAGACACCTCTGCACCCGTCCACCCTGGGCCTTGGTGAAGAGGACCAAAGGTGTCCCTACGTCCCCGAGCATCTCAACTTACCTTTCCAGCTGTTGGTTTCCTTCGACTGGCCTCCTGGCCCAAGCCTTCAACCTTTTTCAGATTTTGCTTTTCTCCATTATTTTGCTTTGGGCACCTGACGCTGTGTTTTGGCACTCTGCACCTGGCCACCTCTATGCCACTGGTGGTCCTGACGCTGTGTTTTGGCACTCTGCACCTGGCCACCTCTATGCCACTGGTGGTGTAGTGTTAGTGCTGCTCTGGGCCCTGTCCAGTGCTTGCCTCAACCCCCTGAGACTGGTCACCCAAGCTGCTGCTACTTAGCTGTAAGCAGCCCCTCTCCGATTTCCCCAGTCCGCATTGATTTGAATTGGGCGCCCAACCTCGAACTTGCACCCGTCCGCCCCTGTGCCGCTGGTGGTGTACTGTTGGTGCTGAACTGAACCTTGCCCAATACTGACCTTAACTCCAGAAGACTGGTTTTGTACGTCGATGTTACCTATATGTATGCCAAATGTTTTCTTCCTTCTATAGGTTAACATTGCAAAGTCTGAAAGTTGCACCAAGTGTTTACTTTTTACATTGGAAAGTATTTCTATTGCAAAACCTATTCACCTAAGACGAAGTTCTCTGGTTCTGCAAAATACATATAACCAAGTATTATTTTTATAAATTGGTCTCGGATTTATTCATTGAGTGTGTGTCTCACTTACTGCCACTGTGTGTACAACAATGCTTAACACTACCCTCTTGCCCACACTACCACAAAAAAGAGCATTAGTATTTATCTACATTAGCCTCTGTAAAGCCTCTGGGGATCCACTGGACTCTCTGCACACTATACGTTATTTTGGTATAATATATAGAGAGCCAGCTTCCTACAAGGGACATAGCAAAATGATAACACTGCACCTTACCTACCAGAAACCATCCTGAGCCGTTAAAAGAGCTTAAGAAACCTCCCCACAAAGTATACAGCAGGTCAGCTGGCCAGTGTCTACAAATCTTATAGCTTTGCCAAAGTCATGCAAGAATACAACCTCCCAGAATGCTAATCCTACTCATGCTCCTCTTCTACAACAGTGACAGCCGCATTTCTGCTGAAGTACGGACCTCACCCTCAGGACCCATTTTATGCTAACCCCTTCTTAGACTCTGTTTTGGAGATACTATAAGACATCCCAATTTCTGCATACTGGGAGACTTAAAAAACAGGAATTACACAAAACAAAATGACTCATTTCTTCCTTGGAAACTATCAACTTTCACTGAATGCTATCCAGTCCAACACATGCAGCTGGATGTACTGGGGACACTGGTTGGACCTTCTCCTAGTCCACGCATATCTCACTGTCCCTTTGCCCTGTAAGGGAACTACAGTCTGTAATCAAATAACAAATATAACTTGGACGAAACTTTACCTAATGTCTTTCACCTCCAAACTGTCTAAACTATTAAAAATGGGACCTCCCCAGTTCTTTAATAGCTATTCTAGAGTTTCATCATACACTGATAAACATCTTTGATGCAGGAGTCCTGCTAAAAACTGCACAAACTATTAAGAACCTCAAGAATACTGGCTGGAGGACATCAGAACTAAAATGCATAAAATGAAACAAAAGATTCCTGGAAACACTGTGGAAAAAATCTCATTCTTACAAAGAGAAACTGAAAGCCCAGCAATACTCCAGTATCCATAAGGCCACCATAAAAAAAGACATTCCACTACTCCCAGCACATCTTAGAAGCCACTACCCCAGGCAGAACACAGATTGCATTAACTGCGAAGTGACACCCTCTCAAAAACTGTGCGTTAATGGCAAACAACTTTAACAGAAAAGCCAGAGATCTGGATTCATACCTGAAGAGGAAAATTAAAGATCTCGATTGTAGGAAAGTAGGATCTGCTTTCATATTTACCCCCGCTTTTTGCTGGTGTTCGTATGTTTTTTTTTTTTTACTTGTCTGGCTGGGATCCTTTCTAATCAGGACCCCAGCCACTGTGCTTCCTCCCAAAATTTGACATGGTAAGTACTGTGGTACCGCCACAATTGGCTACTGGTGTACCCTTGTAAGTCCCTACTATATGGTACTAAGGTACCAAGGGCATAGGTACACCAGGGGTCTTCCATGGCCTGCAGCATGTATTATGCCGCCCATGAGAGACCACTCAAACTGTGACTACAGACCTGCCTTGGCAGCCTGTGTAAGCTGGTGCTAGCACCACTTACGACAGATATACGTTTCCTTATATCTGAGGTCACTGCAATTAAAACCTATAAGTCACCCCTGAGGCAGGCCTTTCAATCCTGAAGTCAGGGTGCTAGGTTATAAGTGTGAGGGTGCCCTGCATGAGCAGGACCCCCCTACAAACCCCGGAGTCGATTCTCCAGGCTTTGTAAGTGCCGTCAACCATTTTCATACATATGGTGGCCATGCGTCATTACTCGATGACCAACTATATATTGGCTGTGCTGAACCTGGGCATGTTTGGTATCAAACATGTTTGAATCATTCCCTAACACCATTACCGGTGTTGGAGGTATGATTCCATGCACTGGGGGGCTCCTCCGGGAAGCCCCCCGTACTACTGGTAACAGCCTTCCAGGGTCTGCTAGCAAGCTAGTGCTGCTGCCGAACCCAGACACGATTCTGCCCTTCTGCTGCTCAGCTGAGCTCGAGCAGGGGAAGGTAGAACAATAGGTTTCCTGTCACAGGGCGGTGTGACCACCTCCTAGACAGGACTTAGTGTATTTAGGGGGGAGCTTGCCAAGACCACCAGACTGCTTTGAAGGGCCCTCCTTGCATACTCTAGTTAGCACCAGTTCTGGGAGCCCTTGGCTCTCGCTCTAGCACGAAACTGGACAAAGGACATGGGAGTATCCTCCCCTCTGTCTGGCCCCTCCTCTGGGAGGGACCCCTGATTCGTCCTAACCCCTTTTTAGGGTATAAAAGGGCTAACCTGTGGGTGGGTCCTCAGATTCGTCGTGGGACAAGACTCAAGCCTGAAACCACGTCACTCTTCGACCGTCTGGACACTTCGACTTTTTCTGGAACCGAGATTGCATCACGGAAGACTCCTGCTGCTCCTGGTCTCGCTGTTCTGCAAGTTTTCTTCGTCGTCTGTGCTTCATCCAGGATCTTCAACAGACCTGTGGGCATCAAGGACACCCGAAGTAATCTCCCTTGGAATGAAGGAGTCACTCCCCTGCATCTACAGGCACTGCAATAAAGCTGACCGGTCTGCTGCTCCTGACGTTCCACGGACTTCTAAAGGCCCAGCAACACATGGGGTGGTTCTGCAATTCTCTCGAGGCCTGCCCTGTCCTCTCTGCAATTTTGAGGCCAGTATCCCTCGTCGGAGCAGCTGGGACCGAACCCCTGTGTACTGCGTCGACCTGCCGTTGCCAAGGCTTGTTGGCTCTGCACTCCAGTGATCTTCGGGCTACAAGAAGCTCCAGCCTCGAAGATCTCTTACTGGCAAGATATTCGTCCTCACTGCATCCTCTGCACTGTGGGCCTTCATCTTTGGTGAGCTGTTCGAGTTCCTCTTGCAACTCCTGTGTCTTTGGCTGCGGGTCCTCTTGAGGGTCTTCTCTTGCTTCAGTGGGCTCCTCTGCTTGCCTGCTCTGACTCTCCTGCACTTGATGAGTCTCTTGGACCTTGCTGGTCCCAACGTTGCAACTTCATTGTTTTCCACGTCTGTTTCTGCTGCCAAGGCTTGTTGGTGCTCCCGCCGGACAACGACCCCCTGGTTCTCTACCTCTGACGTGGGACAGTTCGTGAACGGCTTTTGGTCTTCCTCAGCGTCGCCTGTTCCTCACAGCTGCAGCGACAAGGTCACCGTCATCACTCCTGCATCTTCCGTCATTGCTCTTCCTTGGCTCCTGGTCACCTACGAGTGGCATAGACTCTGTCCCCTCTATGTGCAGGTTCTTCTCTTCAAGAATCCACCCTTGGATTCCACCGGACTCTTGCACAGTCGTCACCAGCGGCATCTTTACTGAAGTCCTCCATTGTGTTCTACTGCGGTTTCCGACTTCACTTCGCACCTATGCACCCGGCTTCCCTAGTGTAGGTATCCTGGTTCCTGGGGTATCCACTGGTGGGGTGACTCTCCAACCTTCTGTCTTCCACGTGGTTTCTTTAGGGTCCTTCTTTAAAACTGCAACCGCAACTTTCCCATTGACATATATTGAGTACGCGGATGTGTTTCCATTCTGCACACAGCCTCCGTGGGGTTCCTGGGTACTTACCTTGGGTGGTTCCTTGTGTCCCCAGCTCTTCTGAGTCTCCTGGTTCAAGTCCCGACTTTGGTTGCAGTTCGCATTCCACTTTCTTAGTATATGGTTTGGTCTTCCCCTGGAGACCACTGTGTATTGTGCTTACCTGTTTACAATTGAAGTATTGTGTGTAATTATGTTGATATCTCCCGGTAGGAGATATACCAATGTGTTAGGGAGTGTTGGATAATAAATAGACACATTTTTATAAAGGCACTGTGTGGTTCTTTTTCATTTTACCTACACTGCATGATTAGATCTGGTAAAACAAGCTGCCTAACACTCCTTCTGGACTAAGCCTGAAGGCTGCTCTCCACAGCTACGACTAAGAGCTCTTTCTATGGTTTTCTAAGACCACTAAAATCACCATAAGGGTTGTCTGGATTAGTGCTAGGCGCTTCACTTAAATAAGTGTGAACCATATATTATGCCAGCCTCCTATATCAATAAACTAAATTACAGAACTGAATAATGAAATAGGACAACCAAATTTAATCATCTTCAACCTGGAAATTGCAGAAGACGTCACCAATGCTGTAGAAGCATGTGTCTCAGCATGATCTCCATCACACCCATGTTCAGCTCACATATTCAAGAACATCTTCATCAGTAGCTCTGCAGCCAAAACTATCATTTACTCCTCACTAGAAAAATAAAGAACTCAAAGCATCCTTACCAAGTGATCCTCCCTATTACCGGGTGTATGGAACAGGCCCTTACAACGTAAAATTATTGAAAGATCTGCTTCATAGCAAATATCACGAATTATTGAAGGAAATCCAATTCTCTGATTACCAAAACGGATTCCACCCAGGCCGTGGTACTTAATAAGCTCCAATTACCATATAGGATTACTTTAAAACTACTTTGTGTACAAATGGAGTTGCAACATTCATACTACATGACCTCACCTCTACATTCAATACTGTTCATCATGCCAGACATCTACAGAGACGCAACAACAATGGAGTAAAAGGAATAGTGCTGAAATGGATCGTTTAGTGCCTATCTGACAGATCTCACTTCCTCCTTTCACTTTTGCACTGTTCAAATAGCTGGGGTACCACAAGGATCTACCATTGCATCACTACTCTTCAGCATTTACCTTGGCTGTCTACTGAACCTTATCTTCTTTTTCTGTCTCAACTCTCACAGTTACTGAGAGGACAAATCTTACTTGATCTTGAAAACCTATGAGATCTTGACCTCTGGGCTATTTTACAATACCTCCAATTGGGTAAACAACAGATGATATTGGATCTCCTTAAACTAAATGTCTCAAATATCGAAATACTCACATGCAGCATCTGAATCAAATAAAACAACCCCTCATTAGCTAGGACCACCACCAAAGGGATAATCATGGGCTTGAACCTCTTGCTCATAGCACCATGCGCGAACTATGTTTCTAAACAAAGTTTCAACTTAATGAGATGCCTATGTCGAATTTTCCCATATCTAGGTTTACACCCAAAAAAGTACACGCTCCGATATTTCATGTGATCATAAGACTATAACAATGGCCAAAACCTTTGAGGGCCAGTGTTCTTACTATAGAGAGTTCAGAATGCTTCTTCAAGACTCATACACAGCCTTCCCTTGGTGACATCACTGGATAGGCTGCCAGTAGCTACATGGATCACTTTCAAAGCAGTTTGTATAGCTTACAGAACAATACATAGAATTGGCCAAAATGTCCTGCAACAAAAACATTTCATCAATAGTTCAGCAAAACCACTATGTTCCAGGTTGGTCACTATTCTGAAAATTCCAGTTAAATAATGCAACTTGCTTTTTGCAAGTATAGTAGACAATCCTCTTGAATTTCGAAGTGCACTAAAAACTTAGTTCTTTCCACCAACATAATAACATGACAGACAGGAAGTGATAGATAAGTGGTAAGTAGCGGCTGCTGCCGGTTCTTCTATGCTTCCTTTAGAGAATTTCATGCCTTGTGATCTTTTCTAATTATTGGAAAATGATCCTTCTCTCAACAAGTAGAGCTGGTTACATTGAAATACATTTTGGCTTATGAGAGTTTGTCCTCTGAATCTGAGTTACTGCATTCCAGGAGAGTGAGCAAGAAGAATATTCTTAAACCACCCTTCAGTTTCAGCTTGTAGGCTGTTTGGCCTTTTTCAGCCCTGCTCATGGCCTCATGGTATGTCGTTTGTACATTTTTCTTTGAGTGACTTATTTCACACGTGACTATAGGGAAATTGAAAATCTTCCTTTTGCAACTATCTGGACCATTTTTGCAGCACAAACCTATCTAAATGCACATGCTGTGCATCATCCCTTTACCTAGTTGTTGAGCTCGGAAAACATTTTGTTTGTTTTTGGGTGTTGACTGTGGGAGGAGGCACTATGATTCTGACAATTTTTCCCTAGGCCCACAATGCCACATACGGTGCATGTCATTTTGAGATTGTTTAGTTATGTTATGTTAAAAAGATTTGTACAGCACATGACTACCCCAGCAACGGGGCGTCCCAGCGCTATCCAGGTAACACATTGCAGGATGGAAAAATCAAGTCTTTATAGCCTTTCTAAAAATCAGATGGTTCTGGATGCCTCTAATAGACACAGGTAGAGAGTTCCAGAGACCAGACGCCAACGCCTTAAAAGAGCAACCACCGGCTCTTGCTCTTAACACTAGGGGGTGCAAGCTAGGTGCTGATCGGCTGAGCGCAGCGTACGACGCAGTGAATATGGCGCCAACAGGTCAGATAGGACTGGAGGCGCTTGTTGGGTCATAATTTTGTAGGCCAAGCATAATGTCTTGAACTGGATTCTTTTATCAACTGGCAGCCAGTGTAGCTTAGGCATAAGCTTTGATGCTGAGCAGAATTTAGGGAGAGCAAAAAGCGAGTGTCCTGCTGCATTTTGTACCCTCTGTAAGCGCTGAATCCCAGATTTATTTGCGCCTAAATAAAGGGAGTTGCAATAATCCAGTCTGGACAGAATCGTGGACTGGATAATGGTCTGGCGAGTTGGTGAGTCAAAGAACCTCAGGAGAGGCTTGAGTCCGCGCAGAAGCCCGAAACAGACCCCGCAACCACTTTTGTTTGGGCTTCAAAGGACAGCCCACTGTCCACACACACTCCCAGGTTTTTCACGGCCTCCTTTGGCGGGGGTGCGGGTCCCAGCGCGTCTGGCCACCATTGATCTGACCACAAATGGCTGTCTTTCCCAAGCAGTAGAATTTCCGATTTACTGGAGTTAGCTGCAGACAGTTTGATGTCATTCAGTCTGCAATCGCCAGCATATCTTCCTGGAATTTAATAAGGTTATTTTTGCATTTTTTGGAGAAGGAGATAACTAGTTGGGTGTCATCAGCATAGGATACTAATGACAGTCCTCTGCTTTTTGCTAATACTGCAAGTGGTTGAAGATAGATATTAAAGAGCGTAGTCTGCCATTGTGTTGGGAAGCATGTGTGCCATTGGGGCCAAAAATAAAGGGAGTATGACTTCTCAGTGACCAGATCTCTTCGGTTTTTCAGCAATGTGGGGTGAAGTGCAACTTCAAACTTAGCAGATTTTGTCAGGTCGTGTAATAATTCCAATATTTTAACAGAACGTAGCCTCCTCATGCTATTTTTCAATGTGTGAAGTAGTGCTTACATTCTGGCCATCATGTTACCTTTGGTACCAATAGAGAGATTTCAGTTGTGGCTTCCCCAAGTCCATGATGATTATCAATGTCAGGCTTTTATGCAATTCCTGCTCAAGACGTTTAAAACAAGGAGGGAGAAACCTTGAAAGTTTGTGTTGGGTGAGGAACAGTGTGATAGTCAGATTTCTGAGCCGGAGTCCCAAAGGTTTGAGCTCTGCCTCCAAATGTAAAACGTCGGATGCTGAAAAAGAGGAGTTTTCATAAAGTTACATTTCTGATTCGTAAGATGGAGGAACAAGAGCAAGTCCAGACTGCAGCTATGTTGAGATTTGTTCATAAGATTTAATTAACCATATTTAAAGTCCTGAAACCTAAAACAGCCTCCAACAGCAGGCCATCTGGACACAAAGTGCTTAAGACACGCACCACTGCTGCTTCAGTTGTTTCAGCATCAAGATAGACATATGAATCAGTTGCTTCGAAGCTGAAAGAAAAGCATCACTGAATTAAGGCTCGCAGTGTAAAAATACTATCCATGACCATTTGCCGAACAATCTTAAGATCTAGAACCAAAAGAGAGACTTCAGTCTCTTGAAGTCTAACAAAGTGCAAATCCTTCTCACCCTGAACAAAATGCAGATGCTGAAAGGATGGGACTGCCATTACAAGAGGAACTACGCTTTTTAATTATCCATAAGAAGAAGCAGAGCGAGAAAAGACCATAGGACAGTTTAGGATGGCAGTACAGTATGATCACAATTATCAATATGATTTGGCCACTGCTCCACAGCATTTTCGTGCTGTCATTGGAAGGCAGGGATTACTTTAGTATACCAACAGTGGCACAACGTATCCAATGAATGCTGCTTATAATACAGCATAGTTTTATCACCAAACAGAAAAAACAGTTTGCTGTATTATATGGTATGGTTGTGCGACCTTACTGTGTAATACACTCACAAAACTGTCTTGGGTGCAGTCAGGCTAGTTTGTAAAACCTCTACTCAACTACCTGGGTATCTGTGACTTCAAGTAGCAAGGCTTAAACAAAGGAACTAGTGTAAAGCATTTAGAAGCATCAAACAACGAAATAAGCCGAAATAAAGTCACTCAACACGAAAGAAATCTGACACCAATTTTTAAAAATATATTCTATTTTATGAAATGTTAGACCCCAAAACTGAGCAAAATCCACTGAAGGGTTCCAGATATATAGATTTTTAAGTAAAACGTAACACTCAGATTTTTTTAGGCAAAATTCTTAAACAAGTATTGGTAAACGTTAAGTTTGTAAACGTTTGAAAGGATTGTGTTCGGCTACTCCAGACTGGCGAACAATTGCGACCCATTTTAGTAGTTCCATTCAGAATTGAGCAGAACTGAGATGTCACCTGCAACTCTGTATTAGCCAATGGGACTACTAGCTTTTCCACAGTAAAAATGACAACTTGGAAGTTTTACTGTTAGGCCATATTAAAATATTCATCCTACTTAATAATATAGAGCTCCCTGCTTTAGGGATCGATAGACCTTCTTTAAGGGAGACTTATATATATTGTTAAGAGAAGTGGGGGCTTTGCAATTGGTGTAAATGGCAAATTCAAACTAGCAGTTTTAAAACTGCTCTTCCAGCCTGCAATGGCAGGCCGAGAGCCATTTTGTACTTTATCACACACAGCTGTGTGGCACAATCAGTGCTGCAGCCATGGTGGACACTAACTTACATGCCCTGGTTACCTATAGTACCATGCACCAGGGACTTTTAAGTGAGTCAACTTATGTCAGTTGGGGGTAGACAATTCAACATACATTTTGTAAGGGGTTAGAATGCTGGCACTGTGGTCTGGTTAGCAGGCATCTGTACACTCTGAGTCGTAAAACCTATAGCTAGTAGTCCAAATAGGGACAAAAAGCGAAGGGAAAACCTGCAGAAAGCCTGTTTCTTCACAAACGCAGAACACAAGCAACTTGTATTAAAGCTAGCCACATCAATATCCTGCTGAAAGAGGTAGCTGCACTACCGAAAAAGGGTGAATGTAGCACTGCACGAAGTGGGGCAAGGTGTGTATTCTGTTGATTGTCAAATTCCCAAAAAAGGAAAGTACCTTGCCCCCGATTCTCAATCTTTGAATAGTAAATAGTTACAACCACACAACAAAGTTCAAAATGACAATGTGATAGAGCATCATTACCCTGCTCCAAGAAGCTTATTCCTTGGTGACCATCAAACTGAGGTGAAATAGTGGACAAAAGAATGATGGGCTGGAATGTGGCCCTGGGCCATTGCCACTAACAGACTTTTGCAAACAATCCATCCATAACCTTTTGTTCTTTTAATGGGAAATTCACTTAATCAAAACCTGAGCAGAATCAAGGGAGCCGCTCACCCACTGTACCTATTGGGCTTCACAGTCAGCCTTCTGACGTTTTGTCAGCACTTTAATGAAGAGCATATATTCCTGGTGCGAATATTGACACCAATAGTGATGAGAAGTCAAGAGTAGAACAGCAGCAATGTTTCAGAACACTATTTATCTTAACTAGCTAATCAGTCAATGCTGTTGATAACGGTGATGAAATTGTTGGACATGATGACCTCATACAGCATGTGGTTCCTCATCCATGTCTGTATTGAGACCACTTCAGGAATATCTCTGCATATCATGTTCTCTTGCTCTTGGAGACTGGGAGTAACTAGTTGTTGTGTCGTTGACCGTACAGTACAGCCTTCATTATTGGACATCCAAGCATTTGATAGTTGACACATGTTTCACAAATGGTGTCCTCACAGTTAGCATTACAGAAAACGCTTTATTACATGAGTACTTTGACAGTGAGGTGTTAGTGGTCGCTAGTCACAGCCCACCAACATGTTAGTCTCATTAGCTGCTTGTTGTGGTTCTGGCTTCAAAGGCTTTTCAACTTCACATACAAGGCTAGGTGGTCACAGCCGTGATCAATAATACCACAATAATAGAGGATGGTAGCAAGACCTAAGATGTCTTCATAAAGGGAGTCATACCAGTGTGACATGAGGTAGCCTTGTATGTCCAACATAAACATGATACCAGATATAACATGTTTGCACTATTAAATTGTATATGCACCACTAAACAATGACAAAGTGATAACAAAAATCTACGATTATGTGCTGGATTCAGCAGTGTGTTCAGTTGTGCTTTTTTTTTTTAAACCTTTATTAAAAACAAATAGCATTGAACACAGCTTGGTGCCTACAACCCTCGCCGGGCCGGCAGCGTAAACACTGAGAACGACACCCAGGCATTGAGCCGGGAGATGCACAGCAAGTCGCCTACAACCACTTCGGGCCGGCCGCGTAAATAGAATCATTGCTCACATAGTAAAGGGGCCCGGGGGGTATCAAACCATGTAGAGCAGGAGGGCCTGAGCCATGATCTGCAGCAGTAAGTGTGATGATGTACATGTGTCCCCATGTTGGAATTGTCGGAGCGCATGCTATCCTAAATCCCAACTGTGTTCCTGATGAGGCGTCTGCTCCCAAGTATCTCCTACCATGCATGCAAAGATGCAGTGTCGGGGGCATTACGCAGGTGAGCGTGCGTTAGTTACGAAGGCCAGGGTGGCTCCAAGAGAAGGAGAAATGAAAACACCAATTATGTCAACTTATACAAAACAACTAAACAGGTCGTGATGTGATACATGGTGTAGGTCATCTAGCATATGCCCCATAATGGTGCGTAATTGAGGGGGGTCTTGCTCAAGCAATAATCCGGGTGTGCCATGTAAGCTGGGCGCGCATGTTATTTAATCGCTTGGAAAAAGCTGGAGAGCTTTAAGTTTTGGGGGACTGAAGCATGTGAACGCAATGCGCATTAAATAGTCTTTTAAAGGCTGTCATAAGCGCTGAAATTTCTTTTCGGTGTTTGCCAGGTTGTGGGAGAGTCGTTCCATTGCCAAGATGTGCCAGAATCTGGCAAACCATTGGGCCACAGAAGGAGGAGAGATGCGCTTCCATGTGCACGCTATAAGTTGTCGTGCTGCTAGGAGCAAATGGCTGATGAGGGCCCAGTCCGCCACAGTCATTGCCTTTAGGGTAAGGGGGCGTATGCCTAGGATCGTCACATGCTGTAAGTGTGGAAGCGGGTATTCCACGATGCCCTTGATATGTCCCAAGACTTCCTTCCAAAAGGTGGCTATAACCTGGCATGACCACCAAATGTGATAGAGCATGCCTTCGCCCTTTCTACAGCGCCAGCAGAGGCTGGGGACCGTGCGGTATAAAGCCGCCAGATGAGAAGGTGTATAGTACCATTGGAGCATTAATTTGTATACGGTTGCACGGGAGGCAAGGCTGCGATATGTCTTGGGGATGTCTTGCCATAATGTGTCCCACTGCTTGGGGGAAATGCCCTCCGGGGTTGCTTGTTGCCATGCAGTCTGGTATCTGTGGGTGTGAATTGGGGCAAATGCTGTAACACCTGATAAGTTTTAGAGATCAGTCTCGTAGTGCCTGCAAAAGCCCTCACTAGTTTCTCAAATTGTGTGTAAAGGGGCGCGCTGCTGCCGCGTGGATCCCCGGGGTGGACAGCCAGTGTCGTAGCTGTATGTATTGAAACCGCGCCGTGGGGGGGGGGGTGTAAATTCTGCCATGCAGGGGTCAAACGTCTTCATATCATCTCCTACTAGTAGGTCGCGGAGCGTCCGACTATCCCCGTCACTCCATTTACTGAACGCGAGAATCGTTAAGCCCGGCTGGAACTCCGGGTTACGTGCGATAGGGGTATTCGGGGACGGGAACGTAGTTAAGCCCTTTTTTACCGCTATTCTATCCCAGATGTCCAGTACTGTTTTGGTGGGAGTCGTGACATATGCACTTCGAGGGCGAGCATGCTTAGGTAGCTAAGCAAGGTCCCACAATGGCCGGCATGCTACCGCACGGTCCATGTGGAACCAATGCTTTTCGCTTTCGCGCACCACCCATTCAGAGATATACCTTTGGTGAACCGCCCAGTAGTATTCTAGCAAATTAGGGCAAGCTAAGCCCCCCCCCTATCCCGCGGGCGAATCAGTAGTGAGTGTGCTATCCGAGGTCGCTTTCCATTCCACACAAAGGCACGCAGGTCTCCCTGGGGGCGCTGGATGTCCACCTGTGGGATCGGCGTCGGCAATGTCTGAAACAGGTATAAGACCCATGGTAAGATGTTCATTTTAATAATATTAATGCGCCCCAGCCAAGAGATATGTAGAGGCCTCCATCCCTGGAGATCGGCCAGTACTGAGCGGCGAAGAGAGGCCCAGTTAACACTAGACCAGGAGGTAAGCGAGGGGGTGATATGTAGTCCCAGATACTTGATTGAGTCTGAGGTCCAGCGAAAGGGGGTCAGTCCCTGCAGTACTTCAGCCTCTGAGGCCGTGATGTTAATGTTGAGGACAGAAGACTTAGAAAGATTGATCTTGAAGCCAGAGACGGCTTCAAAGGCCTGCAAGCTATCGACCACACAGGGGAGCAAGAGTTCAGGTTGAGTCAAAGTGAGGAGAAGGTCGTCCGCATACAAGTTAATTTTGTGGGTCTGACCGCCAAACAGGCCCCTTATCCCTTCCAGTTTCCTCACCCGTATGGCCAGAGGTTCTACTGCTAATGCGAGAGCAGGGGCGAAAGAGGACACTCCTGTCGCGTGCCCCGATGGAGCAATATCGGCCTCGTGGTCCGCCCATTCACCCAGATGCAGGCTGTTGGGGCCACGTACGACGCCATGATCTTCTAAATAAATTCCCGTTCGAGGCCTATTTTATCCAGGACGGCGCGGAGGTCAGACCAGTCCACACTGTCAAATGCCTTCTCCGCGTCAAGCGAGAGAAGGCAGGTGGGAATATTCAGGCGCCGCACCTTCTCGACTAAGTGAGCAATACGTCGAACATTATCTGCACCCTGTCTGTGGCGGATAAACCCTACCTGGTCCGGATCAATGAGGCCAGGGAGGTAGGGGTCGAGTCGCGTGACTAATATTTTAGTAACCAGCTTAGCATCGGTGTTAAGCAGGGCCATGAGACGGTAGGAAGAGCATTGTGCTGGGTCCTTGCCAGCCTTTGGGATGAGGGAGATCTCGGCCATTGCCATGGTGGGTGTAAGACCCACATCACCCGAGAAGGAGTTAAACAAGCGCAAGATGTGTTCCTGCAACTGAGGAAGAAAGAAGCGGTAAAAAAGCACATGGAGCCCATCTGGGCCAGGCGCTTTACCTAGGGGAAGACTTTGGGTAGCTACACGCAACTCCCACTCACAATCAGCAAGGTAAGAGTGGTGCCTCGTGGGAGAGGGATCTTCCCGAGAGTATAGTCAGTGATAATAATCGCGGAAGGCCTCAGACTTGTCCTGTTCCGCTGTTGCCCATGTATCAGTACCCGTCTGAATCTTAGCGATATGTGCCTTAGCCTGACGCTGGCGCAATCTACGAGCCAACAACCTGTCCACCTTGTTCCCGCCCTCATAGTACTTCTGCTGCAGAGACACAAGAGCACGCTCCGCCTTACCCGTGGGGTGCGCGCGTAACTGACCGCGCAGAAGAGCTAACTGTCTTTTGGTCCGCCGAGTTGAGGCCTCTTTGTCCACCCGGTCAGGCTGCTTAATCTCTGCCGTGAGTTTAGATTCTACCAATTTCGCCTCCCTCCCCCTGGCGATGGCAATAGACGTTATCGTGCCCCATATCATGGCCTTCAATCCATCCCACAGTGTGTGTAGGGAGATGTCAGGGGAAGCATTGAGCTGGAAATATTCGGTAATCCCCTTCCGAATCTCCTCTACATCCACCGGGTCACGCAGTAGCTGTAAGGGCATGTGCCATCGGGGGGCGCTGGCCGGGCGAGTGGCCCGATCTTCCCATGTGAGTTCAAGATGGGCATAGTCAGAGATGGAAATATCTGAGAGCTCCGCTGTGCGAAGGCATTTAAGAAGGAAGGGGGTGACCAGGGCATAATCAATGCGCGAATAGGAGGTGTGTACATATGAGTAGAATGAATAGTCTCTAACACCAGGGTGTTTGTATCGCAATGCATCCACTAGCCCCCATTCCTCAATGTCTTTCTTAAGATGTGCCGACATGGCCCCAGTATTGTGGAATATCACGCCGGTTCTGTCAAGGGAGGGGTCCCAGACTAGGTTAAAGTTGGCGCACACTATGATGTCCCCCTCCACTCCGGTGGACTGCTCACGCAGAACACGTCTGATATATGCGTCCTGCGCAGTGTTTGGGGCGTAAAGATTAAGCAGTGTCAGCTGAAGCTTTCCTCGTAACAGCTGTAGACGTAAGTATCGACCCCCCCCCCCCTCCCCATCCCGTGTCTCCCGAGTGATAGAGGTGTAAAAGTTCGCCTTACATAGCACCCCCACCCCCAGAGTTTTAGAGGTTGTATAAGCCCAGTGCCGATGAGGGTATTTCGGGTGGGACATATGGTGCAAGTCTGCCTTCATTAGGTGGGTCTCCTGGAGCATTATGACATTTGGTTCGTGCTGGAGAATGTAACACCATATTCGTTTCCGTTTGTTTGGAGAGTTGAGGCCCTGGACGTTTAGTGAAAGCAGCTTGATGTCCCCCATAGTGAAAGTGAGGTCAGGTGAGGCATCTCCAAGTGGCGTTTAGGCACCCGCTTCATAATTCTAGCATGTGGTGTGTTGCAAGCCAGATTTCCCGTGACCGTGATCTGCGGCTGTCCCCTCCCCACAACCATCACAAGCGAACCCAGACTAAGCAGTCCCCGTCGGCAGAGGAGACCCGCTTAATAGGTAATGATTGCCCAGTAATCTGTGTTCCCCCCCTTTCCATAGCACCAAGTGCCCCATCGGTATTTCCGCTGTGAATATCATAGGTGACCTGCGAAAGAAACCAAAAAACAACAGCGGGCCAACAGGGCCCAACAAGGTCTTCTCAGTCTGCAGAGATCGACACTGAAGTGCTCTAATCCCGCTGGAGGAGTCATCCTCTAGGAGAGAAGATCTGGGGGAACGGGCCATCGAGGGCATAGCCAGAACGTCAAAGCATCATCAGGATGTGCCCCCTGGGGCCCACCAAGCATAGTCACAGTTCCCGGGGTGTGGACCCACGGTCGTCGCTACCTGCATTTGGGTCCTCCAGTCAGTCACAGCAGGCTCTGAGTATGTTGCAAGCAGTCACTTCCTTAGTGTCCCATCCTCATATAGAGCCAGTAGTCGAGTGGGCATGGGAGGGGCCCCCGCTGAGGCTTCGCAAGGGATCAATAACGTCTTTTTTTGCCTCCTGAGACGATAGTCCTGCATGCTGTCTATTTGAGCAACGTGGGGGAACTGTGGCCCACCTGGGCTTAAGATCACGGCCTGAGGCGCACAGGGAGGAAGAGCTTTCGTCTGCCGGGGGTTCATCAAGTAGGCCCAGTAAGGCCTTGGCCTCTGTCAGCGAGTGCAGCGAGCTACGCCTGCCCTCCCACTGGAACAGGATGCTCGAAGGGGTGGCCCCACTGGTAACGGATGCCCTGTGCTCGTAGTTTATCAGTAACAGGCTTAAAGTCTCGCCGTTTACGGAGAGTGACAGCTGAGAGGTCTTGGTAGAGTTGGATCGTGTGCCCCTGATATTTGATCTCGGTCTTGTTGCGGGCCGCCTGCATGATTGCTTCCTTTTCCGTAAAAAAAAGTGTACCCTGGTGAGGATATCCGGCCCACTGCCTTTGCGAGCTGCTCCCATGGAGACTCTGTGAGCCTGGTCAAGGGCGGGGATGCCTCCTCATCTCCTTGGACCGTCTGCAAGAGCTCAGCAGTGAACGCTACTATGTCCGCGCCCTCAGCACCAATCAAGACCCCGATTGGCGCTACTGTTTTCAAGGTCTTCCTGCTTGGTCTGAAGCTCAATGTGTTAATCTTCTAATGCACTAATGCGCCGCAGTAGCATCTCATGGTCCTCTGACCTAGCATCAACAGTCTGCTCCAGGGCATCTACCCGGTCCCCAACCTCAGCTACTTCTCTTCGGATATCACGGAGTCCCGACTTAAATTCCTCTTTGAGGGAAGAGATATCGGTACGTATCTCCTGCAGGAACCGGTCCATGTATCCTACCAACGTCGAAGCTGAGGACTGCATTGCCACTTCCGATTGGGCGCCTTGTTCCACAAAGATGTTACTGGGTTTTCTTTACGTGCCTGAGAGCTTGGCATAGCAGGGTGCCAAGATATGGAGTCCCACGTGGAAGATCGTCACTGCGCTGTAGTTCGCCCACTCGACATGTCGCCAGGAGGCCGTGGTAGCAACTCTCACTATGCCGTATGTTTGTGCGCCTCAATCCGTCTAGGATCGCCGCAAGGGGTTCCCAAGGGTGGGGATGCTCCACGCCGCTCTCGGCGTCGGGGGCCCCAGTGTGGCTTGTGTGCCCACCGTGTTCTCAGCGATGTCCAGGGAGGGGGGGTCCGCGCTGAACCTCTGATTGCTCCTCCGGGCCGGCACGTTCACTGTTAGGCTGCCTCTAGTCTCTGGTGCACCTGAGACTTTCACGCGCCCAATGCGCGCTGTAGTGATGGACTCTCTCCGCAGCTGCACGGCCCTCAGTCCCCACACCTGCCGCTAGGGGAGGGCGAGTCCGCCTCCAAGGTCCACCGTCCGGGCGCCCCCGGTGTGTCAAGGGGGCTACAATCCGGCCCAGATTAAGCGAAGCCCAGCACGAGGCGCGTGGGGCCACCCGCTGTCACGACTCAAGGCCTCGTGTGGCAGTGAGGAGCGATGCAAGCCAAACCTTAGTGCTAACGGGAGTCCCCAGGGCCTAATCCAGGCTTATACAGATGGCCGCTAAGCAGCTCCACCCTCTACAGTCCTCGCAGCTGTCTAAGCCGCCGGGGAACCCCCAAGGAGAACGAGCGCAAACTCACCCCCGGCGCGTCAGCCGAACCATCTACTGCGCCCGTGTAATAGGGGAGGGGGCGGGCTCGCCGCGGGTGCCTGGGTGAGGATGGCGGCCACCGACCCAGCAGTTGCTGTAAGTCCAAACGTGTAGGCCAGTGTAATGCTCAGGCAGGATGCGGCACGTTTTAAATTGTTGCTCCCGGTAGCGGAGCGCCCCCAATGGTAGCCGACTTAGAACCGGCAGTACGGGGTGCAATTAATGGTCCGGTTTGCCCCCACAGGTACATACCCCCCCGGCCCCCGAACACCCTTCGCCACCACCATCACCGACTTCATCGCATCAGCAAACTACATACTCATTGGAGACCTGAACTTCCACCTCGACAACCCCAGCGACCCCAACTCCACTATCATTCGTGACAACCTCGCCAGCATCGGACTTAAACAACTCGTCAACACACCGACCCACAGAGCAGGACACACCCTCGACCCCATCTTCGCGGCAGGAACCCGCGTCCAATTCAGCCACACAACGCAGCCGCCATGGACCGACCACCACTGCGTACACTTCGCCATCAACAAACCCAAGTCACCCAAACCAGCCCCACGTCCACCTCAAAGGACCTGGAGCAAGGTTACCGACGAGCAACTTAACTCCACCCTCACCCGAGACAACCACACCTGGGCACCCGACGCAAATGACGCAAACAACGCAGCCAGAGAACTCCACACCTGGATCTTCAACTGCGCAGACGAGCTCGCCCTGCTACGCAACCCCGACAGACAACACCCCAGGAAAGCCGCCTGGTTCACCACCACTCTCCAAGAAGCCAGACGCACCTGCAGACCCCTGGAGAAGAACTGGAGAAACACCAAGACAACCGAAAACCACACCACCTACAAGGACGCTTTGACGGACTACCATAACCAGATCAGAGCCACCAAGAGGAACTTCATCCACAACAAAATCCTGACCAACTCCACCAACTCCAAGGAACTTTTCAGTGTCATTCAGGAATTTACCAACCCACGCAGTGAAGCCACAGACATCACACCATCCCAAGACCTCTGCGACAAGCTTGGAACCTATTTCCACCTCAAGATCAAAAACCTCTATGACAACTTCATCGACCATCCACAAGGTGCCACGGACGCACCCCAGAAAGACCATCCAGCCCACCATCTCCAACTGGACACCGATCACGGCCGAAGACACCGCCTCGACCATGAAAAGCTTCCACCGGGGGGGGGCCCACCGACCCCTGGCCCCCTCGACCCCTGCCCCCCTCACATCTCCCACAGAGCTGCGGCCGCCATCGCACCCGAACTACAACGCACCATCAACACCACCTTCAAAACAGGCACCTTCCCAGACGACTGGAAGCGCGCAGAAGTCAGACCCCTGCTCAAGAAGCCCACAGCTGACCCCACCGACCTCAAGAACTATCGGCCCATCTCGCTCCTCCCCTTCGCAGCCAAAGTTGCAGAGAAAACAGTCAACAGGAAACTGACACGATTCATTGAAGAGAACGCCATCTTCGACCCGTCCCAATCCGGATTCCGAAGCAACCACAGCACAGAGACCGCCCTGCTCGCCGCCACAGACGACATCCGCACCCTCCTGGACCAAGGCCACTCCGCAGCCCTCATCCTACTCGACCTACCAGCGGCCTTCGACACCGTCTCCCACCGCACACTAGTCGCCAGACTACACGACGCAGGCATACAAGGAACAGCCCTGGACTGGATCCGATCATTCCTCACCGGAAGAAGCCAAAGGATCAGACACCCACCCTTCCTCTCCGACCCCACGAAAATCACCTGCGGAGTCCCACAGAGTTCATCACTGAGCCCCACCCTCTTCAACATCTACATGGCCCCCCTCGCAGCCATCGTCCGACAACACGGCCTCAACATCGTATCCTACGCCAACGACACCCAGCTCATCCTCTCCCTCACCAAAGACCCCACCACTGCCAAACTCAACTTCCAGAAAGGAATGCGAGACGTCGTAGTCTAGATGACCAACAGCTGCCTGAAGCTCAATGGTGAGAAGACAGAAGTCCTCGTCCTCGGTACCACCCCGTCTGCATGGGACAGCACCTGGTGGCCGACCGCCCTTGGAAGCCCACCTACCCCCTCAGACCACGCCAAGAACCTCGGCATCGTACTCGACTCATAACTCACCATGAACCGACAGGTCAACGCCGGCACCTCCAGCTGCTTCAACACCCTCCGCAAGACCTTCAAGTGGATCCCCCCCTGAGTCAAGGAAGGCAGTCACCCACGCACTCATCACCAGCAGACTGGACTATGGAAACGCACTCTACGCCGGCATCAACAAGTCCCTACTCCGCAAACTCCAAACAATACAGAACACCGCCGCCAGACTCGTCCTCGGCATCCCCCGACACGAACACATCAACCAACACCTACGAAGTCTCCACTGGCTCCCCGTGGAGAAAAGAGTAACTTTCAAAATCCTCACGCCTACAAATGCCTACACAACAACGGACCCAAATACCTCAACGACAGAATCAACTTCCACGTACCCAAAAGAAACCTCCGATCTTCCAACCTCGCACTGGCCGAAACCCCGTGCATCCACAGAGCCAGAGCAGGCGGAAGATCCTTCTCTCACATTGCAGCCAAGACCTGGAACAAGCTACTGGCAGACATCAGACACGCCCCCTCCCTGAACACCTTCAGGAAGACCCTCAAGACCTGGCTCTTCGGCTAAACAGATCTGCGGACCCCCCCCTCAGAGCCTTGAGACCCTCATGGGTAAGGAGCGCGCTTACAATTCCCTGATTGATTGATTGATTGACAGGTCACGGGGGCAGGAGCCAGTGCCCCAGGTGGCCCCCTGCAGAGAGACGGGCGCAGACTCAGCCCGGGGACACCAGTCAAACGCTGTGGCGGTGCGATGGAGGAGGGGACCAGTACCTGTTCAAGATGGCGGCCGCCGACCTCCTTTGCAGCTTCTCCCGACCCAGAGGCGCAGAATGGTGTCGGTCAGCTCGTGTGGGGATGCAGGCTATAGTCAGGGAAGCCGCATCAAGAGCGCCAAGGTCTGTAACGCTCCTCTGCGAGCCTCGGGCGGCAATTTCAAAATGGCAGCCGACAGTCACCGCCTCCGCTCGTCGCTGTCCCCAGCCGGGGATCCGGTCTCCCGGGGCACCACCGGTGGACAGGTGAGCCACCACAGGCTCTGGGTGCGGGAACAGGTGCCCCAGGTCTCCGCTGCCGCTCCGGTGTGCGTTAATCGCAGTACAGCGGGGCCCGGGGAGACGGAGCACACCAAAGGCACGTCTCACTCCATTGCTCCCATGGCCACGCCCCCAGTTGTGCTTTTTTTTTTTTTTAGCAAGCAAAATATTACACACACAAACTGTGATCAATTATAAAGTGGTGTCTTATCCTTTGAATGGTAATGCAAACTTTCAGCCTTGTGTAAATTGACTGTGTTTGTCAGTTCTCATAATGTCGTGTAGTTCCTAATAATACATAGGAACTGCACGTTTAGGCAACATAAACTAAGGGATTGGTGTCCAGACTGATTCCAGAAACCCTCAAAGGATATGTTAGTCTTTAGACCAGCTAGCTCAGAGTGCCACCATAAGCCCCCTAACCTTACCAAGGAGCGAATAGTTTCTGGCAACTATCGAACATGACAACCCTTGATGCTTCAGAGATCGTGGAAACAGTACAGTACTTTTCGCTCAGTCACTCGTGCTTACTTGGTCTCGGAGAGCTACACATAATAAACGATGGGGACGTTTCCAATAAGCATTTATTGAACCAGCGTCATTCTAGTATAAAACATGTTTGCTGCGACAATCTTTAGACAGAAACAGATATATAAGATTACAAGCACCGCCAGAGTAAATAAAAGGTAGAACTCTACCATGGTGCTAAAACAGTAATATATGCAGGCATATCGATACATGGCAGTAATCGAGCGTACTCCTAAGATGCAAACCCTTTCTAAGTGTACCTAGCTTGTATGTGGGTGTAAAGCCATGAATCCCCCTAGGAAAGAGCCAACTCCATTACCTGATGAGAGAGGATGAAGGACCCAGTCTTGGTCTCGAGTTGGATACCCCGCAAGAGATGTCAGGGCACTGCTTGCTGGAGCTTCTGCAGGCCGGGACCTCAGCGTCTAGTGTCAGCGTTGAAGCTTCTCCTCTACCTCTCTATTGTTGGTATGGGTCTTTTATACCATAAAGATAGCCTTGGGGTTCCTTACATAATCGATGTTGTAAGTTTGATTGTGCAATGAGCCTAGAACAATACCTGCGATTATGCAAAGTAGTTCTTTCGCCCTAGGATGAAGATGACCATGACATTTTGCACAGATTATGTCTATGATGTTACGTACGTCATGTGCAGGGATGCATAATAAATGAGGCTAGTTTCCAAGAAACTGATCAACGTTTATTCAGCACATAACTGGGTAAAAGGTCAGTGCTAGAACCATTATGTAGAGCAAGGTAGGCCAAATGTAGGTAAAAGGTTGTGTAGCTACCTAGGCATACATTGGGCCTCATAATACTTTTACTAAATATGATAGTGTTGACGTTCAAACAAGGCAGAAACTCATTGTGAACTTGAGGCTTTCCTAGATTCTCCCATGCTCTCTAGTGAAGGAGTGTCAGTGCACCATATTTTAATAGTGGCATACAAGAGTAGTCTTGTAAACAAAATGCTTTTTTGGATCCACATTTGATGGCAGGATGATGCATGGCATGTGAACCTAGAGTAGCCTAAAGCTGCAAAACTGTTGTTAAAAGTCAGCAATCTTTCCATGCGTTCTGCATGTGTTTATCAGATCTGCTCCTAAAATTGAGCTGTGTTCTTATTAACCACTTCCCTTTTAACCTGAAGTGCCTCATATTGTTTTCACATTCCAAATACAGTTATGCTTCATTATTGGTTTCATTAGTTTGGAAATCTGTGACGTTTTGCAAGCAAGTCTTTATTGTATAATTCTGTAACCTATCTACACTGACTGTCAGAAGGGATGTTTACTGGTCAAACACTGTGTATGATGTTAGATGTACGAGGTTAGAATTGGAAGAGAACCAGAGGAGGCTGTGTGCACCCCTTCAATATATTTTATTTCCAGTGAAGCCAGCTCATTTATTTGCAGTCCTCTACATGGCAACAAAGGGATTCACTACAAAACTCGCACCTTAGCTATTCAAGAGAAACTGCATTCAGGTACATAATTGGTGCCTATTCTCACAAAAAACTGCCAAATATGGTGATGAAATTAACTTTTGTAGAAATTACTCCTAGACTGTTGAGCAATATCAGAGCAGTCTTCAAATATTCCAGCAAATACAGAAGCACAACATCCTGTGTTCCTTCCATGCTCCTGCTAAACATGCGGCTGGCCATGTTCATCTAAAGTTCAGCTGCCTTCCTCCAATGATCTGGTTGATCTTGCTTGGACAACACCCTAGCCTGTTCTTCCTATTCCCTGCCTCTCCTTACCTCTGATCATATTTGCAGCGCTCTGCCCCACTTCCCAGAAGTTGTGCATCTCTCTTCTTGAACTAAACATATACTCATACCTCCGCCCACTCTTTGTACTTGGCTTCTGCACGCATTAGAATTTCCATCCCAGCATTCCCATTGTAACACAATTGTGACATGCCTCATGAGATGATACTTTTATTCTGACTTTTTTCTTTCTTTTCTAGTTGATATCTGGTCGGTCGGTTGTATTATGGCTGAGCTGCTGACTGGACGAACCCTGTTCCCTGGGACTGATCGTATCCTTTTGTGAGCCTTGAATGCTAGATTTCCAGCACAGTTATTCCGTCCCCTTCTTTTTATTCATTTGTATATGTTCTTGGGTATAAATCTATAACGGTTGATTGCAAAACCTCCTTGGACCCGGCCTTTCCTCAATGTCTCCCTCTTTGTTTTCTTATATTTGTAAATCCATGGGCAGGTGGTAGGCATCAGTAAGCGGGATCCTTAATGCGTTGCCATGTCGTGTGTGATGTTTGTATAAGTACATTTGTGCTGGGTATATATATGCCTAGACATGCTATAAATTTGCAGGCATCTATGCATATATCTATATATATGTGTGTGTATATATATGTATATATATATATTCGAGGCATGTGAGCTGTAGATCACATGCTATGCATAGATCGCCATCTGGTGTTGGGCCCGGACGTTTGCACTTTGTTTTTGTTGGAAGAAGTCTTTCCAGTCCCGAGGTAGGTGACTCCTCCTTTCAGTGATAGTGCGCATGGGCATCGACTCCATTGTTGGATAATTTTTTTCCGCCATCGGGTTCGGACGTGAATTGCTGTGCTCCGGTTCGACACCGTTCTCTGGTTCCCGTCGCTGCGCAATCCACTACCTTCAACAGTATTGTTTCTTGATCGCGTATTCCTCCCTTCGCGTATCGAATCTATTCTATAACTTCGATCGGAAAACCTCGTGCGAGGCCCTTGGGCCTAGCCGCGTCGACCGAATTTGCAGTAGATGGAACGGACTCCATTCCAATTCTGCCCCTGGTGCCACTCCAAGTACCCCCGCACCGATCTTCAAGACGTGTGCAATTTGTGTTTATCGCCTGAACACAACGAAGACCACTGCGAAGCCTGCCGATCCTTCCGATCAAAAAAGACGCTCCGTGACCATCGGGCTCGACGTCACGAGATGTATTAACAGAAGGACTCCCCTCCAGACCTGTTTGGAGAAAATGTCGACCAGGAGATCCTCGAAGCACATGGAGCCGAGGCAGAGGAGGAACAACAAATTGACGTGTCCGAGGAAGACTCCGACATCGAGGAAGACATCACACCCGGTCAGCGTACCGTGAGTAAAGATACTCCTCTGCCCCAAAAAGTTCCCTGTAAAAAGGCTCCGGTCCCTCCTCCGCCTTCGGGCCTAGGTCGGCACCGAGATAAAGTTTCCAACGCCCCGCCTTCGGGCTCGGCACCGAAACAACTAGTAAAGCCTTCCGGCTCGGGACCGAGTCGACCTTCCTCGGGGCCCGAACACAAGACTTCGGCACGAAACATAAACCAATTGATCCCTCCAAAACTTCGGCACCAAAACACACTTCGGAACCGAAATCATCGGAGCCGAAATCCTCTGCACAAAAATCCTCGGCTCTGAAAATGTCGACACCGAAATCTTCGACGTCAAATTATGGCTCCAAAGGAAAAGTCGGTTCCTCCTCCATCCAAGGAGCTTAATTTGGACGTCCCGCCTGCTAACACGGACCCCAAACAAAAGGAACTGGTTATTAACCCTAAAACAGGACACCTTTCTGCAAAACTGCCACAGAAAAGAAAACCAGAAGTTGAGGAATCTTACCATATCCCTCTAAAGAGAAAGAATATAGGGACTAATACTTCTTCTCCACCTCTTTCCCCTTCCTCACTTCCTCCTCCTATTGACCCTAAGCTTCTTATAACACCCACAAATTCCCCTCCGCCACAATCTCCACTTCAGCAGGATGATGGTGATGGGGATCTAGTTGATGACACACACAGGGATGTACCACAAGATTAAGCTCCAGACCCCTGGGTAGATTATAACACAGATCCTAATAACGACAATGATCCGGATCTATACCCATCTAGGCCTTCCACCAGATGATAATGTGGGGTTTACAGAATTGTTTAATAGAGCTGCACAGTATCATGGGGTGCAACTCCATAAGGAGCCTCTTGAGGAATATTTCCTATTCGAGACACTAAATACATCACTTAAAACTACACATACACTACCTATGCTCAAAGGTATGTTAAAACATGCAGATGAGGTGTTTAAAGATCCAGTGCATGCTAGGATACTCATACCTAGAGTGGACAAAAAATACAAGGCGGCTCCTACAGAGCCAATTTTTATTAGAGGTCAGGTTCTACTAGATTAGTTAGTGGTTTCAAATGCTCAGAAACTGGTAAATTCTCAGTCAACGGGAGACGCTCCACCTCCCGACAAGGAATCTAAATTAATAGATGCCTCAGGCAAGAGGGTAGCAGCACAAGCAGCCAATCATTGGCGCATAGCAAACACACAAGCACTCTTGGCAAGATATGACAGAGCTCATTATGATGAGCTAGAGCAACTGATGCAATATCTGCCTGATGAACATAAATCCAAGGCTCATGACCTCATTCAGGAAGGGAAACTTATTTCCAATACATCAATCAGGTGTGCTCTAGATGCAGGAGACGCTGCCTCACGTGCTATTAACTCCAGCATTCTTCTCAGACGCCATGCGTGGCTTAGAGTGTCAGGTTTTAAACCAGAGGTTCAAAGAACCATTTTAAATGCTCCTTTTGATAAGGAGCATTTATTTGGTCCTACGGTGGACACTTCATTAGAGAAAATGAAGGACACTGAAGTAGCCAAATCTATGGGAGCACTACAAACACCATCCAATCGTGGATCATTTTGCCGATCCTTTTATAGGGGAGTCTCAAAGTCCATTTCTACTGAAGGGTCCTCTACCTCATACAGAGGCAATAGTCAGTCACCTTCTACCAGAGGTTATTTTTGAGGTGAATTTCGTGGAAACAATGGCAAAGGAAGAGGGAAAGGTAATACACCCCGTACTTCCCCAGCCACAAACAAGCAGTGACTTGTTCCCCCTTTCCCCCTACCATCCTCCACCTGTCGGGGGACATCTCTCAATTTTTCCCAGTCTGCAATTCAATCACATCAGACAAATGGGTTTTACAAATTATCCAATCTGGTTACTGCCTGGAGCTTACAAGCAACCCTCCAAACATTACACCACGAACACACAAACTATCTCCAGAGCATTTACACCTACTCAAACAAGAGGTACGATCTCTTCTGGAAAAAGGAGCTATAGAACCCGTCCCACTACAGTATCAGGGGACAGGAGTTTACTCTCTTTATTTTCTAATTCCCAAAAAGGACGGTTCTCTGAGGCCTATATTAGACCTCAGAGAATTAAACCTCTACATTCAATCAGATCACTTCCATATGGTCACTCTCCAACAGGTACTTCCTCTGTTAAAACAAGGCGACTTTATGTCCACTCTGGACTTAAAGGACGCATACTTCCATATTCCAATACATCCCGCTCATCGCAAATACCTCAGGTTTGTAATAGCGGTGCAACATTATCAATTCAAGGTACTTCCATTCGGGGTAACTACTGCTCCCAGAGTATTTACCAAATGCCTAGCAGTAGTCGCTGCGCATCTGCGAAGACGACATGTTCACGTCTTCCCATATTTAGACGACTGGCTTATCAAAGCCAGCACTTTCTCAAAGTGCCTACAGCACACTCAAACAACAGTACGCTTACTGCACAACCTCGGATTTACAGTCAATCTGGCAAAATCCCATCTTCAGCCCTCCAATACACAAGCATATCTAGGGGCCACTCTAGATACTCAAAAAGCTCTAGCCTATCCCAATCCAACCAGAATTCACAATATTCAGGCTCTCATTTCCAAATTTCAATCCAATCACTCATTACCAGCTCGAGTATTCATGCAACTACTAGGAATGATGGCATCTTGCATCATGATAGTTCCTTATGCAAGACTGCAAATGTGTCCCCTTCAAGAATGCTTAACACGTCAGTGGAATCAGTCTCACGGTCTATTAACAGATCTACTGTTGGTGGACGGCCACTCTCATCGCTCTCTGCAGTGGTGGAATCTACACAACCTTACCAAAGGGCGGCCTTTCATCGACCCCATTCCACAGACAGTGCTAACAGCAGACGCATCGCTCACTGGTTGGGGAGCTCATCTCCAAACTCACACAATTCAAGGATTGTGGAGTCAAAAGGAAAAGCTTCTCCACATAAATTATCTGGAACTGTTAGCACTATTTTTAGCGCTCAAAGCCTTCCAAACTCACCTTCTAGGCAAAGCTGTCCTGATACGCACAGACAACATGACGGCAATGTATTACATACAGAAACAGGGAGGAACACACTCTCTCCAACTGTCACACCTGGCACAAGACATTTGGAAATGGGCCATTCATCACAAGATTTATCTCCTAGCGGAACATCTCCCAGGAGTTGACAATCACATTGCAGATCTCCTCAGCAGACAGACAGCAAATTCACGAATGGGAACTTCACCCTCAAGTTCTCCTCCCCTTCTTTCAGATGTGGGGCTTTCCAGACATAGATCTGTTCGCCACACACCAAAACGCAAAATGCCCAAACTTCGCCTCCAGGTATTCACACCCGTTATCCATGGGCAATGCTCTATGGATGAACTGGTCAGGGATATTTGCTTACGCTTTTCCGCCTCTCCCACTCATTCCACTAGTGGTTCGGAAGCTCAGGCAAACATCCCTCACACTAATCCTAGTAGCTCCCACTTGGGCTCGCCAGCCTTGGTTTACTTCCCTCTAAGAACTATCAGTAGTTCCTCATCAAAAACTGCATCTCACATCCATTCTCCTCACACAGAGCCATGGAGAGATAAGACATCCAGATCCCAAACCTCTCAATCTTGCGATCTGGCACCTGAAGTCATAGAGTTTGGTTATCTAAATCTTCCACCAGACTGTATGAATATTATTAAAGAGGCTAGAAGACCTACTACAAGAGCTCGTTATGCAGCAAAATGGAAGCGGTTTGTTATTTATTGTAATAACAACCACGTCAATCCACTTGATGCTTCTACTCAAAATATTATTTATCTGCTACATTTACAACGTTCAAATTTAGCGTATACGTCTATATGCTTACATCTCGCTGCAATAGCTGCTTATCTTCAAAACAGACCACTTCTGTCCCTTTTCAGAGTGCCTGCTATTAAAGCTTTCATGGAAGGACTCAAAAGAGTTATTCCTCCAAGACTTCTACCGGCCCCAGCGTGGAATCTTAATATTGTCCTTACCAGGCTAATGGGTCCGCCATTCGAGCCTTTACATAAATGTGAACTACAGTTTCTCACTTGGAAACTAGCTTTCTTCATTGCTATCACATCACTCAGGGGAGTGAGTGAGCATCGGGCATTAACCATAGAAGAACCATTTTTACAAGTACACCTAAACAAAGTGGTTCTTCGTACTAATCCTAAATTCTTACCTAAGGTAGTTTCTGCCTTCCACATCAACCAATCTGTTGAGTTGCCTGTGTTCTTTCCTGTACCAGATTCTGTGGCAGAACGTGCTCTACACACTTTAGACGTAAAAAGAGCATTGATGTATTACATAAAAGAACAAAATCTTTTTGTAACACTAAACAACTCTTTGTGGCTTTTGCTCCACCACACAAAGGCAATCCCATTTCTAAATCCGGTATTGCACGATGGATAGTTAAATGTATTCAGATATGCTATGCAAAAGCTAAGAGAACTTTACCAATTCCCCCTAGAGCGCATTCTACTCTCAAACTGGGGGCTTCTATGGCTCTTAGGAAATATTCCCATAGATGATATATGTAAAGCTGCAACATGGTCTACACCACACACATTCACAAAACACTATTGTGTAGATGTGTTGGCCAGACAACAAGCTAATGTGGGCCAGGCAGTTTTACGTACACTATTTCAAACTACTGCAACAGCTACAGGTTAGCCACCGCTTTAGGAGATTCCTCCTGTATAGTCTATGCATAGCATGTCATCTACAGCTCACATGCCTCGAACGGAAAATGCTACTTACCCAGTATGCATCTGTTCTTGGCATGTAGAGCTGTAGAGTCACATGCGCCCACCCACCTCCCCGGTTATCTGTATCTGTTCCAGTACTATCTTACTTAGATAACTACACATGGACATCTCTATTCTACTCTTACTTACTCCATTCTCACCCTCTGCGGGAAAACAATCTAACAATGGAGTCGATGCCCTTGCGCACTATCACCGAAAGGAGGAGTCACCTACCTCAGGACTGGACAGACTTCTTCCAACAAAAACCGTGCAAACGCCCGAGCCCAACACCAGATGGCGATCTATGCATAGCATGTGACTCTACAGCTCTACATGCCAAGAACAGATGCATACTGGGTAAGTAGCATTGTGTGTGTGTGTGTGTGTATGTGTGTGTGCGCGAGCGCAGGTCTATTGTGCGTGGACGTGAGAAAAGAAATGCTTTGGTTTGTCATTCGGGTGGCTTTTTTTCAGCAGTATGCTTAATTGAACTTCATATTCTACCAACCTTACTCTCTATTTCCTTCTTTTCCAAGACCTGCTTTTGGTTGGTGATCTTTGCATTGCAGTTGTGCAGTGGAGAGAAATACGCTTTTCTGGTTGGGCACTAATCCTGTAAAATCTCTTGCGTCAGAGACCATTTCAAGGAGAGTTGCATCTTGGTCTGAAGTAATACTACGAGAGGCAGCACTTCCCTGAAGATCAGAGACTTTGTGACGGTCTGTTCTGTGAATCATTTGCATACTTGCAACTACTGTTTTTGATTTTTACATGTTCTACATGTGATCTTTTATTTGTGCACAGATACGTATCTAAAATCAAAAAATAAAGGAACAACCTCCTCTAAAATCATAAAATAAAGGAACAACCTCCATGGTGGTGCCACAAATATTCACATTTGTTCTTTACTGCAGTGGTGAACTTAAAATTTGAAGATTGTTCATGACCACTGAACCTAAGAAACACGACTCATTTTAGCTGCTTTTGTGGCACAACTGTTCATAGCTTGGTTAGCTCGTACCGTAAATTGATATAGCCAGGTTAAGGAGAATTTTAAAACGAAGTAAGAACCTATAAACAATAATAGTACTCCAATGTAACTGTATTGTACACATGTTTTTGGAGAGTTAAGGGCATCAGAGTTTGGAGGGAACTGAAAATACTGCAATTTCTGAAGTACAATATAGATAGGAAGAAGAATCCATTGGCCAAATTTCCTCCATTTTAGGACTAGTATTGTGGTAGAAATTCAGCTATGGACTTTACTTCATATATAGAGTTTCTTTCTCCGTTTTTTCCAAACTCTAAATGAAGCCCAAAGTCGTTTTTGCAGTTTTTATCTGCCTGGCCTGTTTTAATGCTTGTTGTTTTCTTTTCTCAATGTACTGAAAGATTGGTAGTGGATCAGTCAGTGGCCTGAGTATCTTTAATAAAGTCTAGAATATCAAATGTGTGTGTAAAGGTACTGTACAAGGTGTATATCAAAACTGTGTGTAAAGGTACTGTCAAGGCTTTCAGTTATGTTTTTGTGTGTATATATATATATCTATATCTATATATATATATATATATATCTATATATATATATATATATATATATATATATAATCACTGAAAAAACCAAAGGTTACTGGGACACTATAGTTTGGCGCAGGTTTCACTCGTACAAAAACAGTGAAACTCAGCAGTTAAAGTTAGTGAGCTAATTATAACTTGCGCCCCCGCAATGTACTGCTTATGACCTCACTCATCCATACAGGCAGTTGTGTTAAAAAAATGAAAAATCTCCATAGACCTAACATGGGGAAAACTCGTTTTGGGACACCCCTTTTTTTCGGCTCCCACTTGATGGATCACCCCTAAACTTTCAACACAGCAGCTGAACCACGAAGGGGGCGTTTGTGAAGATTTGTCAAGCGGCCCCAAAGTTTTGGGCAAAACAAAAAACACTTTTCCTATGGAGACTTTGGTCCTAACTATAACTACCTACTGGCGACTGCCAGTAGTGTATGTATATATATCATGCTTAGCATAAGTCCACCATCTAGTGTCTGGATCGGAAGTGTGTTTTTCTTTAAAGAAGTCTTTCGATTCAAGAGGTATAGTGGTGACTCCTCTTGCTTGTAGTGCCTATGGTCATTGACTCCGTTGTTAGATTGCTTTTTTCTGCCGTCGGGTTCGGTTGTGTGCTCCTCTTTTCCAGTCAAGACCGTCATTAGGATACTTTCTAATGCCGTAGATATTGTTTTCGATTGAGATTCTATCACTGTTTCTAGAAATATTAGATTAACATTGAATTGGTCCTGGGGACTCGATTCGATCGCGCCCTTTGGGGCTTAAATTCTCTTCCATCCGTTTTTTCAGAAAGACCATGGAACAGACTTCAAACTTTGTCCTTCGTGTCACACAAAATTTCCACACACAGATTTCCACAAGGTCATCTAGAAGAAACTTGCGACACCTGCAGGTCGTTCTGTTCAAAAAAGACTTTACGAGATCGGAAAGCTAGAAGACTACAGATGTCTTGACGCAACATGGAAGACACGCCAGACATTTTTGGTTCGGAGAAACCGGAAATAGAGGCACATCTGTCCTCTGCAGATGAGGGTAACTTCTCTCTAGAACAAAGCTCGGACTCCGGTGCAAAGCATGATAACATCACATCGGGGCAACAACCTGCGAGTAATTTGCCCAGTCTGCATTTCTATTGTTGCAAAAAAGAAGAGGACAAAGCTACTAGTGCTCTTCGCATTAGTCCTCCTCCAATCCCAGATGTACAAACTCCATCACCACAACAGTCACCAATTCATGACCCTATAGATTCACCAGAGGGATCACTACATTCTTTTACAGACCCAGCAGATAATACTGATCCTGATCTTTATCCACCCAAACCACTTTCTCCTGATGACACTACTACTTACCATGCATGACCTTATAAGTAGGGTGTCTAATTTTCATAAGGTAACACTACACTGAGGCAATAAAAGATGACTTTCTATTTGAAACTCTTTCTTCCACTCAACATTCCACACAGTCTCTTCCCATACTTAAATGAATGTTCAGACATACCACAGATATTTTTAATGACCCAGTTATAGATCTAGGTTTATTACTCCTAGGGTTGATTAAAAAAATAAATATATAAACCCTTCCTAGCAGACCCTAAATACATTAAGAGTCAACTCACACCAGACTCTTCAGTAGTGGCTACTACTCGAAAACGGGCAAACTCTTAAACAACTGGTGAAGCTCTCCCACCAAATGAGAGCAGACGTATAGACGCAGCTGGAAAAAGGGTAGCAGCACAATCATCCAACCATTGGAGAGTTGCCATCTCATTGGTCTTTTGTCACACTATGATAGGGCACACTGGGACGAAATGGAATAAATTCTACAATACCTTCCAGAGGAACATAAAAAAAGGCATATCAAATTGCATCAGAGGGAAAACTTATCTCCAGTACAAATATACGATGTACCCTGGATGCCACTGACACAGCTGCTAAGGGTATAAATACCAACCTTATACAGCTGCTAAGGTTATAAATACCAACCTTATACTAAGACTGCATGCCTGGCTAAGGGTATCTGGTTTCAGACCAGAAGTTCAACAAAATTTACTAGCCCTTCCCTTCGATGGAGAGCATCTTTTTGGGCCACAGGCGGACACTCTCCTATAAAAAATAAAGAAAGACAACGAAACAGCAAAAGCAATGTTTACCCTTCAGACACAATCACAGCGGGCGGCGTCGCTCCACCTATCGTGGAGGATCTAAAACAACCTACACTGAGACATCCACCCTTTATAAGAAAAAGCACAATCAACCATCCTCCCTTAGAGGATTCTATAGGGGTTCCTATTGAGGAAATAATAATAGAGGCGAAGGTAAAGAAGGTTTTTACAAACTCACCTCCACCACCACCAAGCCTTGACTGTCCCACTATCCCCCTCCGATCACACAAAACCTGTCGAAGGAAGACTACAACAATCCCTTCCCGCATGGATAAGTATCACATCCTATCAATGAGTGTTCAATCAATCAATCAATCATGTCACTTATAAAGCGCACTACATACCCGCGAGGGTCTCAAGGCGCTGGGGGAAGAGGGGGGTGGTGCTGCTACTGATCGAAGAGCCAGGTCTTGAGGAGTCTTCTGAAGGCCAGTAGGTCTTGGGTCTGTCGGAGGTTGGTGGGGAGGGTGTTCCAGGTCTTGGCGGCGAGGTGGGAGAAGGATCTGCCGCCGGCGGTCGTTTTCCGGATGCGGGGGACTGTGGCGAGGGCGAGGCTGGTCGAGCGGAGCTGGCGGGTGGGGGTGTAGAAGCTTAGTCGTCTGTTGAGGTAGGCTGGTCCGGAGTTGTGGAGTGCTTTGTGTGCGTGGGTGAGGAGCTTGAAGGTTATCCTCTTGTTGACAGGGAGCCAGTGCAGGTCTCTCAGGTGGGGTGTGATGTGGCTGCGTCGGGGGATGTCGAGGATAAGACGTGCAGAGGCGTTCTGGATGCGTTGCAGCCGTCTCAGGAGCTTAGCCGTCGTTCCTGCGTAGAGGGCGTTTCCGTAGTCCAGCCTGCTGGTGACGAGGGCCTGGGTGACTGTTTTTCTTGTTTCGGTGGGGATCCACTTGAAGATCCTGCGGAGCATTCGGAGGATGTTGAAGCAGGATGAGGAAACGGCGTTGACCTGCTTAGTCATGGAGAGGGTGGGGTCGAGGATGACCCCTAGGTTGCGTACGTGGTCGGTGGGTGGCGGGGCTGTTCCCAGTGATGTTGGCCACCAGGAGTCGTCCCAGGCTGAAGGGTTGGAACCAAGGATGAGGACCTCCGTCTTGTCCGAGTTCAGCTTCAGGCGGCTGGTCCTCATCCATTCGGCGACGGCCTTCATTCCTTCGTGGAGGTGGGCTTTGGCGGTGTGAGGGTCTTTGGTGAGGGAGAGGATCAGCTGGGTGTCGTCGGCGTAGGAGATGATGTTGAGGTTGTGCTGTCGGGCGACGTGGGCGAGGGGTGCCATGTAGATGTTGAACAGCGTTGGGCTGAGGGAGGAGCCTTGGGGTACGCCGCAGATGATCTTGGTGGCCTTGGATCGGAAGGGGGCGAGGCGGACGCTTTGTGTTCTGCCGGAAAGGAAGGATGTGGTCCAGTCCAGGGCCTTCTCTGGATCCCGGCGTCGTGAAGGCGTGTTCGTAGTGTGTGGTGGCAGACCGTGTCGAAGGCGGCTGATAGGTCCAGGAGGATGAGGGCTGCTGTTTCTCCGTTGTCTAGCAGGGTCCTGATGTCATCGGTGGCGGCGATGAGGGCGGTTTCGGTGCTGTGGTTGCTGCGGAAGCCGGACTGGGAAGGGTCCAGGATGTTGTTCTCCTCGAGGTAGCGGGTCAGTTGTTTGTTGACGATTTTCTCGGTGACCTTCGCGGGGAACGGGAGCAGAGAGATGGGTCGGAAGTTCTTGAGGTCCTTGGGGTCTGCCTTGGGTTTCTTGAGTAAGGCGATGATCTCGGCGTGCTTCCAGCTTTCCGGGAAGGTTGCTGTCTCGAAGGAGATGTTGATTATTTTCCGGAGATGGGGCGCGATGGCTGTACTGGCTTTGTTGAAGATGTGGTGAGGGCACGGGTCTAGCGGTGAACCGGAGTGGATGGTGTTCATGATATCGCTGGTGTCCTCGTCGTTGATGTTGGTCCAGGAGAGCAGGCGGTTGGTGGTTGTGGGGGCAGTGGTCTCGGTGGTTGCCGGGGCGGTCGTGGTGTTGAAGCTGTCGTGGATGTCAGCGATTTTGCGGTGGAAGGAGGTGGCCAGTGAGTCGCACAGGTCTTGCGACGGCTGGATGTCGTTGGTGTTGGAGCTGGGGTTGGAGAGTTCCTTCACGATGTTGAAGAGCTCTTTGCTGTTGTGTGCGTTGTTGTCTAGGCGGTCTTTGAGTGAGGCCCTTTGGCGGATCTGATGAGGTGATGGTGATTGCGGGTGGCGCTCTTGTGGGCGGCGTAGCTGTCCGCTGTCCGTTCGTGGAGCCAGATCTTCTCCAGTTTTCGGCATGTTCGTTTGGAGGCCTGGAGGTCTTCGGTGAACCAGGTGGCTTTCTTGCTGGTGTGGCTGTTGGGCGGATTCTTGAGCGGGGCGAGGGTGTTGGCGCAGTCGTCGACCCACTGTCTGCGGTTGCGGGCGGCGGTGTCGGGGTCGGAGGGTTCGGCGGGTGGGCCGCCATAAATGGGGAGGTGGGAGGGAGGAGCAGGGAATGGGGCAGCGAATGGGCAGTGAGGGGGCGGGGGCGCAGCGGCGGGAAACAGGCACAGAAAGGAAAAAACGATCACAATCAGGGGCAGCAAGGGGGCACAGAAAGGAAAAACGATCACAATCAGGGGCAGCAAGGGGGCACAGAAAGGAAAAACGATCACAATCAGGGGCAGCAAGGGGGCACAGAAAGGAAAAAAACGATCACAATCAGGGGCAGCAAGGGGGCACAGAAAGGAAAAAACGATCACAATCGGGCAGCAAGGGGGCACAGAAAGGAAAAAAACGATCACAATCAGGGGCAGCAAGGGGGCACAGAAAGGAAAAAACGATCACAATCAGGGGCAGCAAGGGGGCACAGAAAGGAAAAAACGATCACAATCAGGGGCAGCAAGGGGGCACAAAGGAAAAAACGATCACAATCAGGGGCAGCAAAGGGGCACAGAAAGGAAAAAACGATCACAATCAGGGGCAGCAAAGGGGCACAGAAAGGAAAAAACGATCACAATCAGGGGCAGCAAGGGGGCACAGAAAGGAAAAAAACGATCACAATCAGGGGCAGCAAGGGGGCACAGAAAGGAAAAAACGATCACAATCAGGGGCAGCAAGGGGGCACAGAAAGGAAAAAAACGATCACAATCAGGGCAGCAAGGGGGCACAGAAAGGAAAAAACGATCACAATCGGGCAGCAAGGGGGCACAGAAAGGAAAAAACGATCACAATCAGGGGCAGCAAGGGGGCCACAGAAAGGAAAAACGAGCACAATCAGGGGCAGCAAGGGGGCCACAGAAAGGAAAAAACGAGCACAATCAGGGGCAGCAAGGGGGCACAGAAAGGAAAAACGATCACAATCAGGGGCAGCAAGGGGGCACAGAAAGGAAAAAACGATCACAATCAGGGGCAGCAAGGGGGCACAGAAAGGAAAAACGAGCACAATCGGGCAGCAAGGGGGCACAGAAAGGAAAAACGAGCACAATCAGGGGCAGCAAGGGGGCACAGAAAGGAAAAAACGATCACAATCAGGGGCAGCAAGGGGGCACAGAAAGGAAAAACGATCACAATCAGGGGCAGCAAGGGGGCACAGGAAGGAAAAAACGATCACAATCAGGGGCAGCAAGGGGGCACAGGAAGAAAAAAACGAGCACAATCAGGGGCAGCAAGGGGGCACAGAAAGGAAAAAACGAGCACAATCAGGGGCAGCAGCAGGGCACACAGATGGAGCTGTGTGGTGGGGGAGCGACCTACCAGTCAAGGTCAGGGGTCGCTGAGTGTTAGATATTATCCAACATGGTTATTGTCTAGAGCTTACTTCAATACCTCCAAACATTCCACCTCACACCCACAGATTATCAACAGACCATCAAAAGCTACTATAAGAGGAAGTTCAAGCTCTACTGAACAAAGTAACAATAGAACTAGTGCCATTTCAACAGCAGGGCACAGGGTTCTATTCCCTTTACCTCCTTATATCGTAAAAGGATGGAACTCTAAGGCCCATCACAGACCTCTAAACAGATACATAATTTCAGAACATTTTCATATGGTCACTCTTCAGGACGTCATACCACTTCTTCAACCGGGAGACTTCATGACTGCATTAGACCTAAAAGATGCATATTTTTACATTCCAGTTCACCCAGCACATAGGCAATACCTCAGGTTTGCTTTCAACGGACAACACTGTCAGTTCAAAGTGCTTCCGTTCAGGGTCACCACAGCCCCCAGGGTGTTTACCAAATGTCTAGCAGTAGTAGCAACTCACTTGCGAAGGCAAAGCATACACATTTTTCCATATCTAGACCACTGGCTTATCAAAAGCAACACATATCACAAATGTTTGCAACACACACAAACAACAATAAATGTACTACACAGATGGGATTTACAATCAGTGCAGTAAAATCATACCTGTATCCTCTCCACATGCAAACTTACTTGGGAGCCATCCTTAATTGTCAAACAGGAGTAGCTTACCCAAATGCAGCCAGAATACAAACTTTTCAAAACCCTTGTTCCACAGTTTCAACCTCACAAACAGATATCAGTGAGAACAGTTACGCGTCTCCTAGGGACCATGGCATCATGCATAACCATTGTACCTCATGCCAGACTCCATATGCGCCCTCTACAACAATCCTTAATGCAACAATAGTCTCAAGTGGAGGGTCAATTAGAGGATCTAGTGTTTATCAGCCGTCAAGCTTCCCACTCTCTGCAACGGTGGAACTCCAAGAATCTCTTAAAGGGACGGCCTTTTATAAACCCAATTCCACAAACAACCATAACAATGGACGTATCAATGACTGGATTGGGCGCGCACTCACAGGAAATGACTGTACATGGGCATTGGACACACAGTGAATCCTTTCTACATATCAATCACCTAGAGCTGCTAGCTGTTCTAACGATAAAAGCATTCCTTCCTCACCTCAGAGGCAACGTAATCTTAATCAAAACAGACAACATGACTACCATGTACTATCAGCAGAAACGGGGGGGGGGGGAGCAAATCTCCACAACTGTCTCTCCTAGCACTAAAAATATGAAAGTTTGCTCTACAATAGAATATTCAGTTGTTCACAGGGTACATACCAGGAGTGGACAGCGACTTGGCAGATCTCCTAAGTCCACGAGTGGGAACACAACATATAAGTCCTACACCCATTCTTCCACCAATGTGGACAACCGGACATTGACCTATTTGCAACACCACAGAACGCAAAATGCCAAAACTTCGCCTCCAGGCTGCAACACCTACAGTCCAAAGGCAATGCACTATGGACCAATTGGTCAGGGATATTTGCTTACGCTTTTCTACCTCTTCTCCTACTTCCATTTGTAATTCACAAACTTAGGCAGACATCGCTGACACTCATCCTAGTGCTCCCACATGGGCCAGACAACCATGGTACACAACACTACTAGAATTGTCAGTAGTCCCTCATCAACTACTACCCAACAGACAAGACCTCCTCACTCAGAACCAAGGAGCGATAAGACACCCAAACCCCAGATCTCTCAATCTTGCAATTTGGCTCCTGAGGTCTTAGAATTTGGACACCTAAATTTACCACAAGAATGTATGGATATCCTAAAAGAATCAAGAAGACCCACAACATGGACCTGCTATGCAGCAAAGTGGAAACACTTTGTTCATTATTTTCACTCAAAGGGTATTGATCCACTAAATGTATCACCTCAAACATTCTATCTTACCTACTTCAACTGCAAGCTGCAGGGTTAGCATTTACTTCTATAAAAATACATCTTACAGCGCTAGCTGCATACTTTAAAAATAGAAAACAAACTTCCCTATTCAGAATCCTCGTTCATGTTGTTAAATTGCCTCCATCGGATAGAATTTTAATTTTTTCTAGTCACTTTGATGAAGTGTTTCCATGTGTTTCGTCACAGCATTACTCCGATCTTTTTTTGTGATAACTCTTACATGGTCCAATATTCGTTTCTTTAATTCACAGATGGTACTTCCCACATATTTGAGATTGCACGGGCATTCTATTACATATACCACAAATTGGCTTTTACATGTGATGTGTTGCTTGATTTTCCATTTCTTCTTTGTTTCCATAATTACTTCTTGTTTATTCATTTAAATTTGGCATACCTTGTATTTATTGCATTCGAAAAATCCTGACTGTATCAGCCAATTGGCAGACTTTCTCTTTTTTTTTTTTTAAATGACTGTGCATCAAGGTATCTTTTAAATTTTTTGCTGTGCGAAAGGTGATATTCGGATGATTATCCATGATTTTAGCCACTGTCGGGTCCAATTGCAAGATGTTCCAATTTTTCCTCAGAATCTTGTTGATTCCCTTTGCCTCCACTGAATATGTGGTGATTAACCATATAGGACTTTCCTTTTTCGAATCTTTCTTTTTTCTTTAACATGGAGGATCTGGGCATTTGTCTAATTTTGGTTAGTCCGGTTTTGATTGCGTGTTGTTTATATCCTCTCATTTCAAATCTTCGGGTTGTTTCTTGAGTATGTTTTTCCATTTCTTTATCCTGGGAGCAGATTCTTTGGATTCTCAAAAATTACCCATATGGGATACTGTTTATTAAACTGTGTTGGTGGAAGCTTTCTGCATGCAAAAATGTGTTTGCAGTTTTCGTTCTATGAAGAGTAGTTTGGATTTTGTTATCTTCAATATAGATTTCTGTATCAAGCAATATTACTCTTGAACTGCTTATGTCATATGTGAATCTCAAATTTGTTGTAGTTTTATTCAAAATGTTGAAATATTGTTGAAATTCAACTTCGGTTCCGTCCCAAATTATGAATAAATCGTCAATATATCTTAACCACATGATGGTGTTATTGACGTATACATCATTTTCTGGCATCCATGCCACTTTTTGTTCCCACCAGCCCATTGTTACACATGCATAACTTGGACTGAAGGAGAAGCCCATGGCTGTGCCTTTCACTGGTTTTTAGAGTTCATTTCCAAACAAGAAAACATTTTGTGTTAGACACATCTTTATCATTTCGAGCAGCATTTCATTGTGGCGAGAATATTGAATGTTTCTTTTCTTTAGGAAATACTCCATTGTGATTAGTTTGAATGGTTGTTGCCATGGAACTTCTTGTAGATGCCTCAGGAGGACACTTGTGTCCCTTAGATACGAGTTGAGATCCTGAACATATGTAATTAGAAAGAAATCAATATAATTTGCAATAGGTTCCAATAGGGCTCCCTTAGCCGATATAATTGGCCTCCCTGGCGGTTTTGTTGGATGGTTTGAATTTTGGGCAAAAATAGATTGTAACAGCAAGAATACAAAGAGTATTTGTGGGAGGACGCTAAAACCAGACTCACAGCTGCGTGTCACAGTCTGAGGCCGGGGACAAGGTAGGCAAGCTTCTGGCCTGGCTAGACAAACGTGCACGAGCGGATAGGTGGGTGACAGAGCTCCGACTAGATGATGGAACAATCACGTCAGGCCCAGAAGAGGTAGTGGACGCATTAGCGGTGCACTACAAGCGCGTTTACACTCCCACAACAAAAATTGAATTACAGGATGCGATAGCGTTCCTTCGAGTTATACACCTACCAACACTTACAAAGGAAGAGACCCAATTATTAGAAACAGACCTAACAACAGACGAATTAACACTTGTCATGAAAAAGATAAAGTCAGGAAAGGCCCTAGGTCCCAATGGCATACCCATCGAACTTTACAAGCGGGTGGCTACTACACTCACCCCCCACCTGCTAACAATGTATGAAGCCAGCCTAGAAAAGGGAGAGCTCCCCAGAGACCAACGTATAGCTACCATAGTAGGCATCCATAAGCCAGGTAAACCGCCCTCAGAAAGCACCTCCTGCCATCCTATTTCCTTGATTAATGCAGAGGCCAAGATACTGGCCAAAACACTGGCTAATAGATTAACTCCCCACCTCTTAAAACTGGTCCATCCGGACCAATCCGGATTTATGCCAGGAAGAAATACAGCACTAAATCTCAGACGCCTGCACAGTGTCCTGAGCCGCAAACACACCATCCAAGAAGAGGCTGCCATATTATCTCTTGACGCAAGGATGGCCTTCGACTCGGTCGAATGGCCATTCCTCTTTGCGGTCCTCCAACATCTAGGGTTTGGGCCTAAATTCTGCTCATGGGTTCGATTATTGTACACTAATCCACTAGCATATGTAGTAGCCAACGGACATATCTCCGGTGAATTTCCCCTGGGACTTCGGACGAGGCAAGGCTGCCCCCTGTCCCCACTCCTGTTTGCCTTAGTACTAGAACCATTGGCAGCCTGGATAAGGAAAGATCCAGTTATCCGCGGGCTCCGATGGACGGAGGGATGGGAAGACCGTATATCCCTTTATGCGGACGATATCCTCATATACATGGCATCCCCAAAACGCTCCCTACATAGGCTCTTAAACATATGCGAAGTGTACGGGACGGTCTCAGGCTACACCATCAACTGGGGAAAACCGGTATTGTATATTTTACATGGGCCTCCTCCAGCATTGCCGAGGGGTTGTGCGGTAAGAATAGTCACTGACAGTTTCAAATATTTGGGGATTTATGTTACGTCCAACCTTGACGACTTCATGGCGAGAAACCTCCAGGAACCGCTGCAAAGACTAGGCGGGACGCCAAACACTGGCAATCACTGCCCCTCACCCTATTGGGTAGAGCAGCACTTTTTAAAATGATGGCACTCCCCACATTCCTTTATGCCCTTCACAACACCCCTTTCTGTGTCCCCACATCATATTTTGAAGCAATAGACTCAGAGGTGAATAATCTCCTATGGGACGGGAAACCCGCTAGGATAGCTGCGGCTAAGCTGGTTAAGAGCTGGTATGACGGCGGTATTGCACTTCCAAATGTCCTGACCTACTACTGGGCCTCTCAGCTAGCCATGATTAATCAATGGCTCCACTCGCCCCAAACTGACCCTGTGTACCGACTAGACAGACATGTCCTGGGAGTGGGAGGGATCAATCGAGTACTCTATAATAAAAAGCGAAAATCAGACCTTCTGGGACCGACCGCACATACCGTCCACATATGGCATGCGGCAACACGGGACACAGGCAAGCTGGGAAAACTGGGCAAGAGTAGGGGGTTTAGACAGTGGGACGCCATAGGGATCTCGTGAGTGAGTGACCTCTGGAAGGCAGGGGGGTCGTCACCTTCGCCCACTTACAAGACCAATATGAAATGGCGCCCACTGAGCTGTTTCGATACTTACAGGTTAAACACGCTCTAGGAGCAGCTATCCCACCAGATACGACCCTTCCAGAGGCCTCCCCATTAGAAGACAGACTCCTCACGGAACATATGGACAAGAAGGCGATCTCACTCACATACCGGAAAATCATCAATAATCAGTTAGATCCTATGCAATTGCTACGGGAAAAATGACAGACTAACGTGGGCGAATTGGACGACACTGACTGGCAGGAAGCGCTAGAGTCCCCGAGGGTGGTGGCTGTGTCCTTTAAGCTGCGTCTAATACAACTCAAAGTGCTCCACAGAACATATTTTACTAGGGTGACATTATGCAAGATCGGGAAGACCAGTGACCACTTCTGCCTGCGACACTGTGGTGACATTGGCACCTTTTACCACACACTTTGGGAATGCCCTGCAATTCAGCCGTACTGGACGACAGTAATGAGCACTATCGCACAAGTCAGTGCCTGTCCTGTACCGCCTGAGCCGAAACGATGTCTCCTAAACATCTGGGAACCAACAGACATGAATCACACAGCCCAAGCTTGGACAACCCTTGGTATGACCATGGCCAAACGGAATATTGCCAGACATTGGGGGGTGAGTAATGCTCCAATCCTTGGAGACTGGTGTAAAGACATGGACATGGCCATGGTGGCGGAAAAAGCCACGTATGTTCACAGAGGATGCCCCAAAAAATGGGAAAGAATGTGGGGTAAATGGAATACATTTAGGGGAGGTATTTGTACCCCACCGACTGTAAATCCAGTGTCAGAAGATGATGATCAATAATGAAACCTGTTTGTTCGTTGATAAACCTTATATTGTATGTCAGATGTGCTATATACATATGTTTCGATGTTATATGATGGAAACTAGTATCTTAGGGATGTGTCATGCCGCAAATGTCACTATAGCAAGTCCTACCTTTAATAAAATGTTTTTGTTTTTTTTTAAATAGATTGTTGCAGTTACTGGATGATAAGTTGTTTAATATTTCTGTTCTTCATCCAGTAGGTTCATTTTTACCCAACTGTCTAGTTTTTCATCCAATTAATTCTTAAATTGTGGTGTTGGGTTCTCTTTTAGCTTGACATAATACTTGCTATTCTTTAATTGGGAATATATTTCCTTCATATATTCTTCTTTATTCATGATTATTATATTTCCACCTTTATCATCTGTTTTTATCTCTATTGTGTCATCTTGTGTAGCTTCTGAAGTGAATCTCTTTCTTGAAATGATAGGTTATTTGTATATTTTTCTTTTGTCAGTTTGTAACGGTCTTGTACCACTGCTTCATGGAACACATCGATCTTGTTGCCAAATGGTAATTGTGGGTATTAGAGTCTCTTTGGTTTTTTTCCCCACTCATCCCTGCACTTATTGGCAGGCACTGTTCATCAAAATTGGAGATTCCCGGGTCTCCCCCTTAATCTTCCAGATCAATTAGGACTTGTAGCCCAGATGCATCCTCTGCAGTCAGTGCTATTGTAGGTTTCTCAATTATTTTCTTAAAATCCCTCATTTTTTGGTTTTCTGCAATTTTTTTGCCAATTCGATTTTCCTGATGTATTTATATAAATCAGTTCTTGTCTGTGCTAGGTCCATGTGTGTTACTGGACAGAAATTAAGACCTTTTTAAAAGTGAAATTTCTGATTCCTTCATTTCTCTCTTTGATAGATTTATTACATTGAGTTCTTGTTGCAAATAATTTAGGGTTTCTTCTTTTCCTATTACTTTTTCCTCTTCTCATCTGTTACCCCTTCCTCGACTCCAATGCCTTCCTCACCCTCTTGGGGTGTAGGTGGAACCTCCCCTGTTTTTCTCCCACTGTCGTCGTTGAAGGGCCAACCTCATCTCATTTAAAACGTGCGCCACCTTCAATTGTTACATTGGGTCCCCCTTCTACTTCATTTATATCTGTATCAGTTGGGGAAGACAAACTCCCGGAAGTATTAGTTGCCATATCCAATTGATCTTGTTGTTTTAAGATGTTAAATTTCCTGGCAAATGTAAAGATACGTCCTTCCTCATAATCTTCTTCATCTCTCTGGAATTTCGTCTGTTTGTGCAACTGTACCTCTTCCTCATGTTTTTCGATCTTCTTTTTCAATTCTTCCTTAAATCTTTTCATTTCACTCTTCAAGTCTGCTTGTTCCAATTCTTTCTCCAATTCCTTGAGTTGTGTTTGAATAGTTTTCAATGCTATCTCTTTGTTTGACCAAATTTGCAATTAAACCTAGAGAGGAATTTAAGATATGTTCCCCCAATTCATGTAATAATTCATTGCTTGTATCTTGATGGCTTGGCATTAAAGAGATTCTCAATCCTCTTGGTACTCTTTTTACTTCCATGTATTTTTTTTAGAGATAGTACTTCCCACCATTTATTTTTGTCTTTCTTAGACAGCTTCTCCCATATTCTCAATTTGTTTCTAATGTCCGTTTTTTATCCAGTTGTCCTTTATCTGGTACTTTTGTGGTAATGGAGCTTCTTTGTTCAAAAACTGTTGCAATAATTGCGTACTGTTTTGCTTTTCGGCCATCCATCATTCGAATTCAGTTTAATAAAACAATTTAGTGATTCATTAAGAATTCCTTTATGATAAGTTTGTCACCCGTTTCCAATTCACTGTTTTTAAAATTGTATTTCACTTTAATTTATGTATTTTTTTTTTTTTTATGGACCCTGTTCCTCCCAAGAGGAATTTGACTTTTGAGGAAGCCCTTAACCCACCACTGGAGGTGGCATCAAGACAGACACCTCTCCACCTTCTCCTCTACCTCACCTTTCTCCTCCTCCTTTGCCTTCCTCCTCCACTACCACCTGCAGACCCATCACCTGATTCTTCTCAGGGATCCCTGCATTCTGGTTTTTGGGGAGATGGCCCTAGGTCTTGATTTGGCCCATTTGATATTCCCTTTGACCCACACCCCCATAACAGCCCGTGGGAAGATTATGATGACCAACCCCTGATCGCTACCCTGCTAAACTTTCCCCACTGGACAATACTACCTCATATCATGAGGTATTAGAGATCAGCCACTTTTCACTAGGTGGAAACGCATAAGCAGCAGGAGGATGACGACTTCTTGATGGAAATCCTCTCCTCCACCCAAAATCCATGCAATATTTGCCCATGCTTAAGCCTGCTCCTGACCTCTTTAAAGAGCTGGTAAAGGCACAAGTGATCACTTTTAGGGTCGACAAAAAATATAAACTGTTCCCGTCTGAGCCTCCTTACATCATGGGTCAAGTCCAACCTGATTCCTTGGTATTACACATTGATCACAAGGGGTAGTCGTATAATCCTAACAGAACCTGGGCTTGACATAAGCCGCATCCACCTGGCTCATTAGAGGAGAGGGTGCTTTGGACTTTTGAGAAAGTGTACTCCTGATTTAAGAGGATGAAGTATTAAAAAATGTCTGTTTAATGAGTTGTGTGGGTTGAGGGGGAAAGCGTATGCACGGTATTATGTTAAAATATTTTTCCGAGCTAAATAACGTGGTGGGACCAATACAATAATAGTATTGTAATCACAAGTATTTTGCTGATTTATCCTCACAGAGTACCATTTATTTGAGCATCCCTGGTAGTACACAGCGCCCCAAAGCTTGCCAACTCCCGGGGCACAGGTGATGCACCCCCTCCCTTTAGGGAGAGTAAAAGGATAGACGTGCCAGGGAAGCGTGTCGCTGCCCAGTCTGCTACGCATTGCTGTATCGCCAATTCTATAGATTTACTCTCCTGAAATGATAGGGCACACTGGGATGAAATGGAGGAGTTGCTTCAGCACCTCTCAGACCAGTACAGAAATAGGGGCAAGCGCTTCTGGCAGAGGGTAAAATGATATCCAATATTCGGTGCGCCCTTGATGCAGCAGACACCGCTGCCCGGGCATTAACAATAGTCTTCTCCTTCCCTGACACACCTGGCTATGTGTTTCCAGCTTTAAACCAGAGTTGCAGCAGCATCTGTTCAACTTGCTATTTAACGGGGAATACCTATTCAGCTTGCAAGTTAACAAGATGCTGGAAAAGATAAAGAGGGATACAGTGACTCAAAAGGCCATTGGGGCACTACAGACATCATCCGCCCATGACTCCTTTCGCTGGCTAAAACCACCACCCGAGGCATCCACTTCCTTCCCCAATCAACAACAGCATAAGACACCCTCTCTGGGCTATTACAAGGGAGGGTAGAAAAACAACAATGGTAGAGGCAAGAGCAGAGGCACAGCCCCCAAAGGGACCACACCTGCAAAACAGTGACTCCCTTTTCCCCCTGACCACATAACACCTGTCGGGGGAACACTGCAAAGGTTTCTGTCCTGCTGGATAGATATCCCCTCGAACCAGTGGGTTCTCAAATTCTTAGTAGAGGGGCACTGCTTAAAACTCACACAAACGCCACCAAATATGACCGCCCTGTAGACACAAACTCTCCTTGGAACATCAGCATCTGCTTCAAGCGGAGATGCATGCACAACTCGGCAAAGGGGCCATAGAACCTGTGCCACCACAACATTATGACAAACGGGTATATTCTCTAATCATCCTCATTCTCAAGAAGGATCACTAAGGCCCATTCTCGGCCGTCGCCCCTAAACAAATACATCATGTCAGAACTCTTTCACATGGTGACACTCCAGAATTTCCTTCCACTACTACAGCAAGGCGATTCCATGACTGCTCTCGATCATAGGACTCGTACTTCCACATTCCCATCCACCCTGCACAACGCTGGTTCCTGCGGTTTGTGGTAAGTGGTCAGCATTACCAGTTCAAAGTGCTGCCCTTCGGGGTTACCACAGCCCCCAGGGTGTTCACAAAGTGTCTTTCTGTGGTAACCGCTCACCTCCAAAGGAACGGCGTTCATGTCTTCACTTACTTTGTGATTGGCTGATCAAGATCTTTACGAAACAGTAGTGCTTAGCGCACACAAGTCACCATACATCTATTACACAGCCTAGGCTTTACCATCAGTGCCACTAAACCTAGTCTCCAGCCCCTTCAGGTCCAGCCCTTCCTAGGGACCATACTCCACTCTGTTACCGGGAAGCATACTCCAGCCCTGCAAGGATTAAAGTTTTCCCAGCGCCGCTCCCTCTTTTTCAGCCAGATTGTCAGATCACGAAAGATCATGCGCCTCTTCGGTATGAAGGCCTCCTGCATTACTATAGTCCCATATCATAGGTTTCACATGAGCCCATTACAGGAACGTCTAGCAACACAGTGGTCACAAGTGGAGGGCCATTGGAAGATCCCACTCAACCCGTATAAAAAAGAGCTTCTGTGGCTTTCTTGGGTAATATACCTATTGTTGACATCTGTAAAGCAGCTACCTGGTCGACTCCCCACACATTTACTAAACATTACTGTGTGGATATCTTATCTTGCCAACATGCCAGTGTTGGCCAAGCTGTACTACACACACTTTTCCAATCTTATGCAACATCCTCGTGCTAGCCACTGCTTTAGGGAGGACTGCTTTACAGTACATCTACTGCTACACATTCCACGAATGGAAAATGTTACTTATCCTGTAAGCATCTGTTCGTGGCATGTAGTGCTGTACATTCACATGCACCCACCCTCTCCCCGGAAGCCCCTCTGATACTGCAGCAACCTTTTTCTTTCATCTTCCTCCGCATGGTCATCATATTCTGTATCTCTGTGCTCCATATACATCCTCACCCTCCGTACAGGGAAAACAAGCTAACAATAGAACTGATGCCCATGTGCATTTCAAGCGATAGGTGTAGTCACCATACCCTGTGACTTGAAAGACTTCTTCGAAGAAAAACAACTCGCACATGTCCCAGTCCAATACTAGAAGGCAGGGGTATGCATAGCATGTGAATCTATGCACTAAGTGCCACGAATAAATACCTACAGGGTAAGTAACATTTACTTTTTTTTGTTTTTTCCTTATTTTGTTTCCTTGTTTATTTAGCAGGGAACTCAGAGGCTCCATAGCAGCAGCAGAGCAGGAATTCTGTGCTGGGCATTGGAACCAGCAAGCCATGATTCCCAACGAGGAGCCAGACAGAGCAGCAAGGGCAGGTTTGAAAAGGGGAAGATCTGCCTCAATCCCTCTCTCAGCTTCTTAAAAGGACTAAAAGCACAGTCCTATATGAGGCTTGGATAAGGCTGGGGATCCTGCCTCTGCTGCTCTGTGTTGCCTTTCAGTGGCTTCTGGGATGCACTGATGTGCACTCTGACAGCCACATTTTAGCTAATATGCTGTGTTGCCGAGGTATGCGCAGTATGTCTGCTAAATAAAATGGATTGTGTCTGTGTGTGGGGATCATAGTTGATCAATGCCCCTCGACATGCACAAACTAGACATCCGACTACAGAGTGTTTTATTTTCAAACATCACTCTGAAACTGGATCATGCCTCAGCCCCCTCCTCTTGCCATCAGTAGCCTGGAGACTAGGCAGAGACGGCTGACCTGTGCACTCGTTCTGTTCATGAAAACATGGAACTCGTTTTTACATGAACGCTGCTAAATTGAAAACTGCGCAGGGGCCCTTCAGGAGGCACGGGGCTGCACCCAGAAGCCCCCGTGGTAAAGAGCCGTTGCTGCCACAAAGGTATTAGGGTCTTTAGTACTGATTTTAGACATCCTTCATTGTGCCATGGGCATTGGTGCATAATTTCATGAAGCACTACTGCCTTGACAATCTGGTCCGCCTGGAAGTATGCTTCACCCGCTCATACCTTTTTGTCGGAGTCCACTACTAAGACCCTGCACCTTTTGGAAGTTACTGCTTTGCTTTTGAAGGAATTTGCAATTAGAAGTATCCATCAGAAAGAGTGTTACCCAAAGAAAAATGACTCATGTGATTTGACAGCTTTGCTTAGGATACAATTTCTGCAACACCATCTTGATCTGAACTGGAATTTGTTTCTCACCTCACAGTCCGTACTTCTTGGAATTTCCTGATAGGTATTTGAATCTCTTCATTGATTGTCTGAAGAGTACATCCTTCTAAAGGAAACCTCCTGTTAGGCTCCTGCGTTTATACCGATCTCACACACACACATTTTCGTGGGTATCTGGATCTGTCAGGCACATGGCCTCTGGACACTCCTCAACAGAGATCTATACATCAGCTATCTGGAGGTGAAGGCCATTTTTAGGTCTCGCTGAGCCAGCGCGCATGCGCTGCTCTGCGAGACATTTAGTAAGGGGCTTTTGGAAGTGCTACCAAAGAGGCTTTTTCCGGCCACCAGCTTGCATTCACGCGAGCGTGCACGCGCGCAACCGCCAGTTTTCAGCGCCCGATCAGGCGCCATCTGTCTTTCCTCTCACTTGATTGCTTTCACGCTCCTCCGCCCCTCCCCCGCCGCGTCGCGCTGCTTTCACTTTCGCGCGTGGCCAATGCTTGTTTATTATCATCAACAGCAGTGTAAGAAACGCTTTGTGTGCTCTCCCTCCCACTTTTAGCGGGAGGCGCCCGCGCGCTTGTTTCCTTGGGGTCTGCCTCAGGCATGTGTGTCGGCGCCCATTTCACAGAGCGGTGCTAAACGTTTCGGATGGCGTTTCACACCTAATCTCCCCATCCTGTCTTGCACGCCCTCCCACAACACTGCTTACCTGCCCCACCAACTCTCCGAGGTCACCTGGCTGTGCCATCCCCGCCCATCGCTGCTTGTAAGCAGGTCGTTCTGGCTCTCTATCGAAATCGCACTCTACACTCAAAATGGAGGCAGTAGTATCCCTAGCCTAAGTTCAGGGGACCGAGAGGCGCTGCAGCCCAGTAGGAGGCATGTTAAATGGCTCCCTCTGCTCTGTTTTTTCTTTAATCCTCGGGTCAGGCTCCTTTGTGCTTTCACTTTAAGAGGCTGAATGGGAGCGCCAAGCTGCGTTAACCTGTGCCTCTTAGCGCTGCCTCTCCACTTGGCGTTAATGACAGCCAGTGTCTGTTGGCACTGAGCGCCCCTGCGCCAGCGTGCAGGGGGTTAATGAAGCCTCGGGTCCAGACCCCACTGCTGACTTTTTGTGTAAAGCGGAGCCTTGGGATTCCCCGTGTATTGACATACCAAGGCATCTTTACTGCCCAGTGACAATGCTTTGCCCTTCTAAAAATATTTGCAATTGTATCATACTCTGCTTTTCTCCCTACCTTTAAGAGTATGGGTTTCCGATTTAACTTTGGATCTTAGAATGCTCATCTAAATTGTAAAAGACATACAATTGTGTGTCTTTTGCTTTCTCGCATCTAAATTGTGGCTGCTCTTTTTTATGCACAAACCTTTAGATGCGCTGCCAATGCTTGAATATAAAGGTCGTCTGACAGCAGTATCTGCAGTATACAAAATAGATGGATTGATGTAGGAAGGGGTAATGATGCGAGAGTGGCAGATAAAGGGATTGACTAAGGTGCATAGTGAGAGACTGATGAATAGGAGATGCATGTAAATTAAGAGAAAGAAATGTAGAAACATTCAGTTCTGGGCGTGGCGTGTGTTTTCATCTCTTGTATCTCCATGTGTGTCACTTTCCATGTCTCTCGCTGTTGGATACCTTCCTCTGCCTCTTTCTGCTTCTATCACACTGCCTCTTCAGGTTTTTCTTTTTCGGTCTCTTCCTTTTTGTTTCTTTCACTGTTGCTCTCTTTTCATCTTACAGTCTGTTTCTCCCAAATTAACCTGCATTTCTCTGCTTCTGCTGTGTTTCTTACTATTCCTTTTGTCTTTCCCTGTCTCATCTGGTCTTTCTGGCTGATTTAATTTCTCTCTTTGTCAGCCTTTCTATGTCTCTCCCTTTCTTTTGCCTCTAAGTCACACTTGAGTGTGTCTATTTATCTAATGCTGTTTCACTTTGCAATGCACATCAAGGGCAGCTTTGAAGTGATTTAATTTATAGTTGCTCGTTTTTTTCCCTCCAAATACATCGGAGCTGCCAGGGCAATGGAATAGGGCAGTGGTATGTTTACGGTGGTATCATGCACAAAATCTTATCGTTTTTGTATAACACACGGGCTGCACTCTCAATCGCACTCTCTTCCTCCATAAAACAAGCATTGGCATAGCCAATAGGTCTCGTTTTTGGGACCTTATAAGTATTTCGTTATGCAGCACAATATCCTTGGTGCAACAACATCAACTATTGCATGGCTAAACACTTATAAGGTCCCAAATGCGAGACCTATTGGCTATGCCAATGCTTGTTCTTTTAGGATGGAGGTATTTCCTTTTTTGTCCTCTTTGGGAAAGTTGTCCAAGCCATCACATCACCACCACTGCAATGCTTTTTCTAAACAAGCAGTGGGAACTCTGTCTAACTCTCTGCAACTGGCCCACTTGATCGCAGCATTCACCCAGTTGTGTTCTATCTACATGGAAGGAGAAGCATGGAAATAGTCTTCTTCTTTGGGTTGCATAGTGTCCCACATGAGTGTGAGCCAAATCGGAAAATTATTGTGCCCATATTGAGAACCCTGGCTTCCAGTAACCAGTCCTCTGAGCTACAGGCACTCGAGCCAACTTGGTTTTTTGAAGCTTGATTATATCATATGCTGTCTTCTTGAAAGTTTGAAATCAGATCCCCAACCTGGTGGAAAGAAAGGAAAGCAGAATGATAAAGGTAAGGAAAGAGTATCCTCAAGATTATTCTGAACAAAAATGTCCTGTATCTTTCCTAACACCCACAAGCCCCTCAATTAGCATAATTTGTGTTACAGACTTTCACATAAGAAAAAACATGAAGGAGTTGGTCCATGGGTAATCGTTGGAGTTCATGCTCGCCGAGGGATGTTTGAGCCTAGAAAGTGCCAAAGTCTTATAGAGTGACAATATTCTTTTTTTAGAACTCTTTCAGGTTTTGTCTCTCAGTTTAAGCAAACCCCAGTCTGTTGTGAAGGAGAGAGAGGAGCGACTAAGAGTTTTAGGATTATGTCTCTTGTGGGTTTCCAGTTTAGAAGTACTTCTCATAAATATATACATGCATAACGCACATAACTATAGTGCTGCTTGGAAGATATAGTTTGTGGTTGCAAGCATCTAAAATCAGGAACGGTGAATGGTGCAGGTACCACCTTCATAGGTATTAGTATTCCAGTACAGTGCTTATTATGAGTGGTAGATTTTGGCTTCATGGTCCAAGCTTCTGGAATGACGAAAAAGCAACTTCTTTTTACAGGTCTCAATCGTAGCTACATGCCATCCAGTACCATAGCATTGTGAATGTGCAGAATCCAGTTCCAGACCTCCCAGTAAACCGCATGTGTGGCTGTAGATACCCATACTTTGCATACTTCTGACATTTAGTGTTTGGCTTAAACATTACAAGTAGTTTTTCTTTGAAGAAGCTTTGAGTCACAAGATGTTGCGTGACTCTTTCCTTAGTGTTATAATGTGCATGCACACTGACCGCAGCCTTAGATTGTTTATTCTGCCATCGGATTGAGATGTGTTCTGTATTGGCGGTGAGCTCAACAGTCTTCCAGGGCCTTTCTCAAGCATAGCCCTTTGTGGCTTTAGACACCCAAGACTGGAGTACAATCCTTGTGACTCTGTGAATGTGAAAGGCGTAGAACGATTGGAATCCACCACAGAACAATTTTTGCAGTGCCATTGTACATGGAGAAAGATCCGAATCAAGGCCTCTGTTGAGTCCTTCGTCCTCCCAACTTAACAACTTAGACAATGTCTGCAAGTACAGGTTGATCGATTGAACTGCTTTCAGTTTGTGCCCACAATACAACACCAAGTATCCTTGGACTGACCATCACAGCGCCTGTAACCTTTGCCTCTCCCCCAAGTACAATAAGGCTCCATATGATTTCTGGGCCACCTTTAGGTGTAAGAAGATGCTACTTTGCAGGAGGTAGAAATGTTGGGCGCATCTTAGGATTCATCAGTAGTCGGCCACGAGATGCCATATTTGTTTGGCGAATGAGATACCCTCTATGCTGAGGCAGAAGAAGCAGGGCCCTCCAGGGGACTGGATGCAAAGCGGAAGAAATTTTACATCCACTCTGATACTTGCAAGATTTCTGCAAAGTTTTGGTAAAATATCCAGCACATTACCACTAATACCTCAAAAGCAAAGACTCACATTTGAAGATGAAATTGCTTTCAACCATCCTCAGCGCTTGATGCCAAAAAGGAATTAGGATAAGGCCACAAGCTCTGATCACATATGGAATAAGTGGGAGAGGTGGAAAAGAATATTCAAATATCCCTGACCAGCCAGTGCGTTTTATACCTTGCCTGTAAAGCGGGTGCTCCTGTATTATATTGATAAAACTAAAGCCTTTCAAATAATCAATCAACTTTCTGTAGCCTTTGCAAAGCCTTGTAAAGCCCAACATATCTCAGACACAGGCGTCGCAAGGTAGATTGTTAAATGCAATCAAACAGCTTATGCAAAGGATACACGTGTACTGCCCATTCCTCTTAGGCCTCATTCAACAAGTAAATAGAGAGTAACTGTGGCTTCCCTAGGAAACATTCCTTTTGCAGCCAAAAGCTTCTACTTGGTCAACGCCACACTCATTCACAAAACATTAGTGTGTCAAGCTATAGCTGGCCAGGCTGAATTAAGAACATTGTTTGAAACATCTGCATCATCTTGCCCATTAGCCACTGCACGAAGGAAACTGCTTTACAATCGATGCCAGGCATGTGTATCTACAGCCACACTTGCTCTGAGCGGAAAATGTTACTTACCCTTTAAGCATCTGTTTGTAGCATGTAACACTGTACAATCACATACATTCACCCTCATCCCCGGATGTGGGAAGTAATAGCACATGTTTCGTACAATATATACACATACATTATCAACTAAAAAACGCAGGGCACATACATATTATTCGTTTGTTGTGTAAACTACAACTCTGATGTAGTTCTACATGGTTTGCTTACCCACCCATGGGTGACACAGGGGAGCTTAGTTCCATGCACCAGCACTGAATGTTTGATCATAAACATTACTAAAACAAAATTTATGATTTTGACACGTTCGATTCATCTTACGAGAACATTTGACACGACGAGCAGATTGAAATAGTAGGCTACTTTAACTATCTAGGAAATTGCTTTGATGTCAGATTATCCCATATGAAACAAAGAGGAAAAAGCCACCATTGTATTGAGGCAGGCTGCTGCAGTCCTAAGATGCAAGGCAAAACTGGGAGTTCAAACTCTTACTATTTCCATATCGCATGTCTATAAAATGGAGGACTTAGCAGCAGGTTCTTATGTAGCAAAGCTTTGGATGACAAATTCTTTGAAAGAAAAGACGACACCTTCCTAAAATAATTTAAATTAGGCCAAGGCACCCGCTTAATCCCACTATGTCTTGAGATTGGCATCAATCGAATTGCCGATTAAATTGCTCTGTGCCCAATTCTTTATTGGCTGAGGTTGCACAAGAACCTGAATGCCAAAATCTACCGTAAGAATATACTCTAGAGCGTAATACTTCAAAGTACAAGCAGCAAACCCTGGTTCCGGCATGTAAAGGCCAGCTTGAGGGAAGTGGCCTTGGAGGATCTTTGGACCGATCCTCTACTGTGAAGTCTTACTCTACCCACATATGAAAAGTTACTAGTAGTAACTTTACACTCATAAATTCAGTCTTGGTGTCTCCACCCCTTGAACTGAGCACGTGGAAACATGTAAGTCTACACTTAGGTATAAATCTGCACTCAGAAATGTTGAATAGCACAAAAGTGTAGATTTACACCTAGATGCAGGAGTAGAATTACACAGGAGTAAATTTATATATGTAAATTTACCTTTTGGAATCTGGCCGTATATTGTTGTTACTGTGATTATATCTAATTATATCTTTGTTTGAATTGAGCTGCTGGGGGAACTACTGGACAATATTCTACCTCCCATCTCAGAACTGCCAACTCTGCTGACTCTAGAGATGCTTATAGCAAAAGGGCTTTCATCTTCCCCTTAAACCTCTCTTAGCCCCTCATCCTCCTCAAATTCTCCCAAAGTCTGATATCTCCCGAAATTCCTATGACACTTTAACTTAGAACAAAACCTTAGTCTGAAACCAAGATTGCTGTATTTAATGTAAAAATGGACCAAACTGTGTTTAAATATGCCTGTTTGCCCTGAACCCTCTGAATCATATTTGAATTACTTCTTCACTTGCCCAACTCTAGATTCACTTGCTTCCCACTCCCCTCCCCCTTCAGCCAGAGTCCTCTATTTACTGGCCTTCTCCATGGATGCAGATAATGTTGTTCCACTAACTGGAAATGCTGACTCTCTGCAGATGCTGTATTGTATTTCCCTTGACAGCCTGTATCTCCTCTTCGCCAGGTTCCTTATTGTGCCTCCACCTCCCGCCTGTCTGCATTGCTCTTGCTTCCTGCTCTGACGGACAATCTGGACTTGTTGCATGGATAACATCCTCTCCCTCTTTGACATCTCAAATATCACAAGCCTCCCTTTGTTACTTGTTTGGCCATGCAAGATAATGGCGAAGTTGGTGACCCCCACCTGTAGTTGATCACCTGCCTCTTTACACATTCGATAACTTCGCAAAAGTTTATTCTTTTCTGTAGTTTAACTTCAGAAACATCCTGGAAGACTTGTATGTTCACTAATTGAAGGAAATCTCGTTGCTATAAACAATCTTTATTCTGAAAGCAATGGACCTGAATGAGTACATCTGGCAGATGTTTTGTTCTGATGTTGAGGGGAGCCACTGTGTGCATGGTCAGTTCTGATGGGATCCTCGTCTGTTAGCTCTACAATAGCATCAAAGAGATCCTGCACATATTTATTTCCTTCCATTTGACTCCTTTCTGCACCCCTCACATCCTTACACTATTTCTTCATGTCCTCCTGCTTCTCTTGGAGTGCTATGTTCTGTTCTTCCAGGTAGACTACTTGCTCCCGCAGTTGCTCTTGTTTTGAGTGACCGTTAATCCACTGTCTCTTTCAGGTAGTGAAGTCGATCTCCCTTGTCCGAGACATCCTTTCTCAAGTCTTGTAGTCCTAGTTTCACTTTTCTCTTGACCAGCTTGAGCACATCATTCATGTTTTGAAAGATTTGCGTCATAAAACTCTTGTAACTGCTTTGGCATTTCTATGCGCGAGGCCCGATGCTCTTCTGCAGTTTGCTCCTGTTTCTTAGCTATTTGCAGATTATCATTCACGTTTTTCTACAACTCACTTCCCAAACTCAGCTCTGTAGGCTGGCAAGTCATGTCATCATCTGTAACAGTTGCTTGTTCAAAGCAACAAAATGTCACGTTGCAAAACCTATTCAAGCAGTGACACTAAATAGACACAAAGTGTGGCCTGAGCAATTTAAATTACGCAAATGTCTTGAGTGCCATCACTTTCCTAATGGAAATGGCTGTTTCCACCCTTCGTTGGTATGGAAGTTGTTGGACGTTGATAGGGTTGAAGGATTTCAGATGTTTGTTGAAAACGGGGAGGGAACAATCACAGAATTGAATGTTGGCAACATAAACCATAAAATGGAAAGAATGTGTCAGCTGCTGACTTGTATTTTATATCTATGCAAAATATGGATTGTCATTAGCCCATAGGCGCTGTGGAGGTAGGGGTGCTGCAGCATTCCCAAAATAATCATGCTGGAGTACCAAAGGTGAATGAGCAATAAAGATGCCTTTAAATTTAGTTTTTATTGTCACATTTGCCGTTTGTTCAAAGACAATGTCTGGCTTTGTCTTCTGACAAATTGCTGCTTTTTCTTTTAACATGGAGATTGGTGTTTACTTTTCTTCTTCTGACTGCAAAGTGACAGGATTTTGAAAAGTGGGCTCTGTCACTATCTTGTGGTGTGAAAGGAACGGATGTGGGATGTTATTTTTTCTAACAACAATCTTTAAATACATATAAAATGTAACTGTACAAATGTTTCAAAAGATACTTGCAGTTAGGAAAGCACAATGACACTTTTTTGTAATTCTGAAGTGTGATGGAAACAAAGATTTTAATAGAATCAAAACAAATGAAGACACTACTTAGTGATGTGTAAATGACAAATATTGGGTGAAACCCGATTTCCACACATTATCGTTTGTGCGCTATATAACTTTATCAATAAAATGGTATGCCTATGCAAAATTAGTGGCCATTACAATGGGGAATGTGCTGTCTGTAAATGACAGTGTGATATTACTCCATACTTTAGAAACATATGTGACCGTATGCTCCAGAATGCACCACCAGCTACACACTGCACCATACCACTCTCGCCGAATGGGCGTGGCTGATTTGCTACCCTTGTTGTTTGTATGACGCTTGGATTTTTCACAATGCCCGAGTTAAGTGACGCGACATTGATGGCAACACCCCAACTCTGAAAATTGTTCCAGCACCTCTGCAAACGCCTCTAGGTTTCATTTAGGCTTGCCCTGAAATACCAACCAAACCCAAAGTTGTCAAGGGATTTGAATGAGTGCAGAGGTCAATGGCACTGGTCAGGGGTCTGAACCCTCATTAAGAAATGCAATAGTATAGCCACCTTCTTCATGGCTACAGGAACAGAGTAACTTTATATGTTCACGACAAAAAGGTGAACCATCTTTATATTGTCTGTCACTTAGAGAAGTCACTACGCCATTGGGTTTCCAAGATAAAGTGTAGCTGCGCCTCTTCAATATAGCTTGGCTGTGGGGGTTGATTCTATTGTAGGAGACTAAGTAATGGATAACAAGATTAGCTTACCCATGAATTCTGGCTCCGAAAACGGGCATTACAGGCAACACTTAATGGGCACAGAACCCACTCGGGGAACTATTATCATTACGCCTACACTGGATTCCGTCTTAGACATGGAAGGTAGTTGGGAATGTAGGATTCAAAGAGGATTTCTTGTGCTAGTGATCTTCCGGATAAGGCAAATCACAGGGGGTGCTTTCCTGGTCCAATATAAAGGAAGGAAAGCCACACAAAGTCAGGGGAGGAATGTCAGGAAGCGCAGATTAGCAATCGTAAGTCACCTTTTGTGTTTCATGCAGAGTTTGATGCAAAGCAAACTGCAGGGCTTACAATTTGTGTCACTATAAAAAGACAGAAAGGCTGGTGAGTGAGAGACAGGGCTCCGACATGCATCATAGCTGATTTTAGTCGACAATTTATCATTCTGAGCACCTTCATTAGTGTGTGAAACTCCTGGTTGGGTCTTTTGGTTGAGCAGTCCATCCACTTGTGGTGTTTACATCAATGTCTGTTAGTGGTCATCATTTGATTTAGTTGGATGTCTTTGGGAAGTGATCTCTATTTATACATTCAATGTCTAAATTAATGTAGGTTTCAGGTATTTCTGGTTGTGCTTTTGGAGAATTGAGTGGATTGGCACACAAGCGCCTGGTTGTATGCACTTTTGACCTTGGGGTTTGTTTGCCTTCAGTGAATGTTAGCATTAATGGTTGTTGTTTTTTGAAACCAGGAAAATGCACACAATGGAATACTTTATTTTATTTATTTTGTTTTACACAGTGCTGCAGACTAAACATAAGTTAAGTGCCAAAAAGTCTCCAAAATACAGTTTGAGCAGGAAAGTGAGAAACTGGGAAGGTGAGTAAATAGAATTAATTAGAAATGTGTGACAGCAGTCAGGATCAGATACAAGATTATTTTAGAAAGGGTAAGGAGTTTGTTCCATACTTTGGCTTCAGCAGCTGGAAAGGTCTGATTTGAAGCTTGCTTGGTTTTGGAGCTTGGACATGTATGCCTTAAGTAAGTTCTGCTTCTGAGTTGCCTGAAGGCATCGTAGATTAAGAGCGTGCTTTACAAGTAAGGGGGTGTCTAGATCCTTCTATTTTAGGCAGGCTACTTTGAAATTGATTGTAACCTCTGGAGGAAGATATGTTTCTTGAGAATTGGGGTTCTGTGCTTAATTTGTTTTGAACTTGTGGCGACTCTCGAGTAGGACTATTCTTATAGGAGTCAGAGTAGGTTTTGACAGGTTTGCAATTTGAGGCATTTCTGAAGTCGATGTGTGATCGACCGGATCTTGTTTAGCAGTGTGCCATTTTTGAAGATCAATACATTGTGTTAACATTCAAGTGGAGTGGTTGATTTGATGATTTTGTGATCTGCTTGATTGGTGCATCCAGGTGGAGAAGAAAGTCTAGGAAAAATCATAGGAATGTTGCCCGATTCAAGATTCTAGAAAAAAAGTCATTGGTTGCTGGCATTTATAGCCAGGCAAGTCATATTGGTGGAGTGGTTTGGTGTAAGGAAGTTGGTGCTTGAGTAGAGCCATTAGAAGGTTTTTTATTTTATTTATTTTTTATTTTGTTTATTAGCATTTCTTAATAAAACATGACAATTGTTTATTCAACAACAAACAAATCTGGTGCACCGGTTGACAAAATTATCCCAAACCATACCTTATAGTAATTGACCAATAGCTTGCATTCATGGTATTTCTGTGATCGTGTATCATCATAATCAGCTATCCTGCATCAATAGCGTCCCAGAGGTGACAACTGTGAAAGCAATCTTTAGTGCCTATCCAGCACCTCGTCCCCTCCCAGTATCCATATCCCCACCATTTACTATGACTTTACACACTCTCGGGGGGGGTCTGCATCCAAACGAGCGGCGTCAGTTACGCTCGAGCGCTCCCGGACCCAGTCAATGAATGGTTCCCATATCTCCCGGGGCCTAGAAGCAGGGGGCATCAAGTCCCAGAAGGTAGCTAGCTGGATCTGACCATATGTCGCTTCCCTGACCCATTCCATAAGGGTAGGCATTCGCCTCCTCCCCCAATGCACTGCAACTTGCCTCTTAGCAAATTATAACAATAGGGCATGTAATTTCCGCTGACGTATGTGTGTGTCCTTTACATATCCCAATAAGCCCAAAAGTGGAGACGGATATAGAGACAAGCCTAATATTTGATTGATGGATCTAAAATTCTGGGACCAAAAATCAGTCAATCTGGGACAATCCCACGCCATGTGCAGAAAAGAGGCCGAGGTCGCCCCACATCGTCAGCAAGTGTCATCCTCTCGCAATCCCATACGGTTTAATCCGACGGGCGTCCTGTAAAATCGATGCAAAAATTTAAAATGGATAAGCCGAAGCTTGTAGTTGGGCGACAATTCAGTCAGCTGTTAGCAGCAATATATCCATTGTTCCTCAGATACTGGGGGGTTTAGCTCGGCATTCCATCGCATTAGTGCAGTCGGGCACGTCACAGGTGCATCCGTTTGCATAGTCTTGTAGAGTCTGGTTACAAGGCGGCGTGGGGAGGGCGATCGGAGCAAAACCTCCAAGGCTGATAAGGTAGGCGGGGGAGCCGGAAAGGCACTGTGTAATGCGCGGCATGTAGCTCGCACCTTGTGGTACAAAAAAGCTTCCCCGAATGGCACTGCATGACCTTCCTCCACACTTGGGGGATTCCAGAAGGTATCCTCCGGGTAGAGATCTGCAAATGTATGTAACTTCATTTTTTGTGCCATTGCCTTGCTCAGCTCATCTTTGATATTCGGCAACATTGGATTTTGGGCTAGGGGGATAGATGGGGCGTATAGTATTTGGGCTCTCGCCCGCCGCCGCAAGCCATCCCAAGCCCATCGCAGGGTTTCAGCAGTGGCAACATCTGTTTTGGAGTGTCGATATGGTTGGTATAATGCGACCGACAGTGGCACCGGCGCCATTGCATCTCTTTCCACTGCCACATGTGGTTGGTAGGGCGTTGGATATACCCAATAGTGCAAGAATTGCGCCTGCGCACAAAGTGCATACAGTTTCATGTCTGGGGCTCCCAGTCCTCCCTGCCTCAGCGGTAGGGTCAGCAATTCCCATGATACACGGGCCTGTCCTCCCGTCCATACCAAAGATATGAGCAATGAGCGCAGTTTTGCAAAAAATGATTGCGTCAGCATGAGCGGCAAGTTTACAAATAGATACAAAAATTTCGGCAATATCACCATCTTTGTCAGTGCAATCCTACCTGCCAGCGACAAAGGGAGTTTAGACCATATAGCCACCTTCTCTTCAAGCCAGCCAACGGTCCTACCATAATTCAGGGTCCAGAATTCTTGTAAATTTCGACTGATCCAAATCCCCAAATATTTCACCTTCTCTTGTTCCTATTGCAGCGGGAATTCAGAGGTCACCCTTTCGGTAGCATCCGTCAACGGGAATATTAATGACTTACCCCAATTTATTGACACCCCGCCAACCCACCAAACTGGATGAATTCCCGCAATACAATGTCTAGATTTCTTGCCGGGTCCACTATGTATAAGGTAACATCATCGGCGTACAAAGAAATTAGGAGGCTTCTAGAGCTAAATCCTATTCCCTTGTCTGTGTGGTATTGACGGATACGTGCTGCTAGGGGCTCCATTGCCACCGCAAATAGCAGAGGGGACAGAGGGCACCCCTGCCTTGTGCCTCGCGTAATCGCGAATGGCGCTGACATGAGACCATTTGCTCTGACCCTAGCCGTGGGCTCAGTGTATAACAATTTAATCAATCCAATAAAAAGAGGACTAAAGCCAATGCGTTCTAAGATCCAAAAAAGGTACTGCCACTCTAGAGAGTCAAACGCCTTTGTCGTGTCTAAAAAACGCTGCCGCTTGGACATCTGGGTGTAGGTAATGTAGGACCGAAAACACTGTCCTAAGATTATGGGAGGTAGATCTGCCCGGTATAAAGCCCGATTGGTCGGGTCTGGCAATAATCGAGAGCATAGGTTGCAATCTGTTTGCTATCAATTTTGCCAGGATTTTAACATCAACATTTAGGAGCGACAGGGGTCGATAGGAGTCAGGGTCTGTATCCAGCTTTCCCGGTTTAAGCAGAGTGATAATAACCGCTTCTCTCATGGATGGGGGAAGTATCCCGGTCTCCTGAGCCTCAGCATATACCTGGAGAAGCCTGGGCGCTAGCTCCTCCACATATGCCTTATAGAAGGCGGTCGTCAACCCATCTGACCCAGGGGCCTTATTCGAGGGCAGGCCTTTGATCACGTCCGCGACGTCAGAGACCGTAAAGGGTAAATCCATATACTCCCTATGTCTGTGGTTAAACCAGACTAGTTCCAGAGAATCCAGAAACGGTTTCATACCCTCCATGTAGTTCGATTGCGTAGTAGTATATAACTGAGTATAGAAGGATGTGAATTCCCCAAGGACAGCTGTCGGGCCTCGAGCTGCGCTACCGTCCCTTGTGATCAATTCAGGTATGTGGGCAGCAGAGTGCGACGGTCTGAGCATGCCAGCTAGTGTCCGACCCGGCCGATCGCCCTCCCCATATCTACGCGCTTCTGCATATTTCCCAAGAAACTTCACCTCCCTCTGCGCTTCCTCATCATATTCTAGTAATTTAGCCTTTAGTTGGGCCAAATCTACCGATGCGCCCTCCAAATAGAACCTCGTTTCTAGCTCCTTAATTTGTGCCTCTATAGCGGATAGTGTGGTGCGTATAGCTTTGAGTACCCCAGCCTGTCGTGATATACACTGTCCTCGTATCACCACCTTAAACGCCTCCCACAATGACGCCTCCGTGGTAACCGTCCCGGAATTAAGAGTAAAGTAATCAGTGATGTCCGTGCGTATCTCTTCCCTGAAGGCTTCGTCAAGTAGCGCATGGGGGGGCAACCTCCACGTAAAGGCTCTACGCGTGTTATCTGGGAATGTCAGGCTCAGGAGACAGGGGGCATGGTCCGATAATGTTCGCGGCAAATGTCTCACCTCCACCACCCAACTCGCTAAATCCCTTGTCACAAGCCAGTAATCCAACCGGGACCAGGCTCTGTGGTGTTCGGAGAAACAAGTCCCTTCTCTAGTGTTTGGGTTGTGTAAGCGCCAAATATCAATCAAATCACCATCATCTATTATTGCATTTAACATTTTCCCAGCGGCAGCATGTTGCACCCGTGTTGTACCCTGTCTATCCAAGTCATCCCGCAACACAGCATTAAAATCACCCCCCCATAAGATCGTAGTACACCCTGTCGCTTTGATCTTAGCCCAGAGCTCCTGAAAAAACTCAGGAGAGTCCACATTAGGGCCGTATATCGTAACCAGGGCCATGTATACCCCTCCCAGCGTGCCTATCAATATAACCTATCTACCATCTGGGTCCGTATGTAGTTCCCTTTCCTTCCAGTCAGTGCCCCGCCTAATCAAGACCGTTACCCCACGTGCATAGTTAGAATACACCGAGGAATAGACCGGACCCCATCTAGTGTGTTTCAGTCTTGGGGAAGGCGTGACATGTAAGTGCGTCTCCTGTAACATACATAGGTCTATGTTGTGTCTGGCTAAATAAGCATGCACCAATTTAGCCTTCCTATTGTTATACCTCTGACGTTCCACGATAAACAGTTTATCCTGGGTTCAGGATGCATGAGATATCAACATACCATTCTTTACTACAACCTCTTACGTATATAGGTATTGTGGGATCAAGTATAAATAGCGTCCAGCAAGTTTTCAGTACACCAGTAACACAACTAACAACCATCCCCCCTCCCATACCAACCCCCCAATCAGGTTGAAAAGGACCCCTCCCCAAACAAACCACCAAAATAATAGTTGCTGGGAAACTTCCCATGGGGTCGTGTGAGTGCCAGCTCACTTCCCTACCCTGGCAGGGTGGCCGAGAAACTGCAAGGGAGCGAAACCTGCAGTGTGGTAGATCAATAGAATTACTGCCACCCAGCGGTTCTCGAATCGTACCGTCCCGTGCTCTCCCTTCAGGATCAAGTTACATAACTTAAATATGGGAATCTAGGCATTCAGGTTATGGGAGGTGACCCACGCCCCCACCGCCACCATCTCAATATATGGTCACGTATAACATAGTGTTCCGAGTGAGTATTTCCCCCGGTGTCCATAAGGGTATCGGCTTAAAAGATCTACATCAGGAAGTCTGACCTATGTGTTGTTCTTTACGTCAGCATAATATTAAAACAAATCAGAAAAGTGGAAAACAGCATGTCCGGTGTATCGCTAGGGAACCTAATGGCAGTGCAATTAGTCATTGTCACTTAGCTGAGTTCCAAGCGATTCCTCCGCACTGGGCTTGGTCTTGGCGCGCTTGCCCCCCACATGTTTAGCAAACTTAAGCGCAGATTTGGCATCCGTGAAAAAATGCGCTGATCCATCGTATGACACCTTGAGTTTTGCAGGGTACAGTAGCGAGTAAGGGACCTGCGCCTGTAGCAGGAGTCTTTTCGCGGGCAAAAATTTGCGGCGCGCCGCTTGCACTGCGGGTGTGAAATCTGGATAGAAGGCGATCTGATTCCCTTGATGCGTTATATTACCCATGCCTCGTGCCAAGCGCAACACCGTATCCCGGTCTTGGTAATTTAAAAGTCTCGCCATAATGGGTCTAGGCGTAGCTCCCCACCGGTGGACTGGGGCCCAACGTACGGTGTGCTCTTTCCACCGCAAAGACTGACGACAGCTGCTCAGCAAAGTGGGCGCTCAGGAGCTGCAACACGTACACCTCCATTTTGCCAATGGACGTGGTTTCAGGAATTCCCGTGATCCGCAGGTTATTACGTCGCGATCTCGCCTCCAAATCCTCGTTTTTGGCGCGGATAACATTTAGCAGCTTGTCCATCTGCAGCAGTTGGTCTTTGGTCTCCACTTGGAACTCGTGGGCTTCGACCTGTTTGGTTTCCAACACGTCCAGTCTTTGCTCGTGCACTCCAACCTGCGATTTCACGGATTCCATTTGCGACGTCAATGTATCTAGCTTCGCGTCTATAGTGCGGAGACTTGAGCGCATCTCTAGCATCAGCGTGCGCATGTCTTCGCCTTGGTCTCCCAGCCAGCCTCCGGGGGCCACCTGTAGCGGACTCAGGATCAGATTCTGTCAGGCAGGTCGTCCTCCGCTGGTCAAAGCTGATTTTGGGCTGCTTAGCGTCCTGTTTCCCCATGTTATGTGTTGCACCAGAGTGCAAATCCACTAAAGACAGGAAAGGGTGTCCCCCACACTGCAGATGTACCAGGATCGGCTCCTCACCACTCACAGCCTGTTCGTTCCAGGAGACGTGAAGATGTATCCAGCGCGATTCTTGTGCACGCACCAAACCGCACCCCAGTAGTGTCTCCCGCGCAAGACGAGGGCCAGGCCTTGCCCCACTTCGTATATTCACTCCCCACCACCACTTAGCATCACAGGTGTATTCGGGTCCTCCGAACTCAATGGCCAACCCCCAGCGTGATTCGCGGTCAAACTTACGATTGTGGCACCTTATGTTCACTCCTCCCTCGTCTCGGCTATTCAAGCGTGCGCGGGGTATCCTAATCCAATGTCCAGCGTTCCAGCGCGGGTCGAGCAGTCCGCGGTCAGGGCCTCACTTGCCTCCGCCCAGGGGCGCAACCTCGACGCGGTTCACGCCCGCGCAGGGATCCCTGTCCCCTGATAATGCGCACTCTCCTACGCACTGCAATGTTCAGCAGCAGCTATGCCCTTTATGCAATTCCGGCCTCCAGCCCCCGAGACGCTTCTGCTCGTAGAACTCACTTGTTTCGCAGCATCTACCTCCACAGTCAACTCCGTTAGCGCCGGCAATGTCACAAAATGGCGCCTGTGAGGTCCCGCATTAAGCCGTCGTAGATGGTCGGAAACACATCCCTACCATTAGGGACCTGGGCGGCAGCCCGCTCGGCTGGTTTGCACCTCGCTGTCTGAAGCTGTGCAGCCTACCGGCGATTCCGGCTCGTCTCTTCATAGGCCTTTCACGAAGCCACGGCCTCGCGTAGGTTTGGCCGCCGTCTCGCCTCACCCCGCAGCGCGTCTTTGCCTCCGCCCACAGCCGCCGGGTCCGGAACCGCACCCAGGAACGGCTGCAAAGATCGGCAGTCGCACCGCTGGGCTCTTCAAAGATTCCGCTTCCACTGAAGCGATATCAGCACTGCGGCAGCCCCCTTAGTCATACGGATAAATGCAGGATATTTTCCCGGCCGGCGGAGCTTGCTCACAGAGCAGCCATTCCGCGGCTCGGCAGACCACGCCCCCGCCATTAGAAGGTTTAGTAACATTCCAGATTGTATATTTGTTTTCCAGACATGAATTGTGAATGTGGACTTCGTAGCTATTTTAAGGTGTTGAAGATTAATTGGGTGTCCCTTCAACAGAAGACTGAGCAGCTCCTCTGTAAATTGAAAACAATAGGCAATACAATGAATCCATGAAAAACCTTGTGTTCCACCGTGGAGGGCTGTGAACTGATGCTACCTCTTTTCACTAGTTGTCTGTTGTGAAGAAAGGAAGAGACCTGCTTGAGAACATTGCCACAAAACCCAACATTTGTCTTGAGGATCTGAATTAGTCTCATGTGACCAGTCGAATCAGAAGCAAGGCATCCCCATCATCCAGTATGCTTACATTGTCTTTCTCTAACTGAGTGTGTCAGTAATGTCTTCTTATGGAATACCTCATATGTAAGAAGCCAAAAGGCATTCCTCTTCAAAGTGGTTGATAATTTGGACATAGATGCATTAATGTAGGGCCATTCTTTTGAAGGTGAGATGAGAAAAGGGACATACATTGTTCATAATTTCCGGGTGTAAATGAGGTTTTTGGCTAAGTGAGATCATTGGACCAATTTCTAATAAGTCGGGTAAAGTGCCTTGTGTTTGGAGAGGAGTTTATTATGTGAAGACATACATTGTTCACGATGGACAAAGATGATTTGGTGAAGATGGAGGGATTTAGGATTCAGGTGGTGGCAGGAGGGTTTGAGGTTCCTCGTGATTTTTGATGGATCTTATTGGATACTGGAGAGAGGTTTGTTCAGTCTTTTGAATTGGGGGTGCTCACTCTTAGTGGCTGTCCCTTTGTTGATGTTGAACTGGTGTAAATGCCATTGAAGAAGTTTAATAATCGATTGCATATTTCTGTGGTGGCTTTGAGTGTATCATTAATTTCAATTGGACATGGTTTACAGTTATTTTGAGCATGACTCTTGGTTGGTTTGAAACACCCTAAATTTCTTTTCGAAAGAAAGATGATTTACTGAGAGGTGTCATATTTTTATTTATGCTCTGCATTGGTGTTTGAGCCTCGCAGTTTCGCTCCAATTTTTTTCTTTTCTTATAAGTCATTTAGGCACCATTTGAACATCACCTACCCAACATTTTCCTTCATACTCCATCTTTAGATATTGATCAGTTGAAGCTCATTTTGAGGCTGGTTGGAACTCCAGGGCCTGAGCTCCTGAAGAAAATCTCATCTGAGTCTGTGAGTTGCTCCTTTGCTTGTTGTGTCCATTTATTTTTTTGCACAGATGAATTGTCTTGTTTCATTGCAGTGCCCTCAACCAGTGTTTTTATAATGCTCACAACCAGCGGATGATTGATTGTTCTTTCCCAACTTAGTATTAATTTCTGACCCGCTTTATCTTCATTGCATCTTCCCATACCTGGTCTGATAGGACAGAGACAAATATTCTTGAGAAGTAGACAGTCAAGTTTTATTTGGTGTTTCCAAATAGTACACCTCAGGGAAATTCTCCAGTTCTCAAGTGTCTGCACCAGTCCTTAAAACATGTCTGTTATGACATGTATTCGAGCAAATGCCTTGATTGTGCCAGGTATTCTATGTACTACCACCACCACGTCATTCTACATGGTAACCACTGACCGTATTCGTCACATGTCGAAAGCCTTGGTGTGCTGGAAGCCTTCCTATGTTTGCTCCACCAGGACTCCCTGTATGAGAGATTGCTTTGTTCCAAATAAGGTAGAGCTCCATTATCAGGTCAGAATTAAAAATTAAAAGAAAATGGAGGGAAGGGAAGAACGTACCTGCCGTTCTCTCCCCATCAGCAAAATACACTTCAAATGATGTTGATACTTCCCCTTTCCCCAGGAAAGCGAGATTTTAAGAAACAATGTGAAAATACTAACGTTAAGTTCAGTAATGCTACAACCACAAACATTATCTTATGAAACCACTGCTACTTGCTGAATCTCCCACCCCTAAAAGACTGACAAGTGCAATTTCCACTCCTACAAGACTGATGCACACTAAAGTCTCTCCCTATAGTTGCCATATGTAGGAGGCCTTTTTCACATGGTTGTTATTTTCTTTAGGTCCCTGTAGCTGCCATATGCTGTTGCCCTTCCCCCACGGTGCACCTGGCTGACACGCTTAGTAGCCTCGACTGTTGCTGCCTCATGGTGGTGCTTATACCCCATGGCTGTCAACAGCTGACTAAGTCCTGGAGGCCCCCGGTTCTCACATGCTGAACCCCCTCACCTCTTTCCTCCTACCCCTTCCCAATAACATGATGAAGATACTGATGACTATGCGCTGAAGCCACTACATGTCAGACTGCCGAAGTTTGGATGCATTCCACGGCTTCTCTATTGGGGCTTCTACTTGACCAGTCCTCTGCCCCTCTGCTTCCTAGATCGTATGCCCGCTTAAACCTGAAGTTGTGTTGCTAATTGATGGCAATGCTGAGTCTAATTTTGGTGGGCATAGAATATAAGGTGAGTGAATCCTGCAAGACCAAGTCCAATTTAGTGATGACGACAGTAGGACTGTGCAGTAGTTGAGTTGCTCTTCTTGTCAGGAACAGCTTCTGAGAGAATTAACTAGGATTTGACTTAGTGCTTGTCCTTGCCTGGACTTCTTTTAATTTTCTTTCTTGTTTCCTTGGCTGTGGTGTTGAGCATATGTTGAATTGCATGCACGTCAAATAACGGCACTGCCTTTTCATTGCCTACTTACTTGCATGCTATGCTGCACTAACCAGAAGATGGAAGAAGTCCAGAGCGTGAAGCCACTGCATCAGACCATAGTGTTCCTCAATCCTCATAGCAGATGGTTGAGGATGTAGATTGGCGAATCTAACACAATGGTGAACAAACAACAACTGTCAATAAGAGAGTCTCTCAAATGTGATGTATTTTAGGCTACAACACTTGATTTGCTCTAGTGTATGCACTAACAAATGTTAATATAATTTTGTGTGTGTCTGTGTCAAAGAAACTGTGTGCCCAGTGTGATCCTTATATTGGTGTCAAAGGGTGTGCACATACAGTGAAAGAGGGTTTGTGTGTCCCTGACATGAAGAAGAACACATTTGCCCTCGGCCAGGCACGTTCCTCCCTCACTGCTGATGTAATAACATGCCACCCATTGTCATGACGTAGCATGAAAGGTTTGTGTGTGTGTGTGTGTGCACACGCTCGTGCTCTGAAAGCATACTGCACCATGTGTGGGTGCCAGGCACTATGCAAGTCATTGTAACAGTGCGTTGTCTCCTCGTGCCTGGGAAATTGTGGTTGTCTTCGAATGACTCATAATGCTGGTTGACTTCGAATGACTCGTATGCAAGCATATTGAAGAACCTCTTATATTGGTGCGACTGACTATTTTACGCTTTTATGAGCACACCACTCTTCTCTTAAAGGTGTCTCTGAATGCCATCGTCCGGTATGAGTGTTCTTATGTGTGTGAGATTGTCCTTTTATGCGACTGCTTGCCAGCCACTTGTATGAGTGGACATGGTCATATGGTGCGCCTCATTGCCCAATTATCCATACTTAATGTATGTGTGACTGAACTTAGGTTTTTTTATTTGGATATGACTGATTCCACCTCTCGTGTGGTTGTGATTGAAAATGCATATCATTGCATGAGTGAACTTATGAGCTCAGTCACAGATTTGAGGACATATCACATGCTGGGTGTAAATGAATGCATATCTGCTGAGGGACTTGACTCACTGTGATAAGAGCCCACCTGCCTCGTTTTTATGATTGACCTGTTTATTATTTGCTACTTGGAATACCTCTTCTTGGATGTGACTTTGTTTTGTTTGAGTGCAACCACTTGCCTTCTTTGGAAGCGACGTCGTGCCCGATGAGTGTTGCTTGACGTCACATTTGCATGCGATTTCCGGCCTCTGTTGCTGCCTGTTGTTTCATTGTAACCGGGTAACTCGTTTGAGTGTGAATTGTGTGACGATCATTTATTTCATTGTAACTGCTTCCGTCTTTGTGTCAGTGGACGTGCCTCCCATGTGAGTCTGCGCCTGGGTGTGTCTGTCATTTGGGTGTGTTTCCGTGCCTTATTTGGGTGCAGTGAGATGCCCCGTGGGAGTAGCTGTGCATATTAGCTGAGTGATGGGGCCATTATCTTCCGTTTATAAAGGTCTAACTCTCGTATGTGGTGTAATTTCATGATTTTTGTTTAGTTGTGCCTCTGCATGGCTATCAGGAGGGTGATGGGCCTCTTGTTTAGATGTAAGTGCACGTCTGTCTATAGTGTGAATGAGCGCCTCTCGTGGGAGAGTGGCGTGTGCATCTTGTTTGGGTGTACATTTGCATGCTGGTCATTGAGAATGATAGCATGCATTTGAAAGCTAGTACATGCTTTTCGTTTGGGTATGCCTCTCATTTGGATGCCCCTGTGTGATGGCAGTTTGGGTGTGACTTCGTTCCTCTCAAATGGGAGAGACTGCATGCCTTTCGTTTGAGTGTGGTTGAGTGCCACTTTATGGGGTATGACTTTCTTGACTTTGTTGGGTAGGAGTACACATGCCAGTCCATTATGTGTCAGTGCATATGTCCCATCCTTTGCACAGGACTGCATTCCTATAATTTGGGTGTGACTGTGTGTGCCTCTGATGTGGGTCTGGAAGTGTGGGAAGCATACTCCCTTCTTTTCCTGTGTGGGTGTGACATAGAAGACATACAGGTTTTCTAGATAAGGCATGCTCTTATATGAACACGACTGTATATGCTTCGAAAGTGCTTCTGTTTCGGCTGTAACTGTACTTTAATTAGGTGTGACTGTGCCTCGTGGTTAGAACTACTTGCCTCTCCTATGGTTTTATTTGGATGTGAATGTGTCTTTCATTTAAATACATCTCTTTGGCTTTGCTTTTCATGTTTTGCTCTGTGTATGATTCTTGTATGTGTGTAAATAAGCACATGCGTCTCTCGTTAGTGCGGAGAAGGGTGTACTGTTTCTGCTGGTGCAGCTGACTTGTTGCATTTAGCTATTGTGGGTATGATCAAGTTGTGTAACTCTCTTGCATGTGGTGTAACGAAGTGCATGTTCTCTGAATGTTAGAAAAGGTTACATTTGTGTAGTCCTGGGTCTGAATTGTAGTAATCTTCATTGAAGTTATAAACGTTAGAATAAATCTTCGCTCCGTGCGCGGACTCCGAAATACTTTATTATCAAACAAAATCCATGGAATTAACAACACAAAGTGCCTTCTCCAGTATTTTCCCTGAACATGGATTGTTAGCTTTCAAAATGCCTATGTTTGAGTGCATTGCAGCATGTGCAATCCACAACTTCTCTTGAAGGGAATATTACATTTGCCTATGGATTAAGTTACTTTGTGTTGTTACTTCCATGGACAAACAGGACAAAAACATTTATAAGAACGTCTTCCAGGGTCCGCACACACAGAAGGGAATTATTCAAATGTTTGTCTTCAGTGAAGATCCAACAATGCAAACGTCTGTGTGAATGTTTGTATTTGTGTGTCAGGGAGAGTATACCTTGTGTGGCTGAAACTGGATTACTCCTACCTCTTGTGTATGATTAAAATTGTGCTTCTTCTGGCTGTAACAAAGCAGTGTAGCCTTTGTTTGAATGCCAATAGAGAGTTTTGACTCTTGGAATTGATTGCACGTGTGTCTAGTGTTAAGTGTGCAGTCTATTGCTTGAGGTATTTCTTATAGATCTGAGTGCAAGCGTGCTATTTGAGGCCCATTTAGCATGCATTTCCCATGTCTGCATACAGGGACACTCACCTCTTGTTTGTAGTCTTCACTCAGTGTGTCTCTTAAGAGTTGCTGCACACCTCTTACATGTTTGTGTGACAGCATTTGTGGAAAGGATCATATTTATGGTTTTGATGTGTAGGAGTGAATCCCTCCTCTGGCCACTACTCAGTTCTTTGTGAGCATGATTTGAGTCTGCCCCTTTTGTTGTTTGCATATGCGTCTTACTGTCTAGCCAAAAAGCAAAAGCAAGGCCTCTTGTTTGCGTGTGGCAAGATCGCTGGCCTACACACATTCACTTGCTGTGTTTGGACTGTGTGGAACTAGATTTTATTTTTGCACTATGTCTTTAACAAGCCCTTGACCTGGCACCAAAGATATTAACCAGCTTCAGCAGATCATGCGCCTGACGGGGACCCCCCCTTCCTATCTCATTAACAGGATGCCCAGTCACGAGGTGAGATTGCATGTGGGGGTTCTGGGATTTTTGTCCCCAGTATTGCACTCTGGGAAAGGAGGGGAGGGAACTTAGGCATGCCTTCTGCCCCCTCTGAATGCATAGTTAAAGTATTGCATGTGAGGGGGACGTTTGCTCTGGCTCCAGTAGTGTGATGCAATAATAAACTGCATGTATGAAGGGCATTGCGTCTCAGTGGTCACTGTGGCATGATTATTAGTAAATAGAGCAATACTTGCATGTATCCTGGAATGAAGATGGCAGTATTTGAGGCAGCTGTGGCATGACATTGTTTAACTTTAGATTGCCTCTTGGACATATCTGCAGAGTCTCTGTGAACCTCATGACCATGAAGAGACTGCAGTTTTAAAACCTCACTTGAACATACTAGTTGAAACTGCTGCAGACAAGTAGCTGCCTGAGTATGCCAGTGCCTGATACATTCCTGAGGTTTAATCCTCAGTAGGACAAGGGCCTGCTATCTATGTAAACAACTTCCTCTTGTTAAGTATCAGGCATTGCATTGATACTGCCCAAGCACACACCTTAGCAAACACTGGCACTGGCCTGATATTTAACTGACCATCCCTCAGAGGAAGCACACTTGTCTGGTACGGGTCTGAGCACTCATGTCAGAAGTGCTCAACTGTTTTTCCTGGGTAAGCTCTCCTAGGGGCAGGATATGATTATCTATGTGAGTCATCTTCCGTTTCTTCTATTTGTGAAAGGCCTTGAAGCTAGACAATACTGTTGTCTCATTAGAATTCAGCAGATATGCCCCCCCACTTAACTCATGACCCAGGTAGTATCCATGTCTGGTAGACCCAGCATAATTTAGGTGTATACTCTTCCCCAGATATCCGGCTGCTTTAAGACAGCTGTCTTGACATTTTTCCGGACTACTGCAAATTTAAGGTCATTGGGCATCTCACTTAAAAACCACTTCCCTTGATATTTAGCAGCAATGGAATGGTCTCTCATTGAGATCCCCTTGCTCTTGGAAGTCACAGTGGATCTCAAATGCTTTTGTTTTTTCAGGCACGAAACTACATCCAGTCTCTGCCATATATGCCCAAGATGAGTTTTGAGGATGTGTTTCTTGGAGCCAATCCACAAGGTGAGTTCCAAGGTCTCCTCATACCCTCACCTAAGGGTAGGTTGTGTTATTTTTCCATCCACATCAAACGTGATTAATTTCCCTGTTGGTAAATGTCTTTTTTTTTAAATGTATTTTGTCTGGGCTTTATAATATTTTTTAATACTAAAAAATGTGGTTCCATGTGAATGACTGTACTGATTGATCGATATCTTTCCTCTGTCTTTGATTGGTTTTCTTTGAGCATGGGATTTCACATGTAGACTTTGTCACTGTCCACACCTTTGTGTTCTCCTATCACTGGGACAGAGCAGAGAGCTCAAGTGTTTACTTTTCGATACCAAGAATTAATCAATTGTGGCATATTGGGCTGATACCAATATTGCTTGGTCCCAGACTTGGCATAACAACTCAGCAATTGGCTGTTCTAAGATGAGGGATTGCTGATCTGGACTTTATTCCACAATTTCAGTTACATGGTACACCTCTTAGACTTTGGGCCCTTCTTTGTCTGAACTGGTTAGGAGATCAAGATTGAACATTCATGTTAAGTCCGAGAACAAAGGTTAGAAGCCTTAGATTTTGTCTCAATCAACCTGGCCAGTAAATTGGCTTTCTCTTCAGATATCCAGAAATTAGGTGTTGTGTTGGACTTTCACAATTTCCGTGTGTCAGCTCAGTTGTTGAGCCCCTTAACATTCACAACTCTTCGTTTGGTACTCTTGGATACAGAGGAGATTGATCCAGGGCAACCACAAACCCATATGAACTTTGAAGGTCTCCAGTAGATAGGTTCTAAGGATGAGTAAGTTTAAACAACGAAACACACCATAGCTAAGGTTACAAACCCTCTTACCTGAAGATAATTTTGAGGGAAATTCAAATAGTGACTGAGTGAAATGCCAAAATGTCAATCTGTGTGAGAAATTAGTTTGGCAGGTAAACTTAGTAAAAGAGTCGTGAAGAACAGGGCTTGGGGCATGACTTGAGTCTCTCAACATGTTGTTATCTAGCAGCATTAGATCTGGCTTTAAAAAGTCCTAAAATTAAATTGTTTTCTTTTACTTGGCTAGTCTCTCACCCACAGGCTTTTCAGCAGTTAGGTAGCCAACCCATTCCTTCTAAAGTGATGTACATGGGTATGTGCTGCCACATCTAAACAAGGCTAGAAATATCAGATATGTTTCCAGCTGAAAGTTATTTACCTTATATTGCAATAGCTTCCAACATCATTACACTTTTCCTCGTTTTTCACAAGTACTTCACCCATAGCAAAAGCAGGTTCCCTGGTTTTTTAGAAGAACGTTTTCCTAAGATCTTTTGAGCAGTCCACAGTGCTCCTTTCCATACGGGGCTCCCTGAAAGCTTGACTCAAAGTGTTGCCCAGCCGTCTGTGCTTGGTCATCTCTTTTCACAATTTGTGAATAAAAGGGAGCTGGATTTAAGAGTAATAGAAGCTTTGCTTTTACAGATGTACATACTTTACTCAATTGTATCATTCAGAATCATTCCAAAAGCTCAAAAGAACAACTAAGTGCCCATTGGCTGAATAGCTTGAATAGTTTTCATATTGCCATGTCAACCATTCCGTTCCATTGCATAAATCACTTGCTCCCAGGAAGGAAGTTACAATTACTTCAGAATAGTTTTATTCTGGTGTGCATCTAACCAAGCAGGAAAAAGGGACAGGTCAGTGGCACCGAAAGCTGTTTTCTATTTGTAAAGAGGTAATATGCTTGAAAAGTGGAAAGTTATATTTTTTTGTTACTGTCTTGGAACTCTACTGAACAGACTCAGAACATCCTGGGTTGATCAGACATGTGTAGCCAACTCCCCCAAAGAAGTAAATAAGTCTTTGGCTTTTTGAGCTTGTCTCCTTCTAGGATGCCAGTACTAGTTCCTCAACGTTGTGGGTACCTAGGACATGCTTTGTTGCTGGATATCCCATAAACAGTTTATCCTGTTCTATATTTGCAAAATCAAGGCTTTTAAATGCTCAATATTTGAAAGATCGAGGTTTTTAAATCTAAACTGGTTCCATTCTTTGTACCTTACCCTAGGAACACATTAGCCATAAAAAGATAAGAGGAGGCATACATTCATACATATAACTTTAGAGCCTACAGAAGTATCTGAGAAACTATTGAGATCAGGGAGCTCCTTTTTCTATAATAAGATCTACTTCTGATCAATACAAATCATCCACAGCTGCGAGCAGGTACTATCAGTAGTGCAATTGTTATACTAGCAGAAACGATTCCAGTAGTATCCGCATGATACAGCAATGATATCTATAGTGGCTACCCTAGGGCATGAAGCAGGGTTATCAGCAGAAATCTAATACCGCTCAGAGCCTACGGTATTTTCACCAGGATTGGTGATGATTGTGACTTTTTTGTGGTAACGTTCTAGGGGCTTGAGGGGATGGGAGTTCAGTTGCTTTTCTTTATATAATAGGTTAGTGTTTATTTTGATGGCGCCCTTGGCTTTCTTGCAGCGGGGTGTATTGTTCATTGATGAAAACCTGACACAGTGTTACGTTGTTTGTGAATTGATGCACACCTGTACACTCAGTGTCATATGTGATGACATGTACTGTTGAAACCTGGATAATGTTAATAAAAATATATTTTTAATAATGTCTCAGTGTAAAATGTGCCTACCTGAGCATTGTCGTAACAGCATAGCAGCACATGATCTCTGGCATCAAGTTGAGAACATTCTCCAACTAATTAGAAAGTATCGTTTAACTATTAGCTTTCAATAAAGTTTGGAATACAGTTATTTTGTTTATAAAACTTCAGTTGTTAGTTTATGAAAATGCAGACGAATAGTAGATTCATGCTTTTCTTTTTTGTGACCTATTCCTCTTCAAAATTGGAGCTATTTTCTACAAAGAAAAACACTACCTGCTCTTTAAAATGCCAGTTTTCCTTTTAGTAAATATGCATTTGATCTTCCAGCCATCGGCCTCTGCTTCATCAGTGCTCACATGTGGAGGTGGCTCACATGGATAGAGTCTGCCACACATTGACTTGTAGTACTATCATATGCCCGGGATCCCTACCATAAATTCAAGATTTCTCATGTTATCCCGAACATGGTAATGTGCGTATCTGGTGTGGACACTATTTTTCCAAATATGCCCACAATATGTAACAAATGGCTGTCTTTGTAACTGGAGACCACCATGTGTGCCAGGGATGGCACAGCTTCACCATTGAGACCCACAATAAGTCAAGGATGGCCATCATTATTCCAAGAATGCCACCCAGTATGTCTGGGGAGGCCACATTTAGGCCAGGGATGCCCACAACGTGCCCCATATGACCACCACCGTGCCTTATCTGGCATTGTAATGGGCACAATATGCCAAAGGTGAAATTGTTATGGCAGGGGACACTGCCATTATGAAAGGAGAGACTGTGATTATGCAAACAATGCTGGAAGGATAAACATTAAGCAAGGATCATAGGTTTGCAAGGATTGCCAGCAGGGTTGAACACTGGCTGCCAGGGAGGGCCTTCGCACCAGCCACCCTAGCACACACTCACAGGCACATGAATATTCACATAAACACACATTACAACACACATTCTACACCTTTCCCCCCACAGCCATTGAGTCAATTGCATGTATTCACCCCCACTGCTCCTTGTTCCCCCTTTTCTTTCAGGCTGCTTCCAAACTTGACTTACACCCTGGCTCCTCCAGCCCAGCACTCAAATTGCTCCAAATACCACTGGTACGAGCGTTCTTTTTTCCAGCATGCGTCCTACAGCATGCCCCCCATAAAATTTCAGTGTGTTACAGGGTCCCATTCTCTCAATCATACTGTGTGCTTATGACACCCTGCCCTTGGTTTGGATGGCTCCCACTCCATGAATAACACTGCTTTCTGCATGTTGTGCCTAGAGCCGAGTGCTGCTGAGCCCCAGGTTCTCTTGATGATGTACTAGGCTGATTTCCATGTCTGTGAGCTACTTTCTACCAGCTGGTGAGCTACTGGTATTTTGAAAGCTATGTATTGAACACCTCTGTTTTTGAGCATCATGTCAAGAAGACCAAGTATATTTTCTCAATTGTGGAATGTCATGAGTCTCATTATCTTACTGCGCCCCTGGGACATTTGTTTAATACTCCCAGGAGGCATTCCGAGCCTTGTCTCCCTTCACAACATTCACCTGGTCATCTTTATTCTCCTAAATTGAAGCATATTCATTCCATTGCATGGCAGGATTACCATTCTCCTTTTGAATGTCGGCCACACCATCTGTATTACTAGCATACATTCAAGTCCTAAGACTGTTGTGCATAATGTTTACGAGCACACTCATTACTGTGCCTACATGTCCTTCTTTGTTTTCTGTATCGGCATCAGCTTTGCTAGGGATTCTTCTGTTTGACCAGTGTCTTTTTTTAAAGAAACCAGAAATTATACAACAAAGCATATAGGTTTCATTCCAAGTCCAACAAAAGCACTGCTTTTTCTTTTGCAGCCACAGATTACTCCAAGACGTTGGGGCTGGTTTTCCCTTGGTGATGCAACAGAATCAGGATTGTGTCTCCCAGCAGGAAAAGAACTGATATAATCTTACAAAAAAATGAGCGTAATTCACTTGGACCAGAGGGTGTTCAGTAATCAAGGAAGGTGTGCTTTGACCCTCCTGCCATTCTCTTCCATGCACTCAAAGATTGCACAGCTCATTTCCATACTTCCCAAAGGAGGATCAATATGTTTTAGAAGTGAATACAAAATATCTGTTTTTTTACTTTATTATGCCACAGTAGGCTGGGGCTTAAGGTCAATTTTAGGTTTCAAATCTTTACTCCCTAAACTAATTTCAATTTTTGGAACTTTTTCACAGGGTATGACTAGTTTGGATCTTGGCGACCATGCATATTGGGGACTGCATGATGTTCATATTTTGAAAATGCATATTCCCATCCAGGAGGAGCATGTTCTGTTCCTAAAATTTGCATTTGAGATTACATTGTCGATACAGATGTCTAATGTTCAGCCTGAACTCTGCTCCCAGGGTATTCACAAAGGTTCTCGCATGACTTTCTGCCCACTCTAGCCTTCTGAGGGTCCACATTCCCCATACTGCTAAGGCCTAGCCTCCCACTGCTTTTCAGAATCTGTCTTGTTTGCAACATTGTCTACAACTTTCCTTTAGCTAAATTGACCAAATCCGCCTCTCATTATCAGGGACAGTGAGCTGTACATCACCCATGTAGGAAATGACTATCTTTTACGTGATGTCCCTCCAGATTTTTGCTCTATCGGTTTTGCTGGCTTTATAACTTTGTGCAGTTTACCCCTTGTGTTCCCCCTTTAAACATTATCGAATTGGCATACTCCTAATTGGTATGTTTAACATGCCCATAAATCCCTAGTATATGGTATACAGTGTACCCATGGCCTAGAAGTTCAAAGCTGCTAGTGGACTGCAGCACCTATTGTGTCATGTACAACAGTGGCAGTGCAACCATGCTTTCAGGCATACTATTGTAACCTGACAATGTAGCAATGTAAAAACTGCAGTTCAAGCTGTCAAAAGACATTTTTTGTCAGGTCAAAACCTTCCTTTTAAGTATTTATCGATCACCCCTGTGTAGGACTCGTAGACAACAAGGCAGGGTTCATGGTATTTAAAAGTAGGATATGCAATGTTAACATGTCCGTACAGTGACTAGCACACAAAAGCTGTTTCCTTTGTAAGATGGCTGGCTGTCCCAGAAACACTCTAAAGCCATATTAAATATTAATTCTGCTACCTCAGGAGGGGGACGAGCTAAAAAAATTATTCAACAACTTTTTAATATTTAATATAAGCTCAACTCTGTGATGAAGTTGAAATATCAGTAAATATTAAGGAAGAGTAACTTTTAAAAGGTTACCTTTTCGCTGCCTAAAACTCCTAAAGGCTAATTTACATTGACCCTCCAACTGTCGCCTAGCTGGTGAATGGCCCCGAACGAAGCGTCAAAACTGCTCCCAGAGCAGAGAATAAGTCATGAGTGTGGGGCGGAGATTTTCTTCCTTTGGCAGGATAGGTTGTTGGGTGGACCCAGGAACTTAATTTACTTAAGAAACCTCCACTGTCGCAGGCAAATGCCACTTGTGTTCCGGTTTAGAGAGGATCTGGCTTGGGAGTTCGGGCGGGACTGTTCCTATTGGGGCAGGACCAAGACTGATTTGCATATGGCTGGGTCTGAGGTGGCATGGTGGGCAAAAGAACTGCTGGTTAGAATATTTTTGCCAGTGGTTAGACTTATTGGAAGCATCCTCCCACTACCTTTTGTGTGTTTGTGTGATAAAAATTAGCTGACATCTGGGCAGTCCCCTTCCTTTGTCTGTCAGTCAAGCAGGCACCAAACCCAGTGGAAGGAGTGCTGCCACCATAACTGATTTGAACTGACCGCAGAGGAGGGGGCTGCTCATTATCCTGGCCACACCTCTTGGTGGGCACAGATGATCGTCACAAGGTGAAAGGGGTTTCACTATTTTAGGTGGAAGGGGCTGTGGGGGAGTGTTTGCAGTACGGCAGACTGGAACTGCAGCTAAACTGGGTAAGGTTAACAGTGAGAACTTCTACCCCACCAGTTAGGGAGGGGCCAGGAGTCCCCTCTGCCACAAGCTAGCACTAAGCATAAATGTGACAACCCCTGGCACCCTCTTCAGAACACTACTGGGTCTGAGGAAGAACAGAAGAGGACTTTACCTGCTGTCTGTGATCTGAGAGGAGCCCTGAAGGACTGAACCTGTACCTTCTTGTAACCAGGACAAAGAAGTGTAACCCAAGGGTCATACGGCCTCCTGTTTAAGCTACCGAGTCACAACAAGCTTCAAGATACCTTTTCCTGGAGTCTCCAGCTGACCAGTTCCAACTGGGCCTTACCTGGACCTTGCTGGTGTCCTCTGCTGGTGTGGAGTCCCAACCCCAAGTGCTGTTCCTGCGGTCCTGGCACCCTTGGATTTCTGACTGGACTAATTCTACCACCCTTGAAAGCCAGGGACTTAAAAACCTTTTCAATTTCAAAACCTCTAGCGGACGAGACAAAACTGGTAATCCTATCCACCCAAGAAGTGTTATTGCTTGGCTGAAGAATCAAGTTTTTCCTGCTTGGAGCTTCTTCGCAAGAGCAAATTCGATTCATCAGGACCATGCAGAGAAGTTATCCAGCTTTGTAGAGCCCTCTTCGGCTACAGCCTTGCCCCACTAAAGGATTCTGAGCTCCAATCAAGTGACTAAGTGCGAAAGTCAAAATCTTGACTGGACAATGGTGCCAAAAGTATCCAGCCAGTGTGAAGACCTTCCTGGGTTCAAAATTCAAATTTCTCCCACTCTTAGCCTTTTCTACCTAAACCAACTGCTTTTCCAGGACTGCATCCAAAGTCTCTTGCGACCTCATGGAGCCCTCTTTGGCTACATCTTGCTACCTTGCCCTGCTGAAGGTTTTTGACTTCCACTTTTGAGCCTAAGGCCCAGGTAAAACCTCTGCCCAGTAAACAATTGGTTTCTGTATCGGACCCACGCTGCGTCCCCAGATGGAATCCACTGAAACGACCAGTTGATTGCAGTTGGATCTTAACGCCTTTTTGGCGCTATTTTTTATTTTAAAATTTAACAATTCATATCTCTTTTCCCCTACTTGGATTTTTGTTGTTCTTTTATTTATTGAAATTTACACTATTTTTTCTAATTCAGCTTTGGATTTTTATTGTGTTGTGTCCTGACTTCATTACTGTTTTAGTACTGCCTATAATTTTACACAGTGCCCTAAATTAAACCTGTCTGCTCTGTTCCATAGCTGCCTGGGGGTTGATCTTTGGTTAATTTAGTGAACCCTTCAGGGTTTTCCCTGACCAGAATTGTGATTGAGGTGGGTAGTCAGTCCCCTCAATTTATAACCCAATTTTTTGACAACCCACCTGTAGCTTAGGACCATTTTACTAGGTCCGAGGGTCTTCCTTCTGTTTTTCGATGGAAAGTTGTTAAAAGTCTTAACAAATTACACCATTGCAGAATGGTAGTCTAGCCATGCAGGACTCGTCTCTTTGCAAATTGCGTCATACCCCACTCGTGACCAGTGCAACTCGAGAAATTCTATGGCCTTTGTTCAAAACCTAGAACTTTCCACAAATGGATCTGTTCTCAGTGAAAAATATATTTTGCCACAATTGGATTCTCGTTTTGGAGAGAGAAATAGAGCCTTAATCAATGCTGTTTTCTTGGACTGAGAATGTCAAAAATGTGATGAGGGAATTCTTTGATGAATCTCACCCACTGGTAATTACTTGGGGCCACATTCCAGTCCATCTTTATTTTTTGGTCCCCATGCCACCTCGTATAGGAATGAGCGTACCTAAATACACTTTATTTTCGTTTTCTCCTTCAAAATGGAGACCATGAGCCACTATTTTGATGTTCTTGTCCTTCATAATCCACATATTTAAGAGCCTGCCTGTCATGGTGCTTAACACTCATGTTGGGCTGGGTCCTGCAAAAATCATTCGTCATTGGACCTACAAGCCTGGAAGACCGCTTTCTTGCCAGGGATCCCACCTGCCTGAATTAGCAGAGCGCTTCATTATCTATTATTCAGTGACCTTATATTGACTTCCACAAGGATAATGATGTCTTTCAGAAGCGTCCTTTCACATTCCAATGGTTTTAACTAAAATAAAAATGTATCCTCATTAGTTTTCATCGTACACAACATAATTCTATGCCTAAGGAAGAGCTGCTCAATTTAGATGGCTTTGGAAGGCTAAAAGTTTAGTTATAATTTATTTATGCCATTTGTAGAACTCAGTTGTCACCAAACTGGTATCCTGGCACTATAGCATGTAGGTAAGTACAGAACTGCTAAAAGTAACCATCAAGGGTAAGACATAGGCAAGATTATTTAGGGAAAAGCCAGATCTTTAAGCCTTTCCTGAATTGTAGCAGAACAGTTGACGATCTAAGGGATGGTGGCAGCTTGTTTCATAGTTGGGCCGCTTTGACTGAAAAGGCCGGATCCCCTTGTCTTGCCTTCCAGAACTTATTAATGCATCCTAGATTTGGAGTGCTGAAACGAAGGTGTCGCCCTGGAGCATACCCCTTCAATCTTCGTTGTAGAAGCACCGGACCAGTTCCCTTTAATGCCTTGAACACAATACACATGACTTTAAAGACTATCCTCTGCATTAGAGGTAGCCAGAGCAGTTCCTTAAAGGCATTAGATGATAAAGATTTGTGAGTTCTGTTTAAGGCCAGTTTGGCAGCTGCTACTTTGACTCTATATAATCTGTTAATCAGATAGTCAGGAGCCCCAAGTAGCAAGGCATTACAGTATCCAATCTACTGAGTATGACACTGCTCACTACAGGTGATTTGGCTTGAATAGGCAGCAGTGGTAGCACCTTCATGAAAATACGTAAAAGTGGAAAACATGGGCCTGCTACTTTTGTGCCATGGTTCTCCAATAATAGCTTGTTATCAAAGGTGACCTCCATAATACAGACTGTGTCTGATTGCAGCAACTCATCTCCAGATGAGAGGGACCAGAAGTTAGAGGAGAGAGTCATGGGAATCTTACTTGCTTAGCAGCACAGAAATTCTGTTTTGTCCCCATTTAGTTTTAATGAGTTTGTATTCATCCAGCTGACCGTATCCAGCATGCCTTTTTGAACTGCTGTTACCGCCTCCACTGGATTATTATTAAGGGACAAGATCAGCTGGATGTCATCGTTGACCAGCCTGATGTCATGCTCCTTTATCAAGTTAATAAGTGGCCTCATATAAATGTTGAACAGGGCTGAGAGCTGAGCCCTGTGGTACTCCCTGTCGCAGTTTTTTTAAATTCAGAGCAGTAGGGGGGCAAGGAGATAGCCTGTCTGTCCAACAAGTAGGATTCCAACCACTTTAACGCTGTACCTCCGATTCCGATTGAGGTTAACCTGGACAAAAGAACTTCTTGGTCAACCATGTCAAAGGCGGCCGAAAATCGAGCATGATCAGGACTGTCGACTGCCCGCTATTTTCCTGCATCTGTAACTTATCCAAGGTGACCAGTAGGGCTGATTCTGTACCATATCTAGGTCAGAAGCCAAATTGTTCATCCTCAAGCAGAGAATACGATTCCAGATATTGAGACAATCTTCTACTTACATATTGTTCCAGAATCTTCACTGGGAAGAGGTGTGATTGGTCTATAATTACTCAGGACCGCTGGATCAGCTGACAATTTCTTCAAAAGGGGGTAACAATTGCTTTCTTCCAGGCTTGAGGTACCATACCCATATTCAGGGATTTATTTATTTGAAAAGTTTTATATAGCGCTGGCTAGACCCGGAGGTATCAGAGCGCTTTACATGAGGAACATTAGGTTACAAGTTACAAATTATATCCGTTACAAGAGCATAGCAAAACACAGGCAAAAAAACAATGTTGGCTGCTGAGGAAAGGAAACATAACTGGGAGACGAGGAAAAGCTATGTCCAATGTCCGGCTGTGTAGGTGACGGCCGAGGGGGTGACCCGGAGCCAAACACCTCTATAGCTGCCTAAACAGCTCCACCGGGCAAAGGCCATGTTGTTCAGTCTCCACGGTAAGTACAGTGTTCAAGGTTTCAGCCCGGGGGGTATCGTCATAGAACTATTGGTAGCTCCCATCCTAGTGTTGCTGGGAAGCGCCGTCCGTTTCACTCTTCGGCTCGCCCTTATAGGTGGGATAGGGGCTGCAGTGGGGAATAGTCCAGTTAATAGCACAATTATCTTTCCGACCTCGGAGGCCCCGCATGCCAGAAGAAAAAAAAAGGCAAAGACTTGTTGTTCGGTTGCTAAGCACTCTGCAGTAAAGCTTCCAGGGATCCGGCCAGGACAGCCATCTTAAGGTCAGGCCGACAGAATGTGTGGGCCCGGGGTTGTAGGACACTTGGTTCCATACCTGCATTGTAGGGAGAGTGAGCTCATCTCCAAACTCTTTCCATATCCTTGGGGATAGGGGATCCTAGGGAGACCCCAAGGTAGTGGACCTGGCGATATCTAAGAAGGTCTCCTCCAAGATAGCATCGAAGGTGTTAAGCCTACCATCATGGCTGTCACCAGACTCCATGCCCTTTAGGTTTATAGTGGAACTTAACACTGATAGTTCGGTAGAGCTCTGGCCACCAATCACTCTATGCAGTGTCTCTGGATAATCTGCGGTATTTCGATCAAGGGAGGTTGTCTGAGCAGATGTACTAATGTCCTCCAGAATCTTGCTGATCTTTTTATCAAATAAATCAGCCAGATCATCACAGAGTTCTTGGGAAGATGTAACTTCTTGCTTTATACAATCTGGGTCTGTTAGTCCCCGAAAAATCTCAAAATCCTTTTTTTCTCCATTGTTCACTGCAACAATACTATTAGCATAAAATTCGGCCTTGGCTTTACCGACCTCTCTTTTATAGTCGCCTAGCGCACTCTTAAAACACTTTTTATCTGTTTCGGAAAACTACTACCCCATTTCCTTTCCAGATTCTTGCATGCCAATTTGAGCTCTTTTAGTAGTTTGGTATACCAAGGTGCAAAAGGTCTACAGCGCAGTTTCAAATTAGTGAGGGGGATTACTTTGTCCAAGGTTTCAGCAATCCCCAGCTCATATGCTAGGCAGTTGTCCTCAACTGATTTCTTGGGGTCTAAGGTGTTGGGAAATGGAGGAGAGATCTCATATCTGTTCTTCTCAATTTGTACTATGCCCTCCCTTTCCTTGTTAGTCCTGAGACTGGTCTGGGAAGGCAGGATTGCTTCACCATTACGTGGAAGGATATAAGGGCATGTTCAGTCCAATGCAGAGGTAGGATATCCTTCACAGATATGAGCCCTTCAGGGGCAAATATAAGGTCCAGAGTGTGTCCCGCCATATGGGTTGGGCCATGCATTAGTTGATGTAGACCCAAGGGGGCTGAAGAGTCCCCTACTGCCCATACATTGAAGTCCCCCAAAATAAAGAAATTTGTGTGTGCAAGCACCATATTTGAGATGACTTCTATCAGGGGGTCAAGGCGAATATGTGGGAGCACTGGAGGTCTATAGCACAGAATCCCCAAGACAACACTGTCTTTCTCAGTTTTCAGAGCAAAACCCAGGGGTTCCGGGCCTTCTGACTCATCTAGTTCAAGTACCGAGAATTTCCACCTTTCATTGTAGATGATTCCTACTCCTCCCCCCTTCTTATTCATGCAGGGTTTATGGACAGCTTTAAACCCTACAGTGCAGGGTATGCCCAAATTTGTCGCTGAGTCAAGGGTGGTCCAGGTTTCTGTTATAAACAATAATTCCCAGTACCCTGACTCTAGCAACAGATGGATTTCCTCTGTGTGTTTTACTAGTGATCTAGCGTTAAGTAGGCCACAGAGTAGAGGAGTGAATTTGCCACTGGGAGAATGCCTGGGCTCTGCCTTGTTCATAGTGGGCAAGAGAGCAGCATAACTACCCTGCTTACACTGCTCACCGATATGGAGCAGTTGATCTCTCGAGTAGTAGAGCCTTGGCCCCATGTTAACATAATTCAGCTCCTTCGCGCCTGTTGCCATACCAGCAGAATGGCTGGCGCTGTGCGTAGTCGGTGCGTGGACGAGCGCAATCGGGCTTGCCTTTGGCACACAAGTAAAGCACAGTAGAACAAGGACAGGTTAAAAATTAAACCCCCCTAAAAGGTATTAGTTTCTCCCCAAGAGGTGCAATGTGCCAAGAATAAAGTGTGGTTTCAGTCAGTTTTAGCGATTTTAGCAGCAGTTAGAAAGGATAAAAGCCCTTATATCGGCTGATAATCCGTTTCTGAGATACTCTGGTTTCTCCAGGTAACAAACCAACTAAAGCCAATTATGCAAGGCAGGTAGTCTCTTGCATTTCTAGATCTTATGTCGCCAGAGGAGTTTAGGCTTCTTTGAGACTTCATGCTCATTCGGTTAGAGCAAAGGCACCATTGATGGCCTTTCAAAGGAATGTCTATGAGGGCACCTGTGTGCGCAATTCGAAAGGTCCATGGAAATTGCGATTGTGTAGCTGCAGCATTTTCAGTGTAACTATGATTTTACCACACTCCCCACATTATTCATCAGCTGCTACATAATTTGCACATTTTAACAAACAATGCTTTTTCTAGCCCAAACGTAGCAAGTTATTATTGCTCCACAGAGGTGTAATGTTGCGCGGGACAGTTGAAAGAAATTAACTAGCCACATTCAGCTTGTGATTCCTGTAATTAGCCTTCAAAAGTGTTGACAATATTGCCCAGATAATGTAAATAATCATGCTTTGGAGGCAAAGGGAAGGACCTTTGTCAGTTGAAGATAACAAAACCCTCAAGTACTTAGCTGTAATTCAAACAGTGCAGATAGTGAAATAAGCATTAATGGGGTCAAAGAAGAAATTATTCTTTTAGCATAAATTCATATTCATAGCAAGACCCTGTTCTCAAAGTTTATTTCACCAGGACAATCAGACTTGGATTTAGAAGAATCGCACGTACGTTATATCATATTTTTGGAGATCCTGTATCTTGAAAACGAAAGTACCCCCCCAGTGAAACACCAAAATGATAAATACTAAAGGTACTGTGTTGTTTTGCACAGCTGTTTTATTGGCATGGCATGCTACATAATGGCTGCATAGTTTGCCTTTCCTTGCCGCATAATTTAGTCACCACAGCAACATATATTGGTCCAGTGTCGCATAATGCCTGTGGTACTGGCTTTTGCCGTTTGCAAACATTTCTCTTTGAAGACATCTTCTTTTAAAAAGAAATGTAGTTTTGACCAGGATTTTGTGCACGATCTATGCCTCAGAACATATTCAGTCTTCCCCTCTCCCAGAGTTTGAAGGTGTGGTTCCTTTTTGGTAATACAAATGTCTAATACAATCATATAAAAGGTGTAAAACATCTAAAAAAAATAACTCTTTCCAGATACTCTGGGACACTCAGCAACAGCCTCAGTCCCCTCACGATGGTCATGGGGAAGATCTAGGATTCAAGTGCAAACAATCGTAACAGCAGATAGTTACCGCTTTAAAAAAATAGCCCACAGTAATTGTATACGAGAGCGAGGGTATGTGTACCCCCATTGCACTCAAATATCTTGTAGATAGTCTCATTGGCCTTAGAGATAAAGCATTGTCAAAGCCAATAGGTCTCGCCTATACGAGAGCTATTGGTTTTGGCAATATGTATCTGAAAGAGACAGTTAGTTATAGATTCCTTACCTTAGAATTATCCCCAGACGTCAGACTGGATCCAGTGAATTTTTTCTTAGCAGTACCCCTGCGTGTCGGTAGGCGGCATTGGTTCGTGGTCGCTGGGATGACGTTGCGGTGCCTACTTAGATGCCGCCCCTGCTCGCTGACGTCAGTTCTTTCTTTTTCCGCGCCAGCCTAGCGCAGATCTGGAGAGAGCTACCCCTTTAGTCACTTTTTGACTAAGCTATTATCGACTTCAAGAACTATCGGCCCATATCGCTCCTCCCCTTCGCAGCCAACGTTGCAGAGAAAACAGTCAACAGGAAACTGACACGATTCATTGAAGAGAACGCCGTCCTCGACCCGTCCCAATCCGGATTCCGAAGCAACCACAGCACAGAGACCGCCCTACTCGCCGCCACAGACGACATCCGCACCCTCCTGGACCAAGGCCACTCCGCAGCCCTCATCCTACTCAACCTATCAGCGTCCTTCAACACCGTCTCCCATCACACACTAGTCGTCAGACTACACGACGCAGGCATACAAGGAACAGCCCTGGACTGGATCCGATCATTCCTCACCGGAAGAAGCCAAAGGATCAGACTCCCACCCTTCCTCTCCGACCCCACGAAAATCACCTGCGGAGTCCCACAGGGTTCATCACTGAGCCCCACCCTCTTCAACATTTACATGGCCCCCTCGCAGCCATCGTCCGACAACACGGCCTCAACATCGTATCCTACGCCGACGACACCCAGCTCATCCTCTCCCTCACCAAAGACCGCACCACTGCCAAACTCAACTTCCAGAAAGGAATGCAAGACGTCGCAGTCTGGATGACCAACAGCTGCCTGAAGCTCAACGCCGAGAAGACAGAAGTCCTCGTCCTCGGTACCACCCCTTCTGCATGGGACAGCACCTGGTGGCCGACCGCCCTCGGAAGCCCACCTACCCCCTCAGACCACGCCTAGAGCCTCGGCATCGTACTCGACTCATCACTCTCCAGGAACCGACAGGTCAACGCCGTCACCTCCAGCTGCTTCAACACCCTCTGCATCCTCCGCAAGACCTTCAAGTGGATCCCCCCTGAGTCAAGGAAGACAGTCACCCACGCACTCATCACCAGCAGACTGGACTATGGAAACGCACTCTACGCCGGCATCAACAAGTCCCTACTCCGCAAACTCCAGACAGTACAAAACACCGCCGCCAGACTCGTCCTCGGCATCCCCCGACACAAACACATCAACCAACACCTACGAAGTCTCCACTGGCTCCCCGTGGAGAAAAGAGTCACTTTCAAAATCCTCACTCACGCCTACAAATGCCTACACAACAACGGACCCAAATACCTCAACGACAGAATCAACTTCCACGTACCCAAAAGACACCTCCGATCTTCCAACCTCGCACTGGCCGAAACCCCACGCATCCACAGAGCCAGAGCAGGCGGAAGATCCTTCTCTCACATTGCAGCCAAGACCTGGAACGAGCTACCGGCAGACATCAGACGCGCCCCCTCCCTGAACACCTTCAGGAAGACCCTCAAGACCTGGCTCTTCGGCTAAACAGATCTGCGGACCCCCCACCCCCCTCAGCACCTTGAGACCCTCACGGGTGAGTAGCGCGCTTACAATTCCCTGATTGATTGATTGACTTTTGTCGACTTCTTTTTTGAGTCTTCGATTCCTGGTGCACAAGGGATGTCTCACCGTTGGACCAGCTTCAAACCCTGCGAGTCCTGTCACAAACTGATGTCTGTGACGGACCTGCTCCTCATGTGCCTTTGGTGTCTGGAGCGCGACCACGACCCGAAGTCGTGCTCCGACTGCCGGGCCATGAACCTTAAGTCTTTGCGGGAGCGGTCCCGAAAGCTCTTGGAGGCCCGGCAGTCGACTCTGTGTCGTTCCCGGTCTTGCTTGAGAGGAAGGTCTCGAGACTGCTCGCAGAGCCCCCACACCTTGTCCCACTCCAAGTCTTCGAAATCCTCGGGTAAGTCTAAGCACAAGAAGAAGGCGAAGAAGCACCAGCGTTCTTCACCTTCTCCCCGTCGGCCGGCTGACGCGACGCGGGACTCGGAGCGGCATCGCTCTAAGGCTCTGTCTTCGGTGCCTCCTTCGCGGATGACTCGGCGCCTCCCTCCATTTCCGGGAGCCAGGGGCATCCCCTGCCAAACTTCATGCCTTTTATGAAGCCCTCCATGGCATCTTTGGGCAGCCCGACTCTGCCGGTGCACCATCAGGCCCTGCGGAGCCGGTCGGGGGCCCTGGGCCTTCGGCGCAGGCGGGTCCCCGCAGATCCAGGCCTGGATCTGGATCGACGCTAGTCGACCGTACTCGACCTTCCCTGGCGCCTATACCAGCGAACACGCCCCCGGTGTCGGTCGTGCCCCTGGCCGACACCGACCCCAACCTCACCCCCGAGATGGACCCGGACCGACGTTGGCCGACGTCGAATCCGACGCCGGAGAGTACTTTTGTTCCCCTGTTCATCCCTGGTGTTCCCTATTGCCCAGAAGGTGGTGATGAGGATTGGGATGGTTTTCTGGACCCTGTGGCAGACCAGCTTGAAGAGCCGGACTGGAGAGAGAACCTGGGTGACGCCAGTGGTCTGGACACTTTCCCAGACCTTGGCATGCTTTCTCCCCCTACCGTGGCTATGTGTGTGGTGCGAAGGGCAACTGAGGCCTTGGGCCTGGAGCTCCCTTCAGTGGCGGTCAGGACTAACCTCCTGACAGAGGTGCTTCAGCCGGCGGCAACCTCCTCTGAACCCCTTTTGCCGTTCAACGAAGCCCTCACTGACGTCCTTCTGGGCACCTGGTCAAAGCCCAACACAGGGGCTCCTGTGGAAAGGACGATTGCCCGCTGCCACTGCTTGGCTCCGGGCGACCCAGTTGTCCTCACCCAACACCCTTCCCCCGAGAGCTTGGTGGTTCAAGCCTCTTCTTCCAAGGGTGCATTCCCTTCTGCTCCCCCAGACAGGGCATCCAAGAAGCTGGATCATCTTGGGAAGCGTATGCTGTCCTCCTCCAGCTTGGCGCTGCGGGCCATGAATACCGTGTGCCTCTTGGGCCGATGCTCCTATACTATCTGGGATACGGTCGCGCAAGTGCTGCCTCAGTGCCCGGAGGAGGCCTGGGCCATTCTCTCCCAGGCCGTGGCAGATGGGAGGTACGCAGCAAAATTCACGATTAACTGTGGACTGGATACCACGACTCACTGGGCAGAACGATTGCCACGTCGGTAGCCCTTAGGCGCTACGCCTGGTTGAGGACGTCTGGCTTTTCGGGGGATGTCCAGTCAACCTTGCTGGATATGCCCTTCAATGGCAGTCGCCTTTTCGGCGACAAAGCAGACTCGGCGCTGGAGCGCTTTAAGGATTCTCGGGCTATGGCCAGATCCCTAGGCCTCGCTGCATCATCCCGTCCACCTCAGTCTGCTTTTCGCCCCTTTTGTGGCTATGCAAGGGGCGCCCAATCACGTTCGACCCAGTCCAGCCACCGGTTTACGCAAGCTGCACACCCTCTGCGTGGCCGCGGACGTGTGACACAGCGGACGGGCTAGTCCACCCTTTTTCACCCCTGCAGCAGCCTCCAAGCCTTCCTAGTCTGACCTTTCAGGGCCACCAACTGACAGTGGGGCGCCAGGGTTCGCCATCACCTCCCCCACTGGCAGACCATCTCATCGGACAGGTGGGTTTTGTAAATAGTCCGAAGGGGCTACTCCCTCCCCTTTGAGACTACCCCTCCCTCCATGCCACCGTCTTTCGATCAAATGTCGTAGGATCATTTGGCACTTCTCCGCCAGGAAGTTTCAGCTCTTTTGGCCAAGGGAGCTATTGAGAGGGTTCCTGCGCTAGAAGTAGGTTGTGGTTTCTATTCCCGCTACTTTCTGGTGCCCAAGAAGGACAAAAGCCTGCGTCCTATTCTAGACCTCAGGGCCCTCAACCACTTCCTCCAGAAGGAGAAGTTCAAAATGCTGACATTGTCTCAGGTCCTGTCTGCCCTCGACCCTGGAGACTGGATGGTGGCGCTGGACTTGCAGGATGCCTATTTTTACATCCCCGTCGTGCCAGCCCACATACGCTACCTATGGTTCACGGTAGGCCACGAGCATTTTCAGTTCACCGTGCTCCCCTTTGGCCTTACCAGTGCCCCTCGGGTGTTTACGAAAGTGATGGCAGTGGTCGCAGTTCATCTGCGCAGGTCAGGGGTTCCAGTCTTCCCCTATCTCGACAACTGGCTGTTGAAGGCGGGCTCGCCCCAGGCTGTTGTCTCCCACCTTCAGACTATTGCGGACCTCCTGCATTTGCTGGGGTTCACTATCAACGTGCCGAAGTCACACCTGACTCCCTTTCAGACGCTCCCTTTCATCGGGCGGTTCTGGACACAGTGCAGTTTTGGGCCTATACTCCTGAGCAGCAAGTTCAGGATATTTGGGCTATGATACCAATGTTTCAGCCTCTATCCTGGATTTCGGTGACAATGACCCTGAGGCTGCTGGGCCTCATGGCCTCCTGCATCCTGCTGGTGGATCATGCCAGATGGCATTTGCAGGCTCTGCAGTGGGACCTGAAGTTCCAGTGGGCGCAGCATCAGGAGAATCTTTCCGACTACGTCCAGATCTCTGAGGTAACTGTGCAACAACTGCAGTGCTGGTTAATGAACCAAGTCCTCACAGTGGTGTGTGGAATTGCGGCCTTCTGTATGCCTTTCCACCTGTACCACTTCTGCCCAGAGTGCTGAAGAAGATCTAGCGCGACCGGGCCAAAGTTATTCTTGTGGCTCCGGACTGGGCACGAAGAGTCTGATACCCAGAGCTCCTGAGCATGGCCATCGATCCTCCACTCAAACTGCCTCTTCGGGAGGATCTTCTGTCGCTTCACCCGAACCTGTCCAGCCTCCACCTCCTTGTGTGGAGATTGAGCGGCGACAGTTGACAGCTTTTGACCTTCCACCCGAAGTTTGTAATGTCATCTTGGCAGCCAGGCATCCCTCCACTAAGACGGTATACGCCTGTAGATGGAATAAGTTTGTGGCATGGTGCACAGCAAAGGCTGTGGATCCCCTTTCTGTTCCTCTTTCAGAGGTCCTTTTGTACATACTTTCTTTGGCCTAGCAGGGCTCTGCCCTGGGCACTCTTAAAGGCTATCTTGCGGCCATCTCTGCCTTTCTTCAGCTACCAGATCAGCCATCCTTGTTCAAATCCCCTACTGTAAATAGATTCCTTAAGGGCATTACTCCTCTTTCCTCCATCTCCTTTCATAATGCCCCAGTGGGACTTGAAACTTGTCTTAACCTATCTCATGTACGCTCCCTTCGAGCCTCTTCACAACTGCCCTCTCAGGCTCCTCACTTTGAAAACTGCCTTCCTTGTTGCCATCACCTCTACTTGTAGGGTGAGTGAGCTTCAAGCTCCTTCTTTTGAGCCCCCTTTCCTCTCTGTGCATCCGGACAAGGTGGTGCTTCGAACGAGGCCCTCGTTCCTTCCAAAAGTGGTTACACATTTTCACATTGGACAAACCATTACTTTGCCTACCTTTTTCCGACCTCCGCACCCTTCCAAGGAGGAGGAGAGACTCTACCGTCTGGACCCCAAACATGCGCTGTCCTTCTACCTTGACCGCACAAAAGATTTCCGCGTGGATGATCAACTCTTCATTGGCTATGTTGGTGCCAAGAACAGTCGGGCTGTTCAAAAGCGTACAATCTCTAGATGGGTTGTTCTTTCGATCATAGTCTGTTACGCTTTGGCGAAAAAGAAACCTCCAGTGGGGAAGCGAGCTCATTCCACTAGAGCTATGGCGGCCACCACTGCTCTTGCATGTGGAGTTCCACTTATTGACATCTGTCAGGCAGCCACGTGGGCATCCTTGCACACGTTCACTAGACATTACTGCCTGGACAGCCAAGTCCGGAGGGACAGCTATTTTGCCCGTTCAGTCCTCTTGGACTTTCTGATGTGAACTTGGTTCGCAGACCCTCCTCCGGGGTTTTATTGCTGGGGTATCTATTCTAAGGTAAGGAATCTATAACCAACTGTCTCTTTCAGATGAACAAGTTACTTACCTTTGGTAACTATGTATCTGTAAGAGAGACAGGTTAGTTGAAGGGCATAGAGTGGAGTGGAGTGGCATAGTGTGGAGTATGCATGGTGCGGTAGCGCACTGCCATCACAGACAACACATTTTCAATTGAAATGACCATTACATTTGCACCAAAATACGGTTTTACTGCACACAAACATTACTGTGTGCAAATATCATCACCTAGTGTATTAATCCTATTCAAATATTTATTTCCACCACACTTCAGAATTAGAAAAAAAGTGCTTCTGTTCTAATTCTGATATATTCTGAAACATCAGCACAGTTCTTTTTTTGTGTGTGTGCTAGAAAAAAAATCATACACACTCTCCTCTTACGTGGATACTTAGCCGGATTGTCACATAAATTCTCTCACGTTGAAGTCCGAGAAAGAAAAGTAAACACCAAGCTCCCTCGCATTTGACATTTGACCTCTGTCTTTGAATGCACAGCAAATGTGACAAGATAAGAGCAAAATTTAAAGGCCTGTTTACAGAAGGCGAGTTTGTGGAAGAGTACAGTAAACAAGGTTTGAACATCGGTAGGGACAAACTCAAGCTAGGCAGCCTAAAGCAAATAAACCCAGCAAATTGAAAGCCAGAAAATGTGAGTTGCAAATTACAAAGGCAATGGTAAGCAACGGGTGGAATGCATTCCTAAGTCTGCTTTCTGAATGTCCCCAAGATGTCTTTAGCAAACCTGACAGCTGCGCTGCCTGGTAGGCTTCAACCTAAAAAGTACAAATATCAGACCAACATAGATGTTACTTGCAGATGCGCAGGCTGCGTGTACATTTTTCATCTCCATTATAAACTGATTTCCTTGTGGTCTTAGAAAATCATGCAACATCTCCATTTAGCAGAAAATAAACAATTCCCACTTATATTTAACTCTGTGTGCGGTAAACCACAAAGATGCTTCAAGATCTTAGTGGATCATTGGAATTCCCTCCTTGCAGTTTGCTGGACTATCCATTCCTTCCTCACTTTCCTTCAAGCTCTCTTGCCAAGTCGTTTTGTGGTGATTTCCTAATTGCCTGTGGTAGTGTTCTGGCTGTCCTCCTTTAACTCCTAGTGCCGTGAGACCTAGTGTATGAGCACGTTTTGTGAAATGCTGAATAATATTAACTTTGACATTTATATTTGAATCAAAAAGAATCCAATGTATGCCCCTTGATGTGTGTTAGACCAGCTGAGAAAAAGCTCATGGCAAGTATGGCTTATAGAAAATAATGGGGTATCTCCTCATTCAGGTCATAGATTTTCAGATTTAAATCTTCAAAATAGTGCGGCGTAGATCACATGCTTTGCATACTCCTGCCATCTAGTGTTGGGTCCGGATGTTTGCAAGTTGTTTTTCTTCGAAGAAGTCTTTCTATTCACGAGGTAGGTGACTCCTCCTTTCGGTGATAGTGCGCATGGGCATCGACTCCATTGTTAGATTGTTTTTTTCCGCCATCGGGTTCGGATGTGAATTGCTGCGTTCCGGTTCGACACTATTTCTCGGGTTCCCCTCGGTGCGCAATCCACTTAACCTCGACGGTATTGTTTTCGATCGTGTATTTCCCTTCTTCACGTATCGTATTTAATACAAAAACTCTTTTCGATCGAGAAACTCGTGGAAGGTTGTCGGGCCTACCCGCGTCGGTCTGCCTCGCAGTCGGTGGAACAGACTCCATTCAAATTCTGCCATCGGTGCCACGCAAAGTTCCCGCGCACCGACGCGCACGAAGTGTGCAACCTGTGCTTATCTCCGGAGCACAACGAACAAGACTGCGACACGTGCAAATCTTTCCACTCGAAGAAAGCACTCCGCGACCGTCGGGTTCGATGTTGCAACATGCAGAGCCAGAACACCTGGCTTCACTTCGGACCTCTTCGGAGAAAATTCCGAACAGGAAACCGTCGATGCCATAGGAGCAGAGGAAGAACAAGAAGAGTCTATCTCTGTCTCCAAGTCCGGCTCCGATGTGGACGAAGACATCCCGCTAGGTCAGCGTATCGTGAGTACCGATCCTCCCTTGCCCCAAAGTCCAACTCAGCCGAAGAAAAAGACTCCGGTCCCACCTCTGCCTTCGGGCCATGGTCGGCACCAAGAACGGGTTTCCAACGCCCCGCCTTCGGGCTCGGCACCGAAACATACGTTGATCGAGTCGTCCACACTCTGGCACCGAGCTGAAACCTTCGGGGTCGAAGCCAAAACCCGTCTCAGGCCCACCTCCTTCGACGCCAAAATAGTCTTCGGAACCTAAATCTTCAGCACCCAAGACAACGGCACCGAAAACTTTGTGGCCGAAACATAAAGATGCTCCGATACCATCGAAGGAGCCCCGTTTCGATGTCCCGCCTCCAAAACCGGACCCGAAACAAAAGGAACTGCACATCAATCCAAAAACTGGACATATTGCGACTAAATTGGACTCGAATGTAAATCGACTCAGAGGAAACCTATCACATTCCTTTAAAGAGGAAACATGTGGGTACTAACCCTTCTCCTCCTCCTCCTCCTCCTCCTCCATCACCTCCTTCCCCGGAAACACAACACTTGTTAATTACCCCTACTAATTTACCACCACCATACACACCTGATGATCAGGATGGCGGGGACGGGGATGGGGACAATGATCCTGCACCTGCAGACCCCTGGAAGGATTACAATACAGATTCTCCCACAGGTAACGATCCTGATCTTTACCCTACTAAACCTTCTCCAACAGATGACAACGTAGGCTACATAGAACTGTTGAGCAGAGCTGCTCATTATCACGGGGTTCAATTACACAAGGAATCTCTAGAGGAGGATTTCCTTTTTGAAACACTTCGCAGTTCCCAAAGATCCACTCACACACTCCCCATGCTCAAAGGTATGCTAAGACATGTGGATGACATAGTTAAGGATCCTGTTCGGGCACGTATTCTCACCCCCAGGATAGACAAAAAGTATAAATCTGCACCATCAGACCCAGTTTACATCAAGGGCCAGTAAGAAGGCATGCATGGTTAAGAATTTCTGGGTTTAAACCAGAAGTTCAAGCTTCTATTCTTAACACGCCGTTTGACAAACAACACCTCTCTGGTCCTGATGTTGACACATCCTTAGAAAAGATGAAAAAGGGCACAGACGTGGGAAAATCTATGGGAGTCCTACAGTCCCCTTCTGGCCGTAGTTCCTTTCGACGCTCCTATCGTGGGGGTCCAAGAATACCTCCTCAGACACTGCCTCTACATTGTACAAAAGCAACAATCAGCCCTCTGCTTCCAAGGGTTTCTTCAGAGGGGGCTACAGAGGCAACAATGGCAACGGTAGAGGTTCCAACACACGCACCTCCCCCTCCAATACCAGTGACTTGCCCACACTCCCCCGATCATTTAACACCTGTCGGGGGGGCGTCTTTCACAATTCCTGCCCGTCTGGCAATCAATAACTACAGACAAATGGGTACTAGGAATTATCGGTTCTGGTTATTGCCTGGAGCTTACCAACAATCCTCCAAACATTCCTCCACGTTCACACAAAATGTCACCAGACCATTTCCACTTCCTCAAACAAGAGGTTCAATCTCTCCTTTTGAAGGGAGACTTATAGCCCGTGCTACTGCAATATCAGGGGTCGGGCGTATACTCCCTGTACTTTCTCTTACTCAAAAAGGACGGTTCTCTCAGACCTATTTTGGACCTCAGAGAATTAAACCTTTACATACAATCAAATCACTTTCACATGGTGACGCTTCAACAAGTGCTCCCACTGATACAACAGGGCAACTTCATGTCTACTCTAGACTTAAAGGACGCGTATTTCCACATTCCTATACATCCCGCTCATTGCAAATTTCTCAGATTTGTAGTAGCGGGGCAGCATTACCATTTCAAGGTACTCCCATTCGGATTCACCACTGCTCTCAGAGTCTTTACCAAATGTCTGGCAGTAGTCGCTGCTCACCTACGAAGACAACACATTCATGTCTTCCCGTACTTGGACGACTGGCTTATCAAAGCCAGTACGTACCCAAAGTGTCTCCAGCACACTCACATAACACTGCAGTTACTGCACCAACTGAGGTTCACAGTCGATGTGTTGAAATCGCATCTTCAACCTTCCAACACTCAAAACTATCTTGGAGCCACTTTAGATACTCAAAGAGCTCTAGCCTTCCCCAATGCAGCCAGAATTCGCAATATTCAGGCGCTAACTCTTCAGTTTCAGCCCTCTCACTCACTACCAGCTCGAGTGTTGATGCAGTTGCTTGGAATGATGGCCTCTTGCATCATGATTGTTCCCCAGACCAGGCTTCACATGCGTCCCTTTCAGGAATGCTTAGCAAATCAGTGGAACCAGTCACAGGGTCTCTTAACCGATTTAGTGTTGGTAAACGGCCGTACTCATCGCTCTCTGCAGTGGTGGAACACACAAAATTTATCAAAAGGACGGCCTTTCATAGACCCGGTTCCATAGACCATGCTAATAGCAGACGCGTCGCTCACTGGTTGGGGGGGCTCATCTCCAAAATCACACAGTTCAAGGCTTGTGGAGTCAAAAGCAAAGAGCTCTCCACATAAATCATCTGGAGCTGCTAGCAGTGTTTCTAGCGCTCAAAGCCTTTCAAGTTCACCTTGTAGGCAAAGCTGTCCTAGTTCGCACCGACAACATGACAGCTATGTATTATATACAAAAACGGGGGGGGGGGACCACTCTTCCCAACTGTCACACCTGGCTCAAGACATTTGGAAGTGGGCCATTCACCACAATTTATCTCCTAGCAGAACACCTCCAAGGAGTAAACAATCGGATTGCCGACCTTCTCAGCAGACAGAGGCAGCAAATTCACGAATGGGAACTTCACCCTCAAGTTCGCTTCCCATACTTTCAAAGTTGGGGGTTTCCTCAAATAGATCTTTTCGCCACACACCAAAATGCAAACTGCCCAAACTTTGCCTCCAGGTATCCACACCTGCTCTCCCAAGGCAATGCACTATGGATGAACTGGTCAGGGATATTTGCCTACGCTTTTCCGCCTCTCCCACTCATTCCATTAGTGGTTTGGAAACTCAGGAAAACATCCCTCACACTGATTCTAGTAGTTCCCACATGGGCCTGTCAACCTTGGTTCACGACCCTGTCGGAGCTATCTGTAGACCTACATCAAAAACTGCATCTCACATCCAGTCTCCTCACACAGAGCCATGGAGAAATCAGACACCCAGATCCCAAAGAACTCAACCTGGCGATCTGGCTCCTGAAGTCATAGAGTTTGGTTATCTTAATCTTCCACCAGACTGTATGAACATTATTAGAAAGGCCAGAAGGCCATCTACAAGAGCTTGTTATGCAGCTAAATGGAAGCGTTTTGTTATCTATTGTAATAATATCAATCCTCTTGATGCTTCCATACAAAATATCATTTGTTACACTTGCAGCGGTCCGAATTAGCTTATACTTCTATCCGCTTACATCTCGCTGCAATAGCTGTGTATTTACAAAATAGGCAACACTTATCTCTCTTTAGAGTACCCGTTATCAAAGCTTTTATGGAAGGACTAAAAAGAGTAATACCACCAAGACTTCCACCTGCACCAGTGTGGAATCTTAAGATTGTCCTCACACGATTAATGGGCCCACCGTTTCAACCCATGCATCAATGTGAACTGCAATTTCTCTCCTGGAAAGTCGCGTTCCTCATTGCAATTACTTCACTGAGGAGAGTTGGTGAGTTACAGGCACTAACCATAGAAGAACCTTTTTTCCAGCTTCACAAAGACAAAGTGGTTCTTCGTACCAACCCTAAATTTCTACCTAAAGTAGTTTCTGCCTTTCACATCAACCAATCTGTTGAGTTACCAGTGTTCTTTTCTCAACCGGATTCAGTGGCAGAACGAGCTCTACACACTTTAGATGTCAGAAGAGCCCTATTGTACTACATAGAAAGAACAAAGTCATTCCGTAAGACTAAACAACTTTTTGTTGCTTTTGCTCCACCTCACAAGGGCAATACTATTTCCAAATCAGGTATTGCCAGGTGGATTGTTAAATGTATTCAGACTTGTTATGCAAAAGCAAAGAGAACTTTAACAATACCCCCAGAGCGCATTCCACTCGCAAAATAGGGGCTACTATGGCTTTCTTAGGAAACATTCCCATAGTTGACATTTGTAGGGCTGCAACATGGTCTACACCACACACATTCACCAAGCTCTTTTGTGTGGATGTGTTAGCAAGACAACAAGTTAATGTAGGCCAGGCAGTACTTAAAACACTCTTTCACACAACTGCATCAGCTACAGGTTAGCCACCGCTTTGGGAGAATACTGCTGTATAGTCTATGCAAAGTATGTGATCTACAGCTCACATGCCTCGAACGGATAATGTTACTTACCCAGTAAGCATCTGGTCTTGGCATGTATAACTGTAGATTCACATGCGCCAACCCGCCTCCCCGGGTACCTATACCTATTGCAGTTTCTCTCTTACTTTATATACATACGCATGGACATCTCTATTCTACTCTTACTAACTCCATTCTCACCCTCTGCGGGAAAACAATCTAGCAATGGAGTCGATGCCCATGCGCACTATCACCGAAAGGGGAAGTCGCCTACCTCGTGACTGGAAAGACTTCTTCGAAGAAAATCAACTTGCAAACATCCAGACCCAACACTAGATGGCAGGAGTATGCAAAGCATGTGAATCTACAGCTCTACATGCCAAGAACAGATGCTTACTGGGTAAGTAACATTATCCTTTTTAAATTAAGTAGATACATTGTTCTTAGGCATGTGCAGCCCTTTTAAGTCTTTGTGGAATGAGTCTGTATCCAGCCACTATTTGGCAGGATTATGAAACACATATGAATCTAGTACAAAGACTAGACTAGCAGCTAGGTATCTATTTTGTGTTCCTTCGTGGCAATTTGCATATCCTTCACCAAAAGCCTTGCTTCTATTTGTAAGTGACCCTTCCCTCCCCCCAAACTCCCCCCGACTTAACTATGACCGCTTATACAACTTCAGACCTACTTTCCATGTTTGTATCTGAGGAGTAATGTGTGAAAGAGGGCTTAAAAGCAACTGGACCATAGTTGTCAAGATACAGTTAGTGGTCCTGATTCAAGATAATACAAGTTTGCCATGGGTTATCAATGGCACATAGTCGATGAGCCAAAATATTACTGTCAATGCAGGTGGCAAATTATGTCTTGGTTCACAGAACATTATTTCGTTTGTGGTATCGTGGTGTGAGTGACTTTGAAATTGTTACTTTTGTGTCTGGTTACTCAACTTTATTAGACTCCATTTTGTAGCTCCCGTTATGGGTCTAATACCGGAAAAGATAATTATTAAGATTGTTGCATCATGTCTTCTGCTGCAGCTGTGGATCTGCTGGAAAAGATGCTGGTTCTGGACACTGATAAGAGGATCACTGCAACGGAGGCCCTGGCCCACCCTTATTTTGCTCAGTATCATGATCCAGATGATGAGCCGGTGGCAGATCCCTATGACCAGTCCTTCGAAAGCAAAGAGCTGGAGATTGAGGAGTGGAAAAGTGAGTAACAGGAACTTCAAAATGGAGAGTGCCTTGATTCTCTGGCTCCTCTTAATACTTTGTGGTGCGAAAACAAGAAGATGCTCACAGCTTATCTCTCATATCCGTTGCCAGAGTAGGGAATGGAGGTAATGGGATAGGGTTGTGATTAGGGGCATGAGAACCGTTGCTCCCTAATCTCTTCTCAGAATGTAAAAGTGGGTATCCGTGAGCTGCTGTTTTATTAATTCCTAGAGTGGAGTAAGGGTCTAACCAAGATAACCTATGCCCATTATTTGTTTCCTAAAGTAAAAATCTGGGGTAACCTTAACATTCGTACAGTGATGGCCATCTCAATTACTATTTAACTGCCCAGTTAGGCGAGGGGGGGGGGGGGTTGGCTGCTTCATCACTTTCTACAGTGGGGAATTGGAGTGGAGCACTGCCTTCACATGACTTCCTAGAGTGAAGAATATGGGGAACAAGAAGCTACTCCTTGCTGACCACGACCAAGCGTCTGGTTTCTTGTTGACTCGTGCAATTAAGGTGTTGCTTTGCAGTTTTCGTCAGTCTGCTCCTTTTAGGTGTTGGACTTGTTTGACCTTGACCACCTTCTGCAATGGCTCAAGAGACTAAGGAATAATGGAAATACTGGTTTACACGTTCCCAGTGGTGTAGATTCGTAAGCTCAAGCATTTTCATCACATTTTGTGTTTGCCCGTTCTGTCATGACTTCCTGAGTGGGCAAAAGAGGTAACCAGAGTCTTGCAAGCTTAGCTGAAAAAAGATGGATTAGCCAAGCCTCTCGACCCTTAATACTTTCCATCTGAGGGTGCTGTCAGGGGATGTTGCCTGGCTAAAAGCCACCTGTGTATCTCTCAATCTACACTATGACTCTCAAGGCAGTATCCTCTAGTGCTAGGTGTCACTTTTAGTATTGTCACAAAACAGACATATGCACTGGTTAGTACTGTTCAGGCCTTGCCAAGGCCAGGACACGGACTATACAGTATTAACTGTAAGATCGGCATATATGTTCTAGAGTTCGCGCTTAGTAAACACCAGGGAAATATATTATTTTTCAGCTTGGTGAACTTCCGTATCTTAGCGTGCTTTCATATTGGCAGCTAGTGTATAGCATTCTGACTTCTGGCCTCTGTGTGGTTGTACTGTTTAAGAATTGAGAAAGATATGAGGTGATCCGCGATCGGCTCCATCGCTTCTCAGCTAATCTCAGAGAGGTCCGAGATGCCACGTCACAGTTTCACTCTGCGGTCCCCTCTCTGTTAGAAGGAGGTCTCACAGTGAGATGCCCTCCTCTTAGTGAGACGGTTTGGTCTTGAGCGTCTCTTCCCTTTTAGAAGCTGTAACTGAGATGCACCTTCTACCACAGGGTATCACAGTTAGACATGTTCTCTCAACAGTAAGGGCCTCTCCATCAGGACAGTATTTTGCAGTATGATATTGCCTCCTTTGTAAAAAGCTGCCCCTTGGTGCACCTTTAAAGCAGGAAAGGTCGCCACGTTAAGTGCCCTAACAATCATAATGTTTCTTAGGTTGCTGTGCAAATATCTGTTGTTGCCTTGAAATGCATGGACTTGAATACCTTGCTTTTTCAGTTTTTCTACCCTGCAGTTTCGTTTTTGCCACCTCCCCCTTGCTGCCTCAGATTGCCGACATATTTGCTTATCCGTTTACTAACTTCTTCACCTGACTGTTGCAGGTCTGACCTACGATGAGGTGGTGAGTTTTGTACCTCCGCCGCTGGACTCTGAGGAGATGGAGTCCTGAAAATCAAGTTGGACTGTGTCCGTTTTCACTGTGAGGGAGAGCTCTTTGCCCCGGGACTCCCACCGTTCAAGTGCCTCTCGTCTCACCCATTCTCCTTGGTGGCAGGGTTGGGTCGTCTTTCGTGATATTGGGGGGAGGGGGAACAGAGTTATTTATAGTGACTATATGTACGCCTGCTGCATGCACGCCTCTGTTCTGTGTACGAACTGTGCCGAGCAGCCTGTTCCTGGCGGAGCAACTTCTTGTATATACACCCAGACACGACTGCCACTCGGAACCTTAAAATGGGGTGCAAAACGGACAATCGGAGTTTGTGAACCCTCCGTTGGGTGTGTGCCTTTGATCGGAGTGCTATTGGACTTCTGATAAACGACGAGGGATTTCAATTCGAGTGAGCAGCTCTTCCTGGGGGCTTGGAGAGTGTTTTTTTGCTTTTTAGTTTTAATTGAATGCTTTGTGGGGAGTACAGACGTTCTCTTCCAGGTGTATTGGAGCTCTGGCAGAGGAAGGGTGTAATTTATATTGGGATCTGTTGAAGCTACTTGCCAATTTAAGAAATTGAAACATGTTTTCTCTTTTATATGTGTGTGGGGGGCTTCACATTAACAGTATTACTCGTGTTCTTGCAGCACTCATGCTGAGATACTTCTGGATGTGAAGTGTATCCCACTGTCTTCTCCCTACCTCTCCTAGTACCACACACCCACACGGCTAATATTGCACCCAGTTCTGTGCAGTTGCGTACACACTTTTTGTAATGCTCACATGTTCCTCCTGCCTGCTCAAGGTAGCGCCTATCTTTCAGGTGGGCTTCTTCCCTTCTTTTTGTAGGAGAGTTTGGTCATAGTATTCCACTCCCTGATTGTTGGAACAGTAGAAAGTTTCTCCTGCTCTTAGCCTCACACTCATGGCACTCTTCATATCTACCTGATTTCTGTGTTTGTTGAAACAGTCAAACCCTTCTCTGGGCGCTTCCAAACAGTGAATGTGATGAGATCTTCATCTTCATGTGGTGATATAGTGCTGCACTTGGAGGATCAACTGTGTTGGTCTGACAGCATATTTTTTTATGTGGTCTCAATATGGTTCACATGTGGGAATATTCTAGCAGCTCATTTGGGATAAGGTCATGTGTAGTAGCTGTGTATGGAGAGTATCTTCTGTTAGTTCAACTACTACTTTCTAGTCGGCATCAGTGATACAAGGTTAACAATATAATTAAAATTGAGGCCCAAATCCTTATGGAATAAAATGCATATGCTGGCCTCATAAAGCAAAAGAATAAGGTGAAATGAATAAAGGCTAAATGTAGAGGTAAATGCAGGACCCAGAGCCAAGTGAAAGAAATTCAACTTGAGTGTCTAGCATGTAAGAAATAGAACAATGATTTGGAGAGTGGGAGAAGCAGAGTTGTGGCCCATGCATATTTTGAACAGGGCTAGTTCAGAGGACATGAGGAACAGGATAAGGTCCAAGTCACAAAGAGAGCTGAAACAGAGGTCCAAGAATCAGAAGAAGAAAGGCAGAAAATGCCCAGAGAGTGCAGTAAAAAAATGAATAAGGCTAGAATCATACAGAAAAACTCCAGGGTCATTAAAGTATGACATATGCGTTGTTGAGTTAAAAAAGGATATTTCACTTAAAGCCATAGATAAGTAGTAATGAGGAACATGAGCATAAGAGAAGGAGAATGGGAATAAACAACAGAAAGTAGAGCATAGGAAAAGCAATACCAAGGCTCAGTGAAGGAAGAAAAACAGATTACAGAGTAAGAAGCTGTCTTGGGAAGCTAATGACTCTAGGGGCTGGAGAAGAAACAGACCTGTTTCATGCCACAGGAGGAGAAACAGAAAGGCAGCTTAGTATGCGAGAGATGGAGAAAAAAACAAACCATGTCCAGCAAGTCAGAAAATATGCCATACTGAAGCTTGAAACACTGCAGCAGAAACCGAAGGGGACTCAGTATAAGGGACAAAACCGAAAAAAGGCCTGTATCATAGGAGTGGGTCCAATTAGGGTCTAGTGTGTAGGAAGAGGAAATTTGGGAGCACAATCTAGGAGGAGAGTTTGGTATTTGATCCATAGAAAATGAGGACAATTCTACTCAAGCCTTAAAGGCAGAAGGATAAAAGTGAATAATCGTTCACAGCATTTGAAAAGAAGCCGAACCAGTTAGGAGCGTACAATACCAACATTGTCACTTGTCCAATCCCCGATTTTGAGGTGGGGGTTGGAGAAAAGAGAAAAACAGCTGATCCTGGGTATTGTCTCCCATGAACATATGTTGTCTAGAAACTCTAAAAACCGCAAATGAATTTTGTAAAATTGAGGAAGCCAGTAGGCTACTTTACTGTCCATCAGCTCATTTTTCTCTATAAATCTATTTATGAATATGTTGGCTTCTATGAAGTGTATTCAGCGTTTTCCGATATTAATTGTGCTTGAATTAAAGAGTGATTTGGGAGAGGGGAAGGGATGACATGGGACACTGTTGTGTTTTTCTAATATTCCACAAGAGTGTAAGCCTTGGCAGTGTGAAGAATCAGCTTTGCCATGTGAAAGGGTTGTGATGACTCCGACATGGCAAGGATAATCTTAACTTGGGGAAGAGAGGATGGGTGTAATTGATAAGAAAAGGTTATGATATGTAATCAGTAAGCCACACAATCCCCATCAGGTCACACATACATCACTGAAGATGTAAAACACTTCCCTGCATTGCTAAAATAAATTTTTGTATTTACAAATGGTACAGCAACCCAAGATATCAATGTTTCACCATGGCTGCCACTCACTTATCCGGTTAAGCTGCATCCAGCATTTGGTATCATATTTCTACCATAAAAAGAATACCTTGGAAATCGAAGTCGAGAAGCCATTAAACAACAAACCTTTCTAAATCTTCTCCATGATATCTTCCAAAAGAATTTGTATGGTAAAATCATATTGACTTCCTATTATTTTCTGCAAGTTAACCGTAGGAGAAGCCTAGTCTGTGAAGGGGGTGTGAACCAGTCAATAGGTATAGCTGGCCGAATGGAAAAGTGCACAGGGAAAAGTGTGGTGAGTCATTGTGGATGCCTTGTATAGCCAGGACAACCAGGCACAGTGGACCAGGTTACAGATAATTCTGTGCAGGGAGACTGCGTTCTTGATTTAGCTCTTAATTAGTCCAGCTATAAAACAAAAATTTGTACTTGAATTAGGTAAGTAAATTGGTTTGAGTCTACACCACGTCCGATTGCTACACTTGAAGCTGTTCCTGAAGACAGGTATGATGATTGCCATCTCAAAATTGGGGAAGTACCGGTCCATGATGGAGTTCATCGGCAGAGAAAGAGATTTAACAAGCTTTCAATGCAAATAATCGTATCCATGTTTTTCCATCACTGTGAAGAATGTGCTTTCAAACCAGCACCCTAAAAGAAGCTTAAATTACCAGAAGTAAACCTAAAGGTTCGTAGTGGCCATTATAGAAAAGAAATAAATCGAAACAATATTTGCAATGCCCAAAATCAAGAGAGGGGAAATATATTGGTGTGGAATAACCTAATGGAAATTAATGGTTCCAGCAAGCTTCCCCTGTGATTGTAAGTATTCGCTTTCCTACGTGCTTTTAGGAAGATCACGCTGGGTCCTGGCTTCTGTCTGTGCTTGGACAGTGATTCAGATTGTCCCTCCCACCATCTTCTCCTTCTCCAGCTTGCAATCACTCAACTTCTGAAGAGTAGGCAGATAAAGTCAAACATTGCTAGAACCTGGACATGTACCACTGCTTCCACTTTTCCGCAGAGGACTGTACTTGCCACTTCCTGCTTTCTGCCTTGTTCACGTCTCCTGAACTAACAGTTCATGGCTATAATGGTCCATGGTTTTCTTTTGTTCGAGGCATGTGTGCTGTAGATACACATGCTTTGCATACTCCTGTCATCTAGTGTTGGGTCCGGATGTTTGCAAGTTGTTTTTCTTTGAAGAAGTCTTTCCCTGTCACGAGGTCAGGTGACTCCTCCTTTCGGTGATTGTGCGCATGGGCATCGACTCCATTGTTAGATTGTTTTCTTTCTGCCATCTGGGTCGGACTGTAATGCTGCGCTCTAATTCGAAACCGTTAATCGGGTGCGCAATTCACTTTACACTCATCGGTATTGTTTTCGATCGCGTCTCCACCTTTTCGTGTCAATCTAAGAAAATGTTATCTATATTATCGAAAAAACTCTAACCACGGCCTTAGGGCCTACCTCTTTCCTCAGTTTCTACTTCAAGAACCAGCATCCAGCCTACTGCCGATGGACCGGACGCCGTTTCAATTCTGTCCTTGATGCCACTTCAAATATCCGCATACCAACCAGCATAAGGTCTGTAATCTCTGTCTCTCCCCGGAGCATAAAGAGAAATACTGCGACGCTCGTCGGTCGTTCCTCTCCAAAAAGACTCTGCGGGACCGTCGGGCTCGACGGAGACACATGCAGCAACAAAGTATCCAGGACACCCTTGATATCTTCAGTAAGGACATCGGGCAGGCGGAGGAAGAAGAGGCCTTCTCCCTCCAGGACTCCAATTCTGAATTGGAAATCGAGCTTGAGTTCCAAGATGTTCTGGCTGGACAGGGTGTCATGAGTACCAAAGCCCCTTTGCCCACCAAACCCACTCCAACAAAACAAAAGGCTATTGGGCCACCACTGCCAACAGGCCATGGTCAGCACCGAGACTCTGATTCAAATGCTCCGTCTTCCGTATCGGCACTGAAACAGCAAGTCAAGCATTCCAGCTCGGGCCCGAGCCAAGATGATAACCCTTCGGTTCCGAAACAAAAAGACGCTCCCTTACAGTCACCGTAGCCGATTTTGGAGAAAATGAAGAAAGAGCTGAATCCTAAACAAAAGAAGATTCACATAAATCCTGATACCGGACACACAACAGCTAAACCAGTGATACCTGTAAAGAAAGGCAGACGCTGAATACACAATCCCTCTCAAAAATAAAAAGGACATAGCAACTAGCCCTATTCATATCCCCCAGACCTCGCCACCTTCTTCACCAACACCCATTATACCAGATACAGATCCTTTGCACATTACACCATCAGGTTCTCCTAACACAAATCCTGATATAGAGGAGGATGATGACAATATATAATCAGCCACCACCAGATCCATGGGATGACTATAATAATAGATCCACCGCAAGACACAGTCCCTGATCTATATCTAGCAAAACCTTCCCCTCCTGATGATAATACTGCCTATCTAGAATTCATTGCTAGGGCAACTAATTACCATGGAGTGCCTTTACATAATGAGGCACTGGAAGATGATTTCCTATTTGAAACCTTAGGAAGCACACATAAACCACACAAATGTTGCCTATGCTTAAAGGTATGTTAAGGCACACTAATGATATTTTTAAAGACCCAGGTGGAGCACGTATACTAACACCTAGAGTGAACAAAAAATATAAACCCCCTCCCTCTGACCCAGTTTTTATTAGGGGTCAGTTGCCTTTGGATTCCTTAGTGGTGTCTAATGCCTGTAAAAGGGCAAATTCACAAACTTCAGGGGAGGCTCCATCTCCAGATAAAGAATCCAAACTCATAGATGCATCAGGGAAAAGAATAGCTTGTCAGTCAGCCAACCATTGGCGTATAGCTAATACACAAGGTCTCTTGTCCAGATATGATAGAGCTCACTGGGATAAAATGAAAGAATTATTAAAATCTCTCCCAGAAGAACACAAAAGAGGGGGCAGGAGATAGTACAAGGAGGGAAACTCTTTTCTAATTCCTCAATCAGGTGTGCATTAGGTGCCGCAGATACTGCAACTGGAGGAATTAATACTAGCAGTATGCTTAGGAGACCTGCATAGCTCAGAATTTCTGGTTTCAAACCTGAGGTGCAACAAACCATTCTTAATGCACCCTTTGATAAGGAACACCTCTTTGGGCCTCAAATAGATCAGTCCCTAGAAAAAATGAAAAAGGATACAGAAGTAGCAATGTCCATGGGAGCACTTCAATCTCCTTCTAACAGAGGTTCCTTTTGTTGCTCCTTTTACCGAGGTGGCTCCAAAACACTAACACCCCAGATGCAGCTGCATCGTTATAAAAGACACACACACACACACACACACACAATCATCCCCCTCTAGAGGGTTCCACAAGGGTGGATATAGAGGGAACAATTTTAGAGGTAGGGGTACACCAACATGTACCTCCCAGTCCTCTAACAAACACTGACTTGCTACCACTTCCGCCGACCATTTTTCACCTGTCGGGGGAAGATTACAACTGTTTCTTCCCATTGACAATCAATAACAACAGACAGATGGGTTTTGGATACTATCCAACGTGGTTATTGCCTGGAGCTTACCAGCAGTCCTCCCAATATTCCACCTCGCATTCACAATCGCTCGCTACAACACCAACAGTTCTCAAACAAGAAGTACAAGCTCTTCTAACAAAAGAAGCTATAGAACCAGTTCCATTACAATATCAAGGGTCAGGAGTTTACTCACTTTACTTCCTAATCCCCAAAAAGGACGGGTCTCTACGACCAATCTTAGATCTCAGACCGTTAAACCTATGCATACTGTCAGAGCACTTCCACATGATCACCCTTAAACAAGTGCTTCCACTTCTACAACAAGGCGACTTTATGTCCACACTAGATTTAAAGGACGCAAACTTCCATATTCCTATCCACCCATCACATCGCAAATATCTCAGATTTGTGATAGCGGTAAAGCACTATCAATTCAAAGTACTTTCATTTGGGGTAACTACTGCACCCAGAGTATTCACAAAATGTCTAGCAGTAGTAGCAGCTCATCTCAGAAGACAACAAATTCATGTCTTCCCATATTTGGACGATTGGCTCATCAAAGCCAACACACAAAGTGTCTACAACACACTCAAGATACTATAAACCTTCTCCATCAAATTGGATTTACAGTCCATGCACGAAAATCCCATCTTCAACCCTCACAACAGCAAACATATCTGGGAGCAACGCTAAACACTCACACAGCTCTAGACTCGCCCAATCCAACCAGAATTCAAAACTTTATTACTACAGTTTCAAAACAACCAATACCTAATGGTGGGGACTTTCATGCAACTGTTAGGAACGATGGCATCATGCATTGCAATAGTGCCTCACGCAAGATTACACGTGGGTTCTCTACAAGAATGCATAGCACGCCAGTGGATCAATCACAGGGTCAATTAACAGATCTAGTGTTGGTAGACAGCTGCACACATCGCTCTCTGCAGTGGTGGAACACAAAAAAACTATCAAAAGGGCGGCCTTTCATCGACCCCGTTCCACAAGTCGTACTAACAGCAGATGCCTCTCTCACAGGTTGGGGTGCCCATCTCAATCATCTAACAATCCATGGTTTATGGCACACAATACACAGACGTCGCCACATCAATTTCTTGAGCTTCTAGCAGTTCAACTAGCTCTAAAAGCTTTTCAGCCTCACCTACTAGGGAAATTTGTCCTAGTCTGGAGGTACAATATGACCGTCATGTACTATGTACAAAAACAGCAGGGGACACACTCTCTACAGTTGTCACGCCTCTCTCAGAACATTTGGCGTTGGGCAATACATCACTAAATTCATCTTCTAGCAGAACACCTTCCAGGCATGCACAACCAATTTGCTGACCTCAGCAGGATGCGGCAACAAGTACACAAATGGGACCTTCATCCCCAGGTTCTCCTTCCATATTTCCAGAAACGGGGATTCCCTCAAAGAGACCCTTTTGCCACAGCAAAGAACTCAAAATACCCAAACTTCGCCTCCAGATTCCCACACCATCTATCCAAAGTCAATGCCCTATTGATGAACTGGTCAGGGATGTTTGCCTACGCTTTTCTGCCTCTCCCTCTCCTTCCATTTCTAGTTGGGAAACTCAGACAGACATCACTCACACTAATTCTAGTGGCTCCCACATGGGCGTGTCAACCATGGTTCACCACACTACTAGAACTGTCTGTAGTTCCACACCAAAAATTGCACCTTACTTCCATCGTCACACAGAACCATAGAGAAATCAGACATCCAAACCCCAAGGAGCTAAACCGAGCGATCTGGATCCTGAAGTCATAGAGTTTGGATACCTAAATGTACTACCAGATAGTATGACACTTCTTAAGGAAGCAAGAAAACCTACCACTAGAGCATGCTATACAGCAAAGTGAAAAAGATTTGTTATATATTTTATTTTGAAAGTTTTATATAGCGCGAACGTGACCCAGGCGGGTATCCGAGCGCTTTACAATTTGGATAGGTATTACAAGAATATGCATAAAACAACAAGATAGTCGTGCAACATAGTTAAGTTAGGGGGGATACAGACCATGGAGAAGAATGTTCGATAATATATGCTACATAAGTAAGCATGGCAGGCGAATGCTGGGATTCAAAGGTGTCCAACAGTCTAATAGTCAATCAGGTGGCATTCAACGAGCAGTGGGCCAGAGCTGTTTTATAGCAAGAACTTAGCCATTAGGATTTTTTTTTACTTCTTTTTGAAGGTAGTCGTGGAGGAAATTCGTCGGACGTCCGGTGGAAGAGAGTTCCAGATCTTTGGGGCAGCGCCTGAGAAGGCTCTGTGACTCGGTCTCATTTTGTGGAAGATCTGTGGTTTTAAGAGCCATGAACTTGCCCTTCTTGACTGTCTGCAACCTCCAGATAGTTCTAGTTTTTGAGCCAGATAGGTGGGAGTCTTGAGATGTAGGGCCTTGTGAGTCATGCAGGCTATCTTTAGCTGTATTCTAGCCTCATATGGCAGCCAGTTTAGGGATTTGAGGGCTGAGGAGATGTGCTAGTTTATTTTTGAACATGTGATCAGTCTAGCTGCTGCATTAATGGACGCTTTTAGTGGGGCCAAGTTATATTTAGGTTAGTCCACAGAGTGTGGAACTACCATAGTCTAGCCTAGGCAGTACCAGAGCTTGCACTGCCATCTTGAAGTCCTCTTGTGGAAGAAAAGGTTTTAGGTTCCTTAATGTGTTCATCTGGTGTGTAACCCCCTTGCTTAAGTTGCTAATTTGGCTCTGCATGCTCAAGTACTTATCAAGTGTGATTCCGAGGGATTTCGCAGAGTCGGTAATGCGGGGAGTGCAATTGAAAGCCGTAAGATATTTCAGCCAGTGGTCGATCTTGTGGGTATGATTAGGCGGAGCGATGAGAAGGAATTCCGTTTTGGAGGTGTTGAGCATGAGGTGGTTGTCAGTTTGCCAGTTTTGAGTATCCAAAAGGGTAGAGTTGAGTGAGATGAAGTCTTCCGGGGAGGTGATTTTCAGATAAAGTGGAGTGTCATCCCCATACATATGGAAGAGGATGTTTGCAAAGTTCAGAGCATTTGCCAAAGGTTCTAGGAATAAATTGAATAGTATCAGTGATAGTGCAGACCCCTGTGGAACCCCCATAGAAACTGAGGAGGGCTGGGATAGGAATTGCTTTATCTTGATTTTTTATGATCTATTATGGAGGAAGGAAGTAAACCATCACAATACCGGACCTGAAAAACCCATCCTATGTTCAAGGATGGATAAGAGATTGTCGTGGTTAACAGTGTCAAAAGCTGAAGCAAGGTCAAGGAGATTCAGGAGGCATGCTTCGTTATGGTCTAGCATTATCAAGAGGTCATCCATAATGTGAGTGAGCGCAGATTCCGTGCTGTGGTCTCTTCGAAATCCGGATTGATGTTAGTAATAATCCATGTTTGCACAAAGTTGCATCTGAACGCATTTTTCCAGCAGTTTACCCAGCGTGGGGATGTATTGTAATAATAACATTGATCCACTAGATGCATCTATACAAAATATTATTTGTTACCTTTTGCTTCTACAGCGAGTTGGATTAGCCTACACATCCATTCGACTACACCTTGCAGCAGTAGCTGCATATCTACAAAACAGACAACATTTATCCTTATTTAAAATTCCAAAAATTAAAGCTTTTATGGAAGGCCTTAAAAGAATAATACCACCCAGGATACCACCTGTCTGGAACCTGAACATTGTTCTCACAAGGCTTATGGGCCTACCTTTTGAGCCAGTACACAATTGTGCACTACAATTTCTTTAATGGAAGGTTGCATTTCTAATTACTAGTACTTCATTAAGACGTGTTGGTGAGCTACAGGCATTAACCCTAGAAGAACCCTTCTTTCAACTACATAAAGATAGAGTAGTTCTTCGTACAAACCCAAAATTCTTTCCAAGAGTTGATTCTGTGTTTCATATTAACCAATCCGTTGAGTAACCTGTGTTTTTTCCACAATCTGATTCAGTAGCAGAAACGGCTCTACACACACTTGATGTCAAAAGAGCACTATTATACTATATTGATCGAACAAAAGACTTTCGTAAAACAAAACAACTTTTTGTTGCATTTGCTTCACCTCATAAAGGTAATCTTATCTCTAAATCCGGTATTTCTAGATGGATTAATAAATGTATCCAAACTTGCTATATTAAAGCTAATAGATCTTTAACTATACCTCCTAGAGCACATTCTACATGCAAAATAGGAACAACTACAGCCTTTTTAGGTAGCATTCCTATTTCTGATATATCTAAGGCAGCTACATGGTCTACACCACACCCATTTACAAACATTATTGTGTGGATGTATTAGCACGTCAACAAGGTAATGTAGGAAAAGCAGTGCTAAAAACACTTTTTCAAACAACTGCAACACCCACTGGTTAGCCACTGCTTTTGGAGGGTACTGCTATATAGCCTATGCAAAGCATGTATATCTACAGCACACATGCCTCGAACAGATTATGTTACTTACCTTGTAAGCATCTGTTCTTGGCATGTAGAGCTGTAGATTCACATGCGCCCTCCCTCCTCCCCGGACACCTATGGTTGTTGCAGTTCTTATTATTCACATTATATACGCATGGACATCTTTATACTACACTTACTCCATTCTCACCCTCTTGCGGGAAAACAATTAACAATGGAGTCGATGCCCATTCGCACTATCACCGAAAGGAGGAGTCACCTTACCTTGTGACTGGGAAAGACTATTTTGAAGAAAAACAACTTGCAAACATCTGGACCCAACACTAGATGGCAGGAGTATGCAAAGCATGTGAATCTACAGCTCTACATGCCAAGAACAGATGCTTACAGGGTAAGTAAAATAATGCTTTCAGGAAAAGGCATTACAATCTTTAGAGTTGCTGTATCAGAGCACCAACACAAATATGGCAGATTGATAAACATACTCCATGTACAAACTCTGCAAAAGGAAATATACTAAGGGAGAGCAGTGGACTAGTAAGTAAAACACGTAAGTTCACCACTGTGATTTCCTTTCAAACAACAGATGGGCTAGACTGGTGTGGGCAGACAAAGCAACTGAAGCCACCATGAGTTGTAATACATACTTAAAATTCACAACAATACAAAAGAAGTTAAAAAAGCAAAGCACAGAGGCAACTAGAAGAAGAGAAATAATGTAAATTCAGCAGGTGTGTATTTCAGTTTAAAATATTCAAGGAAGGAAGATGCCACCTCTGATAGTCTGAACAGCATGGTCTTTTCACCAATGATTATTCTTTAGATGGGCAGGATACAGGGCTCGAGCAACTTATGAACGAACACCTTGTGTAACACCTGTAAATAAATTTGCCAATGGAATGTCACAGGACAGGCATCCAAAACAATAACAGTCTGTGACTAAGGTCCATCACCTTCACTGACTTTGTGGGCCACCACAACAGTGCATGATTGTGAAGGAAGAAAACCAGGATAGCAGGGTTGTGTTGTGTGATTCATCACTAAAAGGCAGCAAGACAGTGCCTGTCTTACCTCTCTTAGGCAGCCATACGGCACATTTCAAGGCTGTGGGCTGGTCAGTTTCCCCAAAGCCCGTGGTGTCCTTCAGGTATTGCATCACCCTGAGAGGTCCACCCTCGTTTCCACTTCAACCCAATAAGGGAGCATTAGATGTGCTGTACACTTTCTCCATGCTTTCCAACCAATTGCCCACATTAACCACACAGGCAACCACACAAATGAGAAATTCAATAGCCTGACGCCTTACTATTTGCTCTCAGATAAAGGTCTCAAATGTGTGGATTGCCTACTAAAGATTAATTACTCTAGAAGATATTGCCTGTAATCACAGTTCCACTGCATTCACCTTAATGTCTATACCACCCTCAGTTTTATGTAGTGCCTCGAGGGAAGCCATCAAGGACCTCTAGCCTTGAGAAAGATCAGCTGTCTCTCCACTTGACGTGCCATCCTTCATTAAAGAACCATCCTTCATTACCCACTTGAGTGAAAGTAGTCTGTCATCTGAACAGACGCCTGTATTAACAGCCTGCCCAGCCCCTGCTTTCAGTACAGTACTCCTCTGTGTCTTTACCATTTCCTCTCCTGCCAATGTCATAGGTGCTACCCAATAGTGCTCCGGACTGCCCCGCCTCCCAGTGATCACCCATACTAACCTGGGCAGATGAAATTGCAGACCCTCAAAAGATTTGTGACCAATCGCTGTCCCCAAATACGGAGCTTCTTTCAGTGGGGCTGCACAAGGTGTTGGACTGGCCTAGAGGGCAATCGGGCATTGGAAAATGGGCTGGTCTGAATGGTGTGTCCCGTTTTTTGGGCGGTTTGTGAGTCTGTTTATGGTCTGCTGGGTTTACTGTTGATTTCTTTGATAATAAAACAAACATTACCTGCAGCAAGTTCACATCCATGCAGTCTTCCATACCTTGCAAAACAATTATACAGCATGTCTTTACATATTAAAAACTGGCCCATTTTGCAAACCTAGGCCAGTTTTTTAAAGCTATCCAATTACTTACTAATGGGGCCACTTTTATTTTGGTGCCCAAGCCTATTTTCTGTCCCAGTCCATGCTTCGATTGCATACCAAGGACCAGTCCCATGCACACCTGTTTGGGCGCTGGGTCTCTGCTGGAATGGCTTGCTCTGCGTTTCTGTGAATCATCCAGCTCTTGCGCGCTCTCACTTCCACCTGGCTCTGCATTTGCCCATCCAGCAGCTCTTTCCACCATTTTGAATACTCGGCGATGGCCAGCATGGAGCAACCTCGCAAACTTTATCTCTGGATTCAGCTTCTCCCTCTGTAGTGCCAATGAATGGCACCACTTTGAGGAACTAGAAGAGCAATCACTGATCCAGAGAAACAAACCTGGTGTGCTGCACTCACAGACCAAAGCTCCCATTCACATTGAACTTGAGGAGACTTCTGTCTTGGAACAGTTGCGGCCACGAGCCCCTGCTCATGCTTTCTCAATTCTTGAAAGAGATACTGGCTTAGTGCCATTGACTCAGAGATGGGTACTTGTAAATCTCCTTCTGGAGGCCCTAGAGAAGGGAAGTGAAATTTAACAGTGGAGGGGTACTTAATCAGTACAAAGTGATCCCGCTTTTCAGGGGCTCGGGCTTTTCATCAAGTTCAGATGACGACAGCCGTATATTTTTTGTCAGCCAATTAAATATAGCTTTCAGTCCCTTGGATTCTCTTGTGGAGTGAGCCTCTGCCTTCAGACTGCAGAGCGCCCATTCCCAAATAGTGAGATCACTATTGTTTGAGCAAGTCTGCCTCTCAGTGACCAAGGACAAGTCATATTTGACTCAGTTGCAGCTCCTTGTGTTCAGTAGTGCAGGGCTGAACACGGTTGTGGTCCGACATATTGTCTGTGGGATAGGTTACTCCTCCTGCACAAAGCATACTATCAATTACGGTTTTGCATCAAAGCCTGGTGTTAGTCACCCTGGCTGATGAAGGCGAACAGGGAAACCAGGGTTCCATAGTATTACAAATCCTTCCTCTCTGCAAATAGTAGCTAGTGACCTCTGGGCCACTTAGCCTTCCATGTTCAGGTAGAGGATCGCGCTTGGCTCAAGATGACTATATACCAGGAGATAGACCTCCCAGTTCCTTTTTGGTAATCAATCAGGGAATTGTAAAGCGCAGCTACTCACCCGTGAGGGTCTTAAGGCGCTGGGTGGTGGGGGGGACAACTCTGTTGAGTGTTGCGGTCATCCAAAGAGCCAGGTCTTGAGGTCTTTCCTGAACTGGGGCAGTGTAGGCACTTGCCAGAGGTGGAGGTAGTTCCAGGCCTTGGCTGTGAGGTAGGAGAAGAACTTTTCTCCCGTTCTGGTCTTGTAGATGCGTGGGATGGTGGCCAGAGAGAGGTCAGCTGATCGTAGTGGTCTCTTGGGTGCGTGGAAGGAGAGGCAGTTGTTTAGGTATGCTGGTCCGTTGTTGTGGAGGGCCTTGTATGTGTGGGTGAGGAGGTTGAAGGTTATCTTTCTTTCGATAGGGAGCCAGTGGAGAATCGCGTAGGTGATGGGTGATGTGGTTGTGACCGGGATGTCTAGGATCAGTCTGGCTGCGGAGTTCTGGACGGTCTGGAGTTTGCAGAGGAGTTTCTTGTTGATTCCAGCATAGAGGGCGTTGCCGTAGTCTAATCTGCTACTGATGAGGGCATGTGTGACAGTTTTTCTGGATTCGAGTGTGATCCATCTGAACGTTTTTCGGGTATGCGGAGGGTGTTGAAGCAGGCAGAGGATACAGCATTGATCTGGCGGTTCATCGTGAGCGATGAGTCGAGTATGATGCCGAGGATCCATGCGTGGTCTGTCGGGGTGGGAGGGTTTCTGAGGGCAGGGGCCACCAGGTGTTGTTCCATGCGGAGAGGGCGGAGCCAAGGATGAGGACTTCTGTTTTCGCAGAGTTGAGTTTCAGGCAGCTCTTCTTCATCCAGGTGGCGATGGCTGGGTGTCCTTGGCATAGGAGACTATTTTGAACTTGAGGTTTCTGACGATGGTTGCGAGGGGGCCATGTAAATGTTGAAGAGGGTGAGGGTTAGGGAGGATCCCTGGGGCACTCCATATCTGGTCTCTGTAGGTTCTGAGAGGTAGGGCGGGAGTCTGACTCGCTGAGTTCTGCCTGTGAGAAATGAGCATACCCAGTTTAGGGCTTTTCCGCGGATACCGGCCTCGTGGAGTCTGGTGGCTAGTGTGCGGTGGGAGATGGTGTCAAAGGCAGCTGAGATGTCCAGGAGGATGGGGGCTGCCGTTTGGGCCTGGTCGAGGAGGGAGCGGGTGGCGGCGAGTAGGGCGGTCTCGGTGCTGTGGTTGCTGCGGAATCTGGATTGGGAGATGTCCAGGACGTTGTGGGCTTCTGTGAAGTTTGCTAGCTGGGTATTGACAGCTTTTTCGATGACCTTGGCTGCGAATGGAAGCAGGGAGATGGGCCTGAAGTTCTTGAGGTCCGTCAGGTCTGCGGAGGTTTTCTTCAGGAGAGGGTTGACTTTGGCTTGTTTCCAGTCGTCGGGGAATGTGGCGTTTTCAAGGGAGAAGATCATCCGGCGTAGTTCAGTTTGCGATGGCCGTGGTGGCTCTGTGAAAGATGTGGTATCGCAGGGGTCTGAGGGTGCTCCGGAGTGGATGCTCTTTACAGTCTTTAGGGTGTCTTCTGTAGTGAGCGGGGTCCAGGTGAGCAGGGTCTGTTGGGTGGCGTCGCTGGGGGTGGGATATGGAGCGGTGCGGAGGTCTTGGTTGTCGAAGTTGTCATAGATCATCTTAATCTTGAGGTGAAAAAAGGTGCGAAGTCTGTTGCAGAGGTCTTGGGAGGGTGGAATGGCTGTTGTTTCGCTGTTGGGTGTGGCAAATTCCTTGATGATGGAGAAGAATTCTTTGGTGTTGTGGGCTTTGGTGACAATCCTGTCTTGGAGGAACTTCTTTGTGGATTTGATGAGTTAGTGGTGTGCTGTGGTGGCTGCTCTGTAGGCGGTGCGTGTTTCTGGGGTTCTGGTGTTCCTCCATGTTTTTTCAAGTCGTCGGCAGGACCGCTTGGATTCTTGGAGTGCAGGGGTGAACCAACTTGCTTTCTTTGTGTCGTCCTGTGGCTTTCTTGAGGGGGGCAAGAGTGTCGGCGCAGTTCATGATCCGGCGGTGTAGGTTGCGTGCCACGGTGAAGCATCTGGCGTCGTTGGTGGTGGGGTGTTGATGAGGGCGGAGGTGAGCTGGTCTTCAGTGACTTTGTTCCAGCTTCTGCGGGGAGGCGGTGGGCGTGTTTGTGTGCGTTGGGTTTTCTGAAGGAGAAGTGGATGCAGTGGTGGTCTGTCCAGAGGAGTTCCGTTGTGTGGGTGTAGAAGACGCTTTTTCCTTCTGCGGAGACTGGATCCAGTGTGTGTCCTGCAGTGTGCGTGGGGGTGGTGGCCAGTTGCTTCTGTCCTATGTTGCCGGGGTTCTCTAGGAGTGTGGTGATGTTGGGGTTGTCGTGGTTGTCCAGGTGGAAGTTTAGGTCTCCGAGTAGGATGTAGTCAATGGAGGCGAGGCTGTGGGGTGCGATGAGGTCGGTTATGGTGTTGGTGAAAGGAGCACGGGGGCCGGGTGGATTGTAGATGAGGGTTCCACGGAGGGTCGTTTTAGGGTCGATCTAGATCTGGAAGTGGAGGTACTCCATGAGGGTCGTAGTGTCGTCCAGGCCGGTGGTTGTCATGCAGATAGTGCTTCTGTGGACGATGGCGATGCCTCCTCCTGGGCGGGTGGGGCAAGATTTTGTATCTGCTGGGAATGGCGGTGGTGTCGGGCGCGGTGTTGGCGTTGGTCCAGGTTTCTGTGAGGAAGATGACGTCGGGCGTGTGCGTGTTGTGGATGTCCCAGATTTCTATGGCGTGCTTGTGTAGGGAGCGCACGTTGAGGTGGATGCAGTTGAGTGATTTGTAAGCGTTAATGACTGGTAGGCTGGGGGCTGCTGCTGGGGTCCGGCAGTGGCTGAAGGTGCAGTAGCAGTGTTGACAGGAGATCGGGCCTTGGGTGTTGCTCAGTGTTGAAAGCTGGCATTTGTTGCAGCGTCCAGGGTAGAGGGCGTGAAGAGTGCTGGAGTCGTAGCAGAGGCGCATCGGAGGACCAGGTTTTCTGGCGCTGGTCGCGTCGTGGACGGGCTTGCCTTTGGCGCTCCAGCAGCGCGGCTGCCATTAATTGTTGTTTTTGCATCAAGTAAGGGGAGGGCAGTCAGCTGGGAGGCGGGAGCGGGAAGGACATGCTTGAGGGGGTAGGGGCAGTGGCGGTGAGCCCAAGAGAGGAAAGAAAGAGAAGAGAGCAAAAAGGAAAGAGGGAAAAGAAAGCAAAAAGAGAAAAGGGCACAGAAAAAAGCCAAGAGAGGCGGAACAGCAGAAGAGCAGAGTGCTCTCCCACTGGACCACCAGGGATGATGGCAGCAGGCAGGAGCCTGCGGGTAGAGGAGGGCCTCGAACGCTCTTTTAAAAAAATATTTTTATTGAGCAGAAAAATAGAGAGAAATTCATTATATCACAGTAAATACACAATAAGTCCTAATATTACTTTGATACTAGGAACATTTTTTGTAAATAAATGAGAAAGGGATCAATCAATAACGGCGGTCAAACCATCTCCGGCCTTCCAAAAAAAGAGGATAAAGTGCAGTGTAACAGCAGTACATTTTGATCATGTTAAAACATTAGCGAAAAGTAAGATGTCATCATCAATCGCTATGCCCATCCCTACCTTTCAGCATAAAATGTCATTATAGTTCATTGCATCATAAATAAGGATTTAATCATATTATTTAAGTGCTAAAAGCAATAAACTTCATGGTAAAACGATGAAGGTATAAACAACTAGGAACAATTATGAAAAGATAAAGTGCAGTGCAATAACAGTACATTTAGGTAACACTTTAAAACATTACAGAAAAGAGAGATTACATTGATCGACTATGCCCCACCCTAGCCTTAATAAAAATAGGGTATTGTTAAAACCTTTGGCACGTGCAAATTTATGATATCTTTTCTAGTTGCAGTCAACTGAAATCACAATAGTGCTTTCCTTCCATTCCTCCACCGTCAATCATCAGGAATTTTTAAAAGAATCAGAGAAAAGATGTATCCAAACAGCTCTAAATAACCCTTTCCTCCTCAAGTTGTTCCATAAATTTCCAAACCCTCGTAAACCTTTTTATCGCCAAACCCTTTTAGCATAGGCCTCTTCAAATTTGCAGCAGCCTACATAGAGAAAATGCAGAGTGCGTATGACTGGTTTGGTCGGCCCTAGGGCCCCACCAAACAGTCAGCGCACTCAGAGTGGGCAAACCACTCCTCCCCTGGACTCCTGCAGGACCACCCGCCCTCAACCAGGCATACCCTTCTGCTTTGTCGCAGCGCGAGAAGCAGAAACATAAAATGGTATTTAAAATACCATTTTATGTTTCTGCTTCTCGCACTGTGAGAAAGCAGTGGGGCGACGCTCTGCCGCCCCTGAGTGAGGAACCCACCCCACCTCCCACGCAAAAACATAATAGTGGATCTCTCCGGCTTTAATTCAGCCTTTTTTCTCTTTTTCCCCTCTCTCCCTGCCCCACCCTTTTTCTTCTCTCATTTTTTTAAATTTTTTTTTTTTAAATCTCTTTTTTATTAAATCCGCTCATAAGACCATACAGTTTAAGAAACACATATGCACATACATCATTAGGTTGCTTCGTAACATTGGTGTCGCCCGGGAGGGGTAAGGACCATTTCACCGCCCAGGACCCAAAAGGAACAGAATCACAACAGCAAACGTCATTAGGAGCTGGGCTTAAACATACATAGGATGCCAAACATTCATTTCCTTTTGGATGAAGCTAAGGTGCAGGTCCCGTACCCCACTAAGTCATTCTGTATTTACGCCATGATGCCCATATCTTCTCCCACTTCTTAACGCACCCCCTGCTTTTATATACCATCTCCTCCACTCGCTGGCACCAGTCTAGATCTCTCTCTTATTCATTCAATGACGGGGGTTGGGGTGGGCCCCATCCCCTTGCGATTTTTCATTTTGCGATCGCTGCCGCCAGAGCCAACCAGAGATTGACGTATCTGGGTCGGTCTGTCTCTCCCTTGATCATTAAATGGAGCCACCTAGCGTCCATTGGGACCTCAACTCCGGACACTTTGGACATTACTGTCGTGACTCGCCGCCAGAGCCGGGTGACCCTGGGGCACGCCCATAAGATGTGGAAAAAGGAACCCTCCCGCTGGCAGCCCCTAATGCAAAGCACTGTTTGTGCACTACCCCATTTGGGTAGGCATGCGCAGGGGTAGTAGGAGCGATGCAGTATCTTGAGCTGTACCAGCCAGAATCTTGTATGGATTGCGATTTCCCTGGGGCTCTGCAGTGCCTCTAGCCATTCCTCATCTGCTATATTCCCTAAGTCATTGATCCATGCAGCACGGAGGGCCGCCAGGGGGTCTGGTATATTGTTTATTAATTTGCAATATATTGTGGAAGTCGCCTTTTCAGGAATGGGATCTATCAACAGTCTGTCTTCCAGAGAGGAGTGGTTGGGAATGAGTGTGTCCCGCTGGATGTGTCCCTGTAGAGCGTGCATCAGCCTCAGATAGGGATATCTTTGCGTCGGTGTCAAGCTATATTGTTGTTGTAGGTCTTCGAAGGGGAGAGGAGCGCTGCTCCTCCACACGTCTCCCAGATGTTCGATGCCTATAGTCTGCCATCCTCTAAAGCCTTTTAATGAGGCCACCTCCCTCACTCAATCAATCAGGGGTTTGTTAAAGCGCGACTACTCACCCGTAAGGGTCTCAAGGCGCTAGGGGTGGGGGGGGTGCAGGTTCCATCCATCAAGCAGGGGGTCTGTCGAAGAGCCAGGTTTTGAGGTTTCTTGCGAAGATGGGGAGCGATGTCTGTCTGAGGTGGAGCGGAAGGGCGTTCCATGCTTTGGCCGCGAGGAAGGAGAAGGAGCGGCCTCCCGATCTGGTCTTTCTGGTGCGGGGGACGACGGCGTAGGAGAGCTGGGCTGATCGTAGGGTCCTTTGGGGTGCGTGGAATTTGAGTCGGCTGTTCAGGTATGCTGGTCCGGTGCCGTGGAGGGCCTTGTGTGCGTGGGTGAGCATCTTGAAGGTGATTCTCGCCTCGACAGGGAGCCAGTGGAGTGTGCGCAGGTGCTGGGAGATGTGGCAGTGTTTTGGCAGGTTGAGGACCAGTCTTGCGGCGGCGTTCTGGATGTTCTGTAGCTTGCGGGTGAGGTTTTTGTTTATTCCGGCGTAGAGTGCGTTGCCGTAATCGAGTCTGCTGGTGACCAGGGCGTGAGTGACGGTCTTTCGGTGTTCGAGGGGGATCCATTTGAAGGTCTTACGAAGGAGGCGGAGGGTGTGGAAGCAGGAAGACGAGACAAGAGTTGTTCTGGCGGTCCATTTTGAGCTCGGAGTCCAGGATGATTCCCAGGTTGCGTGCGTGGTCCGTGGGGGTTGGCGGGTTTCCGAGGGCGGGGGGCCACCAGGTGTCGCTCCAGGCATCGGGGTTTGGGCCCATGATGAGTACTTCTGTTTTGTTGGTGTTTAGTTGTAGGCAGCTGTTTTTCATCCATTTGGCGACGGCTTCCATGCCTTCTCGAAAGTTGCGTCTGGCGGTGTTGGGCTCGTTGGATAGGGAGAGGATGAGCTGGGTGTCGTCAGCGTATGACACGATGTTGAGTCCGTAGGTTCCGACGATGGGGGCGAGAGGAGCCATGTAGACGTTGAAGAGCGTCGGGCTGAGGGAGGAGCCCTGGGGGACTCCGCAGGTGGTAGGTGTGGGGTCCGAGAGGAAAGGGGGGAGTCTGACCCGCTGCGTCCTGCCGGAGAGGAAGGAGCGGATCCAGTCGAGGGCCTTGTCCTGGATTCCTGCGTCGTGGAGTCTGCGTATTAGGGTGCGGTGGGAGACTGTGTCGAACGCCGCTGATAGGTCGAGGAGGATGAGGGCTACTGTTTCTCCTTTGTCCAGTAGGGTGCGGATGCCGTCTGTTGCGGCGAGGAGGGCGGTTTCCGTACTGTGGTTTTTTCTGAAGCCGGATTGGGAGGAGTCGAGGATGTTGTGTTCTTCAATGAATGTGGCGATTTGGCTGTTGATGGCTTTCTCTATGACTTTCGCTGGGAACGGGAGCAGGGAGATGGGTCTGTAGTTTTTGAGGTCGGTGGGGTCCGCTGAGGGTTTCTTTAGGAGGGGGTTGACCTCGGCGTGTTTCCAGTCGTCGGGGAACGAGGCGGTCGCCAGGGAGCGGTTGATGGTGTGGCGGAGCATGGGTGCGATGGTGTCGGCGGCTCTGTTGAAGATGTGGTGGGGGCAGGGGTCCGTGGGGGCCCCTGAGTGGATTGACTTCATTGTCTTCAGTGTGTCTTCGGTGGTGAGGGCTGTCCAGTCGTCAATCGCTGGTTTCCGGGTGTCGGGGTGGTTGGTGAGGGTTCAGTGTGTTGGTTGTCTTCATCGAAGTTGTCGTAGATGCTCTTGATTTTGTGGTGGAAAAAGGTGCTGAGTTTGTCGCAGAGGTCTTGTGAGGGAGGGATGTCGGTAGACTCGCTAGTGGGTTGGGCGAACTCCTTGATGATGCTGAAGAGTTCCTTGCTGTTGTGCGCGTGGGTGGAGATTCTGTCTTCAATCGCTTTTTCCTCGTTTCTCTGATGAGTTGATGGTGGGCGTTGGTGGCGGCTCTGAAGTTGTCGTGGGCTTCTGTGGATTTGGTGTTCCTCCAGGCCTTTTCGAGGCGGCGGCATGTGCTTCTGGACTCTCGAGTTCGGTGGTAAACCATCTGGCTTTCTTGGCGCGGGTATTGTTGTTTTTCTTGAGGGGGCTATGGTGTTGGTGCTGTCCGAGATCCATCTATGCAGGGTTCGGGCTGCGGTGTTGGGGTCGTCGTTTTCCGCGATGGTTGGGGTGGAGTTGTTGAGTGAGGAGGTGAGCTGGTCATCGGTGATTTTGGTCCAGTTTCTTCGTGGAAGCAGGTGCTGGTGTCTGTGGATGGTGGGTGTTCTGAAGGTGAAGTGGACGCAACGATGGTCGGTCCATGGGAGTTCGGTGGTGTGGCTGAAGGTGATGGAGTTTCTTGTAGTGAAGAGGGGGTCGAGGGTGTGTCCTGCTGAGTGCGTGGGCTCGGTCACGATCTGGCGCAGTCCAATGTTGTGGAGGTTGTCCAGGAGGGATGTGGTGTTGGGGTCCAGTTGGTTGTCGAGGTGGAAGTTGAGGTCTCCCAGCAGGGTGTAGTTGGTGGATGCGATGGCCTGCGGGGAGATAATGTCCGTGATGGAGTTGGCGAAGGGTCCAGGGGGTCGGTAGATGAGGGTTCCTCAGAGGGTGGCGGTGGGGCTGGCCAGTATCTTGAAGTGAAGGTGTTCCATCAGTTCTGTGGGCTCGTCAGGGAGTGTGCTCAGGCGGAGGCTGGATTTGTGGACGATGGCGATTCCTCCTCCTGGGCGGGTGGGGCGGTCCTTCCTGGAGATCTTGTATCCTTGGGGGATGGCGATGCTCGGTCCCGAGGTGGTGTTGGTCCAGGTTTCGGTGAAGAACACTACGTCCGGGGTGGTGCTGTCGAGGAGGTCCCAGATTTCTGTGGCGTGTTTGTGGAGGGATCGGACGTTGAGGAGGATGCATTGCAGGGTTCTTCGGTTCGGTTGTGTTCTTGTGGGCAGGTTGTGCTGGATCAGTGTTCTTGGCGGTGCTGCAGGTGTGCCGGCAGCGGTGACAGCTGAAGGGTCCGTGGGAGTCGGCTGGTGATGCTAGCTTGCAGTTGTTGTTGCGGCCTGGGTTGAGTGCGTGGAGTGCTGCTGGGTCGTAGCGTTGGCGGGGCGGAGGTCCAGGGTTCCTGGCGCTGGTCGCGGTCGGATCAGCGGCGCGCCAGCGGCCGCTGTGCGGCTGCGCAGTGGCCGCCATTAAGTAGGGGTCGGGGAGGGCTGGACAGCTGGGAGGCGGGGAGGGGAGCTGGATTGGGCCGGTCGAGCTGGGGGGGGAGGGGCCACGGGGGCAGCAGCGGCGGGGAAAGGTAAAGGGAGGAAATAAGGGATAAAGAAAAAAGGGAAAATAGGCAGAAATAAGGCACAAAAGAGCAGAGATGCAGAAAGGTGAAAGATAAAAGAGGGTAGAAAAACGAGTGAAAGGGCAGAGCGAGAGGAAGGGAAAATGAGCAGAAATAAGGCACAAAAGAGCAGAGATGCAGAAAAGTGCAGAAAGGTGAAAGATAGAAAAGGGTAGAAAAACGAGTGAAAGAGCAGAGTGAGAGGAAGGAGACAGAGGTCCACTGGACCACCAGGGATGAGTTCCCCACCCACAGGGGCGTCCAACTGGTTAGTTTCCCCTGCCACCCCAGAAACCTGTTCGTCTCGCGCCAGCACGCCACCTCCATCGCGGCATGTGTAGGCCATTCAGGGCTTTCCTTTTGGGTGTATAGCAGTGGCTCACAGTTACCTCCTTGCATAGCGTCCCTATCCACCCTGTAAGACAGTTCTTTGCTGTCCGCATAGACCCAATCATTTATGACTAGTAGCTGTGAGGCCCAGTATATATAGCTTAATATTTGGGACAGCCAGGCCACCATCGTACACCCCTTTTTGCAGCTTTTGGAGTGCTATTCTAAGTGAACCCCCCTGCCACAACAGCGTCCAAACTTCAAGGGCCACACGCTTAAAGACTGTCGGGGGGACTGGGCATGGGGTATTCTCCAGGACATATAAGAGGCGTGGCAGGGCCATCATTTTAAATAGGGCGGCCCTGCCCATGAGGGACAGCGGCAAGGAGCACCAATGGAGTTTATCAGTGTGAAGCCTGTCCAGTTGGGGGGTGAGATTCCTCTTCAGGAACGTCTGGTGGTCCCGGGTGATATGAATGCCCAGGTACTTAAACCCCTCTGTCACGACTAGAGCTGCACACCTTGCCGGCAGTCTCGGGGGGGGGGGGGGGAGGTGAGGGGGGGGGTGGACCAGACAGCGGGAAGACCACCTACTTGGACCAGTTAATGGCATATCCGGAGGAGCTCCCAAATAGCTCGAAAATGTGGAGTACCATCGCTATGGAGTAGTACGGCCTTGCAAGATATAGGAGTATGTCCGCGTACAGCGAAATCTGCTCCTCCCAGCCCCCCGGCGCTCTATGCCCCAGATCATCGGGTCTAGCCTAATCCAGTGTGCCAAGGGCTCCAGCGCCAATGCAAACAACAGTGGTGACAGGGGACAACCCTGTCTGGTGCCCCTTCGCAGCCGGAAGGGCCTTGACAGCGCTCCATTAACTCCTACTCGGGCCTGTGGGTCCTGGTAGAGCAGTCTCACCCAACTACAAAAATGGGGGCCGAAGCCCAGCCTGGTGAGCAGGGCGAATAAATAAGGCCACTCTATACTGTTGAAGGCCATTGATGTGTCCAGCGCCATCAATGCCGTTTATTGGGTCGAAGGGCCCCCCGTTGGGTGAAGTACACCATATAATCTCCGCAGGTTATGTCGAGTGCTCCTGCTAGGCATGAAGCCAGATTGATCCGTGTGGATTACAGTGGTGATGACGGACGTCAGTCTATTAGCCAGTGCCTTTGCCTCCACGTCGAGCAAGGAGATTGGCCGATAGGAACTGCACTGATCTGGAGGACTACCTGCCTTGTGTATGACCACGACGGTGGCCGCCCGCTGATCAACCGGCAGTTGCTCTCTCTCTTTCTTAAACTCCCGGGGTAGAGATAGATTGCAACATTTCTTGAACTTCTTCCAGATTTGTACACATATGAAATTTGCCCTTTACTAAGACCCTTGGGCTATTGCCGCCTCCCCACCCTGAGCCTTAAATAAATAGAGGAGTTTCACAAATTCCTTTCGACGCCGTGCAGCTGCAGCGGACATATCAGAAAAGATTCAACAACATGGTACTTCAATAGTGGAAAATTGTTTTCTTTGGATGGCTCTGGAGAGTATTTGTTCCTTGATACGATAGTCGGCAAAAATGACCAAAACTCACCCTTGGCAAGTTCGAGTTTAGAAATGGCTGAGCCGGTACCCTGTGGGCTCTTGTAAATGTCAAAACACCTGAGATTTTTGGTACCACATGATTCTTAATAAATGCCTCAATCCATTGAACCATTTGGGCCCCTTCGCATGCCTTCTGGTACACCAACTAGCCGTAGATTAGAGCGTCTCAAATGGTTTTCCAGTTCATCAATCTTGTTTTCCAACGACGATTTGTCTTTCCTCGCTAGATCCGTCTGCTGCTGCCAAATAGCCATTCAATCTTCAAGCTGCGATATTATAGACTCTGCCTCCTACATCCTAACTGGGAAGTTTGTGACTGCTGCCTCGATTTTCGTAAGGCGAAGCTGTAGGAATGCATTCTCAATTGCTTGTGATGCTTTTAGATTTCTTATTTCATCCAATATAAGATTTAGCATTGTTCTTAAGTCCCATTGCTGGACCTGCTTAACGTCCAGCGCTAAAATAGGCAGCTGAGTCTTAGAGTTACTTTCCATTGTAGCCTGCAGTTGTATCTTGCTTGGATCTACTAGAAAAGGCTGAGGCAACGGCTGAAGATCCAGGGTACTCTGATAAGGAAGATGGATCTTGGGGTTGATTTCAATCGCGACCTGAGATTGCACTTGTGAGGTTGCGACCGTCCTTGGATCTATTACCGAAGGCTGAGCTAGCAACTGCAGATCCAATGGGATTCTACTGGGAAAGAACTGGATCTAGGAGAGTAGCATGTTTTGGGGATGGGGTAATAACTCCCATATTTAGTAATTGATTATTCTGCTCGATCGTAGAAGGCTCTGGAAGCATGGATGTTGTTGCTTTAGATTTTGAAAAAAGTGAATATTCTTTCTGCTTGCCTTGTATAGCATTCGTTGAAGGATCGCATCGTACCTCAGTAGAGATATCTTCCTCTTCTGGCCCCCCTGTGGATGCCGGCTTTAATGGTGACGGCTTATCCTCCCAGAGCACCCTGCCTTTATTGGAGGATATGGTTAGCTCATTTTGAACAGGGTCGTGCAAAATATGCGGCAAGGCCGTCTGATTAGTCCTGACCGCCGGTCCCTGATCCCCCAAATCTTCCCCCGAGCTTAAGGGGCTATTTACTGCTGCTGACCCACAATGTAATTTCTGGCTGCGTTCAGCCCTTGCTGCAGCCGATGTTGACTTCATTTGAGCCAGACGTGATTTAGTTTTAAGACCAGTGGTATCCATATTCATTATATTTGAAAACTTGAGGCGCTTTCCCATGGTGGAAAGTTCTTTAATCCTGTGGGCGAAATTCGATGGGTTCTGAGAAGGAGGGGACCATTAGCGACCCACTACCAGGTCACCTTTCTAACTATAGCAGCCTTGGATGGCAACACTTGGTGTGAAACCTGGTTAACGCTCCCAGCTGCCCTGTAGATCCTCAAATTTGCCACAAAAGAATAGAGAAAAACACTATCTAGATGCTTACCGGACCTTTTGAAGCTATGGTCTCTTAGTCAGCCTTTAAGATGTGGTCCAGGCAGCCTTCCCAGTCAGCCAGCCGCTGTAATGAGTAGGGAGTGTATCGGGCATCCCCCATCAGATTGAAGGGAGAATCAGCACTTGGACAATCCAAGGACGCCAGGAGCCAGCCAGCATCCAAAAGGGCAAGAGAAAAGGAAAGGAGAAAAAAAAAAAGGTTCCAAAAACTGCCGGCCACGGCCGAAGTTGCTTATTTCAGGTGCAGAAGTGTCCAGCCGCTTCACGGCTTCATCTGATATTTTGTCAAACAATCAGCAAAATGGAGAGGTCAGAGGGCAGCACTTACTGGTGGAGCTGCGTGGGGGGAGAGCAGTCACACTGACTAGGTCTCTTTATATCTCTTCATGTGTGATAAATATTTGAAATTATGTTCTATGAAGAACAGTTTTCTATTGTAGGCCCACCTGCACTCCTCAGAACTTGACATTTCTGTTACAAAGCGCATGTAAGATTAGTTTTCCGAACTACTTTGGTTTCTTTTTGAAATGGCTACCTGTGGTCTACATAAGACCGTGCATTAAAGAGCAGCATGTTTAAGGTGAACGTCTTTTTTTATCGCTTTGAAGAGCTTCCTTCATTTCTTCTCTTCGTTGATGCAGAGGAGAATTCTTATGGCCTTCACTGACCGCGCCACTGCAATTATTCTCCCATCCTGGTTTGCCTCAGTGAGCAGGCAGGATCAGAAAAAAACGTTTAAAGAGAAAGCTGCCATTTTAGGAATGCTGGAGGGCCCATGAGCGAGCCTGTTCTGCAGTGAGGCCTGCCACGGTATATGCCTTTCATCAGCTGCCACACCCATTTCCTGTTTATCTGCCTCTTGGGTATGAAGCAGGTTTGGCTTTTTCGATGAATTGACTTTTTGGCTGGTATTGTCTTTTACTTCTACTGCCTTGTGATTTGCTTAACTTTTTATGGTCTGGTTTGACAGCACAGCTGCCACCCGACAATTGTGAGAGTCAGAGCTTTGGCTCTGCCCATATATTTTTAGAGTCAGCAGTGCATGATTCGATTGAGCAGATGTGTGTTTGCTTCCTCAAAAAACTGCTTGCCCTCCACCAGCTGTGATCATTTTGCTTATTTATCTAGTTGCCTGAGCTTGAATTTTCAGAGGTACACACATGACATTGTAATGCTTTTAAAGTGTCTTATATAACTAGATAACTTATCGTGTATTTATCTGGCAGCAGCACAGATGGAAGGAGGGCAGTCATTAACCTACATGAATTGTTAGTTCTGGCTTCACAACGCAACTGTCACCTGACCTTTAACACTACACCAATATTTTTTTACAGATCTGTGCTGCCACACATATCCATAGCCATGGTATCTACTTGTGAAGCTTCACATTAGCATTAAACATTCGTTTGAAGCCATTCCTATTGGCATTGCCAATGCTTATTGAATGATTGGATTGTGCCCCTCTCCCTCATTTTTATGATTTGCAATTGGTGTCAAGAAATACATCAGCTATGTCAAGCAGTTCTTTGGAATTGACTTTCACAAGAATCTGTCTCCTGTCTGGAGAACTCATGTGATTAATTATTCTGCTTTTTGTGTTGGAATTCATCCAAAATTGCTGAGAAACTTTCTCTTGTTGCTGGCCAAGAAGGAGACCCTGTACGTCATTGGGGAAAGGATGCAGTCAAATCTAGGAATCGGGGATCTGGCACCAGACACATTGTTTGAGCAAGCAATGCCTATCTGCCCTCGCGAGAAGGTTAACACCTCTGTTCCAGGTTCTTATGTCGCCCGTTCTATAGGGAGAACCTCTTGAGTGCACACAGTGTTTATGGTTCTACCATAACATACGACCTGTTAAGATCTGACCTTGTCTGGATGGTACAGCAGTAGGATAGAATCTTGAATTCCATAAACCAGTTCAGCAGGGGCGCCTCCTCCACGTGGGCAGAGAAGCGTCGTCCCACTGCTTTCTCGCAGTGCGAGAAGCAGAAACATAAAATGGTATTTTAACCCCTTCGCTGCTAGGCCTCCCCCCCCCCCCCCTGTGCTAAGCCTTTTTTGGGCTATTTGGGGTAGTTCGCGCTTAGGCCCCTGTAACTTTTTGACCACATAAGGTATCCACGCCAAATTTGCGTCCTTTTCTTCCAACATCATGGGGATTCTAAAGGTACCCAGGGTTTGTGGATTCTCCTGGAGGCGACCCAGAAATTAGCCAAAATACAGCTAAATTTTGTTTTTTTGGGGAAAAATCTGAAAAAAGTGCTGCAAATGAAAGAGTCTGGGTTTTTCCCTGCAAATGGTATCAAAAAAGGGTTTGTGGGGCTGAAATCACCATTTTCCCAGCTTTTAGGGAATGACAGACTTTTGTCAGAAAACCAAAAATTTTTACACAGTTTTGGCATTTTTCTGGGACATAGCCTATTTTTGCTATTTTTTTGTGCTTTCAACCTCCTTCCAGTTAATGGTAGAAATGGGTATGAAAGCAATAATGGATCCTGGAAAGCTATACATTTTAGTAAAGTAGACAAAATTCTGAATTCAGCAAGGGGACATTTGTGTAGATCCTTCAAGGTTTCTTTATAGAAACTAACAGTTAAATATAGGAAAAATTGAAAATTAGTTGAAAAAACTGCCTTTTGTGTCAACGTTTTCACCTGTAACTTCTTCTAATTATGACAGCTCTTTGAGAGCAATATACCGTTACATCTGCGGGACCTTACTGGTTGTGGGGATATATAGGACTTGTAGGTTCACCAAGAACCAGACGAACCCAGAGCCAAAAACTGAGCAGCGACTTGCAATGGTTTTTTATTATGTACCGGGTATATAGCAATTATTCTGGGAAAATGTATACAAGGAAAAATTGGTATGAAAGACACCTATGTATTTCTGAAATGGGAACAAAATATAGAGTTTAGAAACAGTAGATATTTGCACATTTCCGAAATTGGGAATACTCATACTAGCATGAGAATGATCGGTCATTTTTCAAAATGACTTCTTTTTTACACATTGTCTTTCATTTGGAAGGCAGAAATGCATTGAAAGTCAATAGGTAATAACATTTGCATTACAAATCTGAATTACCCTAAGTCTCCCGATAAAAATGGTACCTCACTTACATGGTTAGGCCTAGTGCCCGCGACAGGAAACGGCGCAAATCGCAACGTGGACACACCACAATTTCACAGTGAAAAATGACCCTTTTTTGGCAAAGTGCCTAGCTGTAGTTTTTGAACCCTAGATCTGCCGGCACCTAGGGAAACCTAGCAAACCTATACATTTTTGAAAACTAGACACCCAGGGGAATCCAGGATGGGGTGACTTGACTGGCTCCCACCAGGTTCTGTTACCCAGAATCCCTTGCAAACCTAAAAAATTGTCCAAAAAAACACATTTCTGTGGTGGAAAGTTCTGGAATCTGCATGGATCCACAAATTTCCACCCACCCCGCGTTCCCCAAAGTCTTCCGAGAAAAATGGTACCTCACTTGCGTGGGTAGGCCTAGTGCCTGCGACAGGAAACGGCGCAAATCGCAACGTGGACACACCACAATTTCACAGTGAAAAATTACCCTTTTTTGGCAAAGTGCCTAGCTGTAGTTTTTGAACCCTAGCTCTGCCGGCACCTAGGGAAACCTAGCAAACCTATACATTTTTGAAAAATAGACACCCAGGGGAATCCAGGATGGGGTGACTTGACTGGCTCCCACCAGGTTCTGTTACCCAGAATCCCTTGCAAACCTAAAACATTGTCCAAAAAACACATTTTCCTCACATTTCTGTGGTGGAAAGTTCTGGAATCTGCGTGGATCCACAAATTTCCACCCACCCCGCGTTCCCCAAAGTCTTCCGAGAAAAATGGTACCTCACTTGCGTGGGTAGGCCTAGTGCCCGCGACAGGAAACGGCGCAAAACGCAACGTGGACACACCATAATTTTACAGTGAAAAATGACCCTTTTTTTGGCAAACTGCCTAGCTGTAGTTTTTGAACCCTAGCTCTGCCGGCACCTAGGGAAACCTAGCAAACCTATACATTTCTGAAAACTAGACACCCAGGGAATCCAGGATGGGGTGACTTGACTGGCTCTCACCAGGTTCTGTTACCCAGAATCCCTTGCAAACCTAAACAATTGTAAAAAAACACATTTTCCTCACATTTCTGTGGTGGAAAGTTCTGGAATCTGCGTGGATCCACAAATTTCCACCCACCCCGAGTTCCCCAAAGTCTTTGAGAAAATGGTACCTTACTTGCATGGGTGGGTCAAGTACCCGCGACAGGCAAGAGCCCAAAACCAATTGAGGCGACATCAAAATTAACTATCACAAACCAACCTGGTTTTGCAAGGGGGGTCCCATTGCTTTTTGGCACGGGACTCGGCGGCCACCTAGGGAAACCTACCAAACCCACACATTTCTGAAAACTAGACACCCGGGGGATTCCAGGGAGGTATAGCTTGTGTGGATCCACCAACATTTTCTTACCCAGAATCCCCTGCAAACCTGAAATTTAGCTGGAAAAATCACTTTTTTTCACACATTTTTGTGTGGGAAAGTTGTGGCATCACCGGGCTGACACAAATTTCATACCACCCAGTGTTCCCCCAGGTCTCCCGATAAAAATGGTGCCTCACTCGTGTGGGAGGCCCAAGTACCCGCGACAGGCAAGGGCCCAAAACGTATTGAGGCGACATCAAAATTGCCTATCACAAAACGACCTGGTTTTACAAGGGGGTCCCATGACTTTTTGGCCCAAAACATTTTTTGATAGGCAATTTTGATGTTGCCTCAATACGTTTTTGGGCCCTTGCCTGTCGCGGGTACTTGGGCCTCCCACAAGAGTGAGGCACCATTTTTATCGGGAGACCTGGGGGAACGCTGGGTGGTAGGACATTTGTGTCAGCCCGGTGATGCCACAACTTTCCCACACAAAAATGTGTGAAAAAAGTGATTTTTTTCAGCTAAATTTCAGGTTTGCAGGGGATTCTGGGTAAGAAAACGTTGAGGGATCCACGCAAGCCATACCTCCCTGGAATCCCCCGGGTGTCTACTTTTCAGAAATGTGTGGGTTTGGTAGGTTTCCCTAGGTGGCCGCCGAGCCCCGGGCCAAAAAGTCATGGGACCCCCCTTGCAAAACCAGGTCGTTTTGTGATAGGCAATTTTGACGTCGCCTCAATACGTTTTGGGCCCTTGCCTGTCGCGGGTACTTGACCCACCCACACAAGTGAGGTACCATTGTTCTCGTAAGACTTTGGGGAACGCGGAGTAGGTGGAATTTTGTGGATCCACGCAGATTCCAGAACTTTCCACTACAGAAATGTGAGGAAAATGTGATTTCTTTGACAAATTTTTAGGTTTGCAAGGGATTCTGGGTAACAGAACCTGGTGAGAGCCAGTCAAGTCACCCCATCCTGGATTCCCCTGGGTGTCTAGTTTTCAAAAATGTACAGGTTTGCTAGGTTTCCCTATGTGCCGGCTGTGCTAGGGCCCAAAATCCACAGGTAGGCATATTGCTAAAAACAAATCCGTGCCTAGTCGGCTTTGTGCCGCCCTGGGGGGGGGATACCGGGGGTGGGGTTGCCCCGATATGCCCCCAAGGGGGGCAGAAACACTGTGGCTATTTTTTTGGGGGGTGGGGGCATTGATATGCCCATTCTGGGCAGCCCCCACCCCCACGCATAAAAAAAGCCAGCGTAATCGTTGGCGTCTAGTGGCCTTTTTGCCCCCCCGGGGGGGCAGATTGGGGGGTATTGCCCCCATCTTCCCCCCAGGGGGGGCCAGAAAGGCTGTAATTTTTGCGGGTCGGGGGTGGGGGCATTGGCATGCCCGTTTTGGGCAGCCCCCACCCTAATTCAAATTTGCCCAAAAAAAATCCCTGGCGACTAGTGGGCTTTTTGCCCCCCCCCCGGGGGTGCAGATTGGGGGCTAATGCCCCCATCTGCCCCCCAGGGGGGGCAGAAAGCCTACTAGACACCAGGGATTTTTTGGGGCAAATTTTAATTAGGGTGGGGGCTGCCCAAAACGGGCATGCCAATGCCCCCACCCTAATTAAAATTTGCCCCAAAAAATCCCTGGCGTTTACTGGGCTGTCATTTTTGCGGGGGGGGCATCGGCATGCCCGTTTTGGGCAGCCCCCACACTAATGCAATTAACAGTAAAAAATCCCTGGTGTATAGTGGGCTTTTTGCCCCCCAGGGGGGGCAGAAAGGCTGTAAATTTTGCGGGGTTGGGGGCTTGGACATGCCCTTTATGGGCAGCCCCCACCCTAATAACTTATGCGCCCAAAAAAAAGTCCCTGGCGTCTAGTGGGCTTTTTGCCACCCAGGGGGAGATTTTCCCCTTTCCAATGTTACCTCTCCCATCCTTCTACGTGCCCGGGGGGCTGAGATAGCCCCCTGAGCACATAGAAAGTGAAACAAATGAGCAAAGGGTCATTTCAGTTTCGGTTTCTGTGCAATGAGGACAGCGCGACGTGCGCGCTAATCCTCATTGCACAGAAACCAGGGAGGGGGCCTCTGGAGCTGGGGAAGCTCTTCCCCAGCTCCCGAGGCTTTGGGGGAGAGAAGGAAATCCCTCTGCTGTCTGCAGCAGAGGGATTTCGTGCCCCTGGCCTCATGACGGAATGGTTCCGTCATGAGCACAGGGGCACCGATGCTCATGACGGAACCATTCCGTCATGAGCATCGAAGGGGTTAAATACCACTTTATGTTTCTGCTTCTCGCACTGCGAGAAAGCAGAAGGGTATGCCTGGTTGGGGGCGGGTGGGTGGGCGGTCCTGCAGGGCTCCAGGGGAGGAGTGGCTTGCCCACTCTGAATGCTGTGATTGTTTGGTCGGCCCCACGGCCGACCAAACCAGTCATACGCACTCTGCATTTTCTCCATGTACGCTGCATGCAGCCTGCATAGAGAAAATGGCCTCCCCATACACGCCTGTGGGGTCGGCGTCCTAGCCACTGCAGCGTTGTGATTGGCTTAGGGGAGGGAGGCTGCCTGAGAGAGGAGACTCGACGCGGGACCAGAGGAGATGGTAAGTTTAATTTTTTTTGTTTAATTAAATTAAAACCCCCACCTGCGAGTCATGCCGCCGCGACTGCAGTTCAGTGCATTCTGGGGTTAATCAGGCTGCAAGAGCCAGATCCGCAAAAGAGATAAGCTCACTCTTTGAAGGAAGGGCCTATCTCACTGACACCAGTTCATTGGTACATGTGGTTCCTAGGACCAGATCAGTACTGAAGATAATGAAAATGATTCTTCCTACTTTTTAGCGTTTAAAAAATATGTTAAAAGGAAGGAGAACAAGGCTTTCAGACCAATATTAGTCCCTCCTTTCAACTCTCTTTCTCGTCTTGTATCCTATAGTGAAAGAAAATGGATCGGAAAGAGTCGTTTCATGATCAGTTTTATTTGGCGTCGGTTGTTGAACAAAGATTCAGAGGCACACAGGACCAAAGGTTCCAGTCTGTCCTTTCATACATGCAGAGCTGTTAATGATGTTCTGGGATGAGAAGTATCAGTCCAGTTGTTTCACTTTACTTCCTTTTTAGCCGATCTAGAAAGGAGCCTGATTATTCACCTGATTTGCCGTTTTGCCTCTGCCAGTTTTGATGCTGCTGATTTCGATCCTACCTTTGCTCATAGTCCACCTATATTTTTAACTAATGTTCAGATGCTTACACCTGTAACTTTAATGTATACGAAAGACTATTGATGCTAATCCTTCATGCCCTTGCTGCCAATTGTGCCAGCTTCAGTTACAAGAGACTTAATACAGTCTCATTTCCGGTGAACTAGCTAGAAATGTCAATGATTTCCCAGACTAGTTCTTGTATTTTTCAGCTGTTAGATTAAAGGACAAGGCTCAAGCCCCTCTGCTGGGGCGTCTCCCTCTCTTTCTGCTGGGTGATGGTCCGGGCCCCCTGGTCCTGAGTTAATTAAAATTCCTGTTGGGACAGAAAAGCCCCTTGCATGGTGATCATGTTCAACTGGCTACTGGCTCCCTCATAGTGATGAAAGACAGTAGCCAAAGATTTGAGTAACACGAGCCTGGTAGTGGCAGTATACCATGCAAGGATCAGTAGGAGTGAACAGGCCTTTTTTGCCTGTGTCACTGGAGTTAAGTCTACAGGCTCACTCAGTTAATGTTCAACTGCTGTGTGCTTAACTCACCTTTAGCCTACATCAAGTTAGTATGTAGTGCTGTGCAGTGCTGGTGTGTTGCTACATGCATGTGCTGTGTGTATGAGTGCCTGTGCATGGTACAATACATGGAAGATTCTGGGTTCCATTTTGGGAGATCCAGGGCTGACTGGAGGAGCATGTGGAGGTAGAGGAATGCTGCACTCATGATAGCTGGGTGGGACACACACTGGACGAAGAAGAAGCCAGGCTCTTCAGTACACTTCTCTTTGATTAAGGGTGAGGTCACTGGAAAGGGGCCTGGGGACCTCAGGGAGGAGATGGGGCTGTTAAGAGAATCATAAAGAGTGGGGCTGGGGCCCTGGGGTAACCTTTCAATGCACATCTCACTGTGGCTGACATCCAGATGTGAACCTTTAGCTGCTCCCATGGCCTATCTTGTGAGGCTATCAGATTTGGAGTCACTCCTGCTGTGACAGACGGTCTTCTGGAAGAAGGGCTTAGGAGTGGGCACTTCAAAAGGATGCAGACCCCACGTCCCAAACTTCAAACGCTCTGACCCTAAATCACATTTGGGTCTGGTAATGGAGCAGCCAGTTTGGTTGTATGTCGAGGAGGAGAACCTCTACAAGACTTCTGTCTGTGACCAGGACTTGGGTATAAGGCCTGCTAATGTCCCTGCTTGGTGAGGGGACATCACCCAGGAAAATCCAAGACCACCTGCCCCTGGAAGACCAGTGGCTGCCTGCTTGCTTGCGAAGACCAATGTGCCCTGTGAGGAAGAGGAGAGCGCTTGGAAGGAGCGAGATACAGTAGAGGATACTCATGAGTGGATTCCTGTAGCAAGGTGTGAGGAGACAGCTGCTGCACCATTCGGGTCTCTGCCCATGTGCAGATTTTAAGCAGCTACTTCGTATGCCAGAGGGGGGCCGCTATGAAGTTAGCTGTGGTTGCACTGGTCGGGCCGTCGCCCATGTGCGTGAAGTCAGAGACCCCGTATGCCAGAGGGGGGCTGCCATGAGAACTGTGCGACTGCAGTGCCGATTGGGCTATAGCCCATCTACGGAGTGAAGTTGGAGACCCTGTATGCCAGAGGGGGTCGTCATGAAGTTGCTAGACTGCCGTGCCGATCTGGCCATATCCCATGTGCGGAGTGAATGAAGTCAGCCACCTTGTATGCCAGAGGGGCCGCCGTGAAAAGGAAATTACGGCAGTGGCGATCAGTCCATCACCCGTGTGCAGAGTAGGTCAGTGACCCCGTATGCAAGAGGAGGCCGCCATGAACAAAAAAGAACGTTGCCTTATTCAGCAGCCATAGTGAGGAGAGGACGCCATGGTGACCTGTGTGTGCCCAAGTTCCAGACTGAGGATGGGAACCGGAGCAATCCTCCCCCCAACCTGTGGGAAGGATCAGTGGAACTTACCATCTCCAAAGGAAGTGCCATGGATACCCAGCTGCTGCCTCTGCGAGCCGCACGTGCACTCATCGTCACAAGCCACTGCAGCCTTCGGCATGATCCAGGTGTGAAACACTCCCGTAGACTCGAGTAACGCAATGCCTGCAGGAGCGGGTGACACTGACCTTAGGGCTGGAAGGACAAGGGGGTACATGTTCTGCCACATAGCGTTTCGGGCGCTGGAACACTTTTGACTTTTTTAAGAGTCTGAGAGAAACTCTGACTTAGTGGTGCTTAACTTGAATGCCGCCTATAATGAATGGTAAATAACTACTTCTGCTAGCATGAGGGAAGTTGGACTCGGAGATCTGCCTATCTAGCATTGGAGCCCTGACTTCAGGGGACTGTGTGTATTGTTTTTGTATGCTGTATTTCACTTTGTGTAAGTATATAAAGACTCTTTTTTTTCTTCATAAAAGCAAATATTTGACTGGACGATCATTTATTGATGCTACTCAACGTATTTTGGGTTGTGAGCCTGTGTTCACACCCCTGTATCTATCTAGATCCCCAAAAAGCCTTAAACAGCTTGACCCATGCTGCTTTTGAGAGTCAAGTGCTGAAGAGGTACTTGGCCCAGTTGCTCAGGACCCATAGTAGGTCGGGCCCCAGGACATCAGGAGTAAAAGGCCCCAACCTCCCACAGTTTGGCCCAGTAGCTCGTGCTTGCCCTGTGACCGTCTGAAGGGGTTCTGACAATTCCTCTCTGGGGGATAGGCCGGACAGGTTCCAATAGACTGGGAAGGAGGGCAGCAGGAAGACCCTCCACACACAGTGAACATGCAGGATATATGCCCAAGGATTGGGGGGGGCCACCAAGGATTCAAAAGTAGCAGAATCCCCAATTGGATCAGCCTATCAATCAATGAATGATAAAAGACTGGCAGACTAGCTGGTTGTTCAAGGCTTTTCTCCTTTTCTAACAAGGCACCCACAAAGGGTTATTGAGGAAGCTGAGATCCAGGATTGGCATCCAGGAGAGCTGGATTGCCATTCTCCCTTTAAGACCTGGGAACAAGGTTTGACCTTGAGAAGGTGTGTTTGTGACGAATAACCAGTAAAAGGAACTTGCTAGTCTGATGTAAGGAGCTGAGCTTCACACAATAGGCCGCATCCTAGCAGGGAACAAGCTGTCTGTGGGGCTTGTGGAGGTGGCTGGCTTTCTGAAGCACAAGGAGCCTGCAGACAGCTGCTCAAGATTAGGAAACTTGCTTCACTGGAACTTAGCGGGAGAGAGGTGAAGCGCCATACGTTCATTAAAGGTGAGACTGATCACCCCTGACCCCTCTCCTGTGCTGTAGGTGCTTCCAGTTACCATCTGTAGCTGGCGGAATAGTGCCCCTTTGAAGAACTTAACATTTAAATCCTTGGTCCCTGCCCCAGGACTCGCATAGTCTCCAGCTTTTTCATTCCCTGTCCTGCACAAGTGACACCATCCCCATGGGTGTCCTCTTAATAACTCTAGACTCCGACAAGTGGGCTGTGTGGTACAGGCCCTACCCCTTTTTGTGTCTTCCAAGGGTAGTCCGGTGGACTGGCAAGCCACTGCCCTCCTTCAGCTAGCCAAGTGCTGACTGGATTAATGGGACTCCTGTAACTGACAAGACACCAGGCACCCCGAACCAGACCCCTGTTCACCAGAGCGGTGTCCTCGCCAAGGGCAGGTGGGCACTTCTGTTGCTTTGGGTGGTGGGACAGGGGTCGGACTAGGAACATTTGACTTCATATTAACTGGTGAAACCACATCACTGCACTACAAGTATTGGTGCCATAGCTTTGAGGAGTAATCCTGTGGAACATGGTCTGCAAAATGCATCGTTAACTGTGTTTTTATAGTGTTTAGAGTCTAGCCGCTCTAATAGTGTTTGGAGTCAGAACTCTGGCCTAGAGGGTTGTAGAAAAATGATTTTTACTGTGTATCTTAGTTTTATGTGCAGTACATTTTTCTTGTGTGTATTAAAGAACTTTTGTTTTGTGACATAATGCACTGGCTGGACATTGATTAGTTGGGATCACGGAGTAAACTGTATGCAGACTGTATAACCCAACTCACCTCCTTGAGTAAGCTTTGGACTGCTCTGTCTCGCTACCCTGAAAGAGTCATGCTGGAGAGGAGTACATGGTTATCCACTTTGGGGTCCAGTAGTACTGTGGGGAACAACTCCAATTGAAGCCCAGTAACCCCGACTGCCCTGGTGCCCCAGGAAACAGGTTGTCACATGTGATGAATGAAGTGTAGGTCAAGTTGCCCTTGTTCTGAAGATGTGTGAGAATAGTTGGTGGTACTACACACACCAACAGGACATACTAAAACCTATTATGTTTATGTATTACACCTTTTAGTAAGTATGGCAATACTATGCATCACTAATATATTACTACTCCTCACATGCAGCATATATATATATATATATATATATATATATATATATATATATATATATATATATATATACACACATATACATATACACACACTAAATTCAGAACAGCACTCACGGGAGAGGAAAATCCTTTTATTAAGGACTCTTGTACACACAGACGCATTTCGGCAATGCGCCTTTTTCAATGTCAGTGAGCAGAGATTACTTTGTGAGTGTGCCCTCGCATGACCGAGCACCCGCTTGTGAGTGAGGAAGCTGTGGCACAAGACGGAGTGTGATATATATATATATATATATATATATATATATATATTCAATTACATTCCAAACGGACCCCACAACGATCCGAGGCCAAGGAAAAGCAGCACAGCCAGGCACCAACGAACTTGTAAGTCTTTTTTATTTAGATAAATACACCATCAGGGCAGACAAGAGACCAACGTGTTTCAGCCGTAGCCTTCAACATATATATTCAGTAAAAAAACAAAGGTTACAGTAATGTTATAGCTAGGTTCAGATTTTACACGCAAAAAACCATAGAAATTCAGGACGAATTCCAATGAGGGCGGCAGTCCCTACAGTGATAAGGCATGAGTCAGGGGGGAGCTAGAATGGTAACAATTGTAATGAATATATCGATAATCTGACATTCACCTATAGTCCACTGTCATGACTAATTGGTGGACTAACAGATGATTATAAGGCAGGGCTCAAATCAATGAGAGTGTCCCTGACTAGCTCCCCCCTGACTGATGCCTTCTCACTGTAGGGACTGCTGCCCTCATTGGAATTCGTCCTTCTAAGGAATTACCCAGAGATTAGACTGACTTCATTCATGTTTCCCAGTCCAGCCAGTATGTATTTCTTAATTGTCTACATAATACTACATCACAATAGATTATCCACTTTCCCCCAACATTGAGTCCTTTGTTTCTCTAGACCCCTGACATCTCTTGTCCTGATAAGATCCTATCACCCTTAAAGGGTCGAAACGCCGTCGACACGATCACAGAGACAGACAAAGTTTTTTGCCATTTGCTGATAAAATAATTGAATTTTTGTATCCATGAGTGTTTTTAACTGAAACTGCTGTCTCGTATTTGTATCAACCAATCACCTCTTTTTACTGATTCCCAATTTCACTTTTCTTAATATTTCTTCGGTTTTGGTTTGATTACTCACCTGGGGTCTGTTTGCTACTATTCTCTCACTATACACTACGAAAAATTATTGCTTCATTTTGTGTTTGTCTTTGAATAAAACTCGGTTAGGCTGAACCGTGTTATATACTGATTGAGTTATCATTGCTCCTTCTAAATGTCTTTAACTTTACATTGACATGTTTCGGATTTAGTCCGCACAGAAATATCTGTGATATTCATAATTTGCTTTTTGAATGAGTTCCATGTGAACGCATATTTCAAGGATTACTGGATACCCCTGTTCTCATGGACATAAGGGTTGCTCTTGTTGTTTTGTTTAAATACTTTTCTCTCTGGTGGCCATCTTGTGAGAATTATTTTTATGAAGCTCCCTAATCTCCTCATTTACTGCAGTATCCTCAGTAGAAAATGCTTTAATTTTTCTACTTCGATTCCATGAAGATGGCGGTCAAATGTGCGACAATTTTGGTATCAATTCAGAATGTTAGCACTCTAATTGCTCATCAGAACCCTGGAGCAAACTGCTGAGCACCAGGGAGTTAACTGGCAGTCTGCTGCTGGTGTTGATAGTGCATGTTTCAGTCTACATGTCAGGAAGTTTTAATTAAGTACAACAGGAAGATATTTGAGATCTCACTTAAAACGTTTCCTAATTTTTCTGTATACAGCACTAACCATAATTTCAATGTGAAAATGAACCCCCTCATTTTGTTCCTTTCTAAATTAAATCTTTTAAGTTTTACCAGTTTGATTCAATCAAGATGGCGTCAGGTGTGCCACACTTTAGTCATAACTAAGACTATTAATTCTCTAGTTCTTCTTTAGAACACGCTGGGAGGCTGCAGTAAAACACAAGGCAATCAACTGACACGTGTAATATCCCGTCCTTACCTGTCCACGCTCATCCTCCGCTTCTGTCCCTTCCCCCACTTCCGTCCCACCTCCTGTGTGTGTGCGCGTGGCTCTCGCAGCGCGGATAGAATGTTGATGAAGGGAGCGGGAGGGAACCGTTGGCGAACGGCATTCCTGTGAGGGCTCTGAATAAAGATAGTCGCACCTACTGCTTGTCTCCTCGTTACTACACCAGTCTTTTTTGGCGACTATTACGGGACACCGATGCTTCCTGAACCACAGCGTGGCATTGTGGTAAATGCTGGTTGTTGTTCCGGTCCTTCCCCGGATCAGTTCTTCGACGTAACCAGGTGGGAGGGGTGTCAGTCGACTCCTCCCGATCACCAGCTGCTTCACGCCCAAGCCGGCTGTACATCCCTCTGCCTCTTCTGATTCACTTCTGCCAGCACCTAGGAGGAGTTGCAACGAAGGGTGAGTGAACAGGCTCTATTACTGTTGTCAACGGGGTGTTACCTTAAACAGACACCGGAGAGAGCCAAACCTTCACAAATAACTTGTTATTGTGTAAAGAGGCATTTTGGCTCTACCTACATTAACATTGGTAGAACTGCGTCAGCATGGCTGGAATAATGAATGCAGTGGCTATGCCCAGCGCCTTTTTGAAAGTCTCTGATCCACCTGCTGAAAGTTGGACACAGTGGGTTAAATGTTTTGAAAAACATCTGGAGGCTATTAATGGGACTGAGTACAATCCAGCCAGGAAACAAGCCATGATGTGCAACTGTTTGGGGGCAGAGGGAAGAAGGTTGTTTGATCACATAACTCCTATTGAAAAAGAGGAGGAGGAGGAACAGGAGTGGGATGCGTTCATTGAAGCCAAAAAAAGAATGAAGAATTACTTTGATACCCCTATGAGCGTCATAATGGAAAGATACAATTTCTACTACAGGTACCAAGCACCAGGTGAGGCAATTGAATCCTGTGTTGCAACACTAAGGATGTTGGCCACAACATGCACATTCGAGACATGGATGAGATGATACGCGATCAGGTGGCGATGCGCACCACTTGCATGAAGGCGCAAGAGAAATTATTATGTCATAGGAACCGGAGCCTGGAGAAGGTAATTTCGACCATTAAGAGCATGGAAAGGTCAGCAAAGGGAGTGAAGTTGCTGCGCAAACCTGACACCCAGCAAGTGAGTGTCAATCTGGTTCGTAAAGAAGAAGAGTCGGCAACTAATAGACCACGAAAGAACTATACAAGGAAAACCTCTAGCACATACAGCGGCAAGTCAAGCTGTTATTGTTGTGGATCCAGTGCGCATGTGGCGTCCAACAAAGAATGTCCTGCGACTGCAAGGTCTTCAAGGGATGCGGTAAAATGGGACATTTCCTTAAGGTTTGCAGAACTTCACGTTCAAAGAAGATTTACACTGTAAATGAATCCAAATCAGAGGAAGACTCTGATGAGAGTGAACTACTAGAAAACTTGGTATTGCTTGTGGCCATCATCAACAAACAAGACGTGCAGAACCAGCCCAGGTGCAGTGTCCGTGTGAACGGCAAAAACGTTGAGATGTTAGTGGACACTCGATAGAGAATTACAATCTTGTCAAAGGACACCTACAACGACTTAAGATGCAAGACACCGTTGGAATCTAGCAGAATTGTTCCAGGTGCCAACGGCGGACACAAAATAAAATTGGAAGGGGTATTTAAGGCGGATTTGACATTCAAAGAGAAAAACACCTTCACAAGAGTTTTCGTGGTGGATTACAACATGAACATCCTCGGTTGGTTGGAACAACAAAAACGGAAAATGATGATCAACCCGTGCCAACCACCCTATGTGTTTAGCATTCAAGAGGATGACTTGGAAGCCATTCTCAAGGAATTCAAGGGGGTGTTCAGCGAGCAATTGAGATGCTTGAAGGATTTCAAACATAAAATTATTCTGAAGAGTAATGCATACACTGTTAAACAACGTGTCAGAAACATACCATTGTCTGCCCGTGCTGAAGTTAAAGCCATTCTGGATAGTTGGTGCCAAGATGGAATAATCGAACCAATCAATGCGTCTGAATGGCTATCGCCCGTGGTTATTACGAAGAAAAAGAGTGGAACGATCCGCTTATACATAGACCTTCGCGAAGTAAACTGCCATGTGGTAGCAGATTGTCAACCTTTACCTCTAATAAATGAGATGGTGATGACATTGGATCAAGCAAAGATCTTTACAACATTAGATTTCAGCGCGGCGTACCATCAAATACAGCTACATGAGGAGTCAAAAAAATATACAGCGTTCATCACTCCTGAAGGCGCATATCAGTTTTGCAGATTACCATTCGGACTGTGTTTAGCATCTGCTGTATTCCAGCGCATAATGAATCGATTGTTCTGTGGCAGGGAAGGAGTGAGGTCATTCCAAGATGATGTACTGAGCTACAGCAAGACAGAAGAAGAACACCTAGCCATGCTAAGAAAGGTCCTTCAGAGGATTCAGGACTGTGGTCTCACCTTGCAAAAGGACAAATGCAAATTTCTCAAAGGACCTGTAGAGTACTTAGGTCACCTCATCAATGAAAATGGAGTCCGACCAAAACCGTCTTTGATATCTGCAATTTCTTTATCACCAAACCCGACGAATAAAGAAGAACTTGCATCCTTCTTAGGCATGTGTGAATTTTACTCCAAGTTCATACAACATTACGCTGCCAAAGTCGAACCGCTTAGGAAACTGATAAAGAGGGATGCAGAATTCATTTGGGATGATAAGTGCGAGCAGAGCATAAAGGTCATAAAAAAGGAACTTGAACAAGCACCATCACTACAGTCATTCAGCGAAAAATTGCAAAGTACCGTGACCACAGATGCCAGCCAAGTCGGGCTGGGGGCAGTGCTCAGCCAGATAACAGAAAAAGGGGAAAAAGTCATCACATTCGCATCACGCAAGCTAAGAGGCCCATAGACAAAATACTCAGTAATTGAGCGTGAATTGTTGGCTTGTGTTTGGGCAGTTACAAAGTTTTAAAGTTTTCTGTGGGGCAAAGAATTCACCATCCACACCGATCACAAGCCGTTAGTCCGCATACTTGAAGGAAAGGGCTCTAGTCGACCCTCTCCAAGATTAGCAAATTTGGCGTGTAAGTTGCAGGAATATCAAATTTAGAGTGAATGTGTTGGCAGAGTACTTATCACGTGCCTCATGTGAGAATGATTCCAATTATGATGAGGAAGATGACTTGCTTGTTGCATGCTTGCTTGACTATGAGGAATCCAATGGTACCATTACTAAACCAGAATGGTTAGAGGCCATAAAGAATGACAAAGTGTTTGATGAAATTAAGAAATATGTAGTAAAAGGATGGCCACGAGAAAGAGTGTTAGACAAGGCACTTAGACCGTATTGGAAAATAAAAGAAGACATCAGTGTTGTCGAAGATATCATTCTGCATGGTGAAACTTTGATAGCACTGATGTCCATGTGCAATAGGTTGGTAACATTAGCCCATGAAGGCCATGTGGGGATGACAGGCACCAAACAAAGATTAAGGGAGAGATACTGGTGGCCCTTCATGGATCGCGATGTCGATGTATTTGTTACTCATTGTTCAGTTTGCATAAAGGCAGACAAGACAATGATGACACACCGTTGCCCCATGGCATCCGTGGAACTACCCGAGAGTCCTTGGATAAAAGTCGGCATCGACTTTATTGGACCGATGAATGCTTTAAGCTTAGAAATGTGCTATGCCATAGTAATAATTGACTACTTCAGCAAGTGGATGGAAGTCAAATTTGTGTCACAACCTACCACGCGTGAAGTAGTGAACTTCTTGAAGGAATTATTTTGCAGAGAGGGTTGCCCTCATCAGTTAGTCACCGATAAAAGTGTGCAGTTTGTATCCTCCGAGTTGGTTTCATTCATGAAAAAGAACGGCATAGAACAGGTGAGGTCCTCTTTATATCACCCACAAGGCAATGGCCAGGTGGAACGGGCCAATTGCCTTATTAAAGAAACCATCCAAATGGCTTTAAAATCCCACATTCCCATTGAAGCAGCACTCCGTACTAGGTTGAGGTCATACTGCACCACCCCACACAGCACCATTGGTAGAACTCCCTTTGAACTAATTAGGGGTAGAACTGCAATCACACAATTGCAGCCTCATTGGTCTTTAGCTTGGAAAAAATGGGAGAACTCCAGAGAAAAGAAGATCAAGATGAGAAGTCTGGTGTACAAACGCCAGAAGCCATGCGCATTAATTACAATGCAAGGAATGTGGTGAAGGAGATGTCTGTGAAGGCAGGTGATGTGGTGCGAGTGACGTATCCTAGGGAAAGAGCAAACATGAGCAAGTACAGTGAGCCTAGGCGCGTGGTCAAAACAAAGGGTACTGCTGTTCTCCTCGACAATGGTCAGTGGTGGAATGGATCAAATGTTGTTAGTAGCAGAACCCCTGAACCAGTGACCAGGTGTGGTGAGTTACAAAACGATGCATCCACATCTTCAGTAAAAGCAAGTGAAAGTGAACTAAGTGGTGCAAGCACCGAGTCGGCCACAGTTGGTAATCACTCCAATGTGTCCCCTCCTAGGCTTGTAACCAGTTCCGTTAGTGCTGTTCAGGACAAGAGAATGATTGTTCGCCCTGTCAGATTTAAAGACTATGTAATGCATTAGTTTATCTTACGGAAAGCTGTAGAAGAATTGTTTCCTCTGCCGAATTTGAAGACTGTGGAACATATTAGTTTGTCTTAAAAAACGGGAGAAGATGTAATATCCCGTCCTTTACTGTCCACGCTCATCCTCAGCTTCTGTCCCTTCCCCGCTTTCGTCCCACCTCCTGTGTGTGTGCGCGCGTGGCTCCCGTCGCGCATAGAATGTTGATGAAGGGAGCGGGAGGGAGCCATTGGCGAATGGCATTCCTGTGAGGACTCTGAATAAAGATGGACGCACCTACTGCTTGTCTCCTCGTTACTACACACGCTAATCCTATTGGAAGTTTTATTGAAAATGTCAGACTTCATTCTCTTACGGCTGAGAAACAGTGTGGATTTACAGAAAATATACTCTAATTTTAGCTTCTGAAGCACCTTGTATAACCTGTGAGGGAAAATCATGAGAAAACTGTTTTCCCTCAAACATGATACTTGAAATCCCAGCAGAAGGCTTTTTCACAGGGTAAAATTGTCTTAGCAACAAATGATTTATATTGTAAATGAAATCTTTTATTGCCCTTTATACGGTCTCCTTTTTGTGACCCTCAAATCCTGACGTTCATTTTAATGCAGTTCAATGGAGTGCTATCATGTATATTTGTCCCACGATGGCTGCCATCACTTTCTGGTTGGAGTGCTGACAGACAATCAGATCTCACAGTGAGATCTGTGCTTAGGCTCCGCCCAGATATACACATTTGGATTTCCTTTAGTATCTCGAAATCTACTGAACTGATTTACACCAAATAACAAAAAGCATGATCTGCGGAACAAAATCTACCTTTCTGCCAAATTTGGTGCAATTCCATCCTGGCATTCAGGCTGCAGGCATGTCTAAAGACTCTACAGGAATTAACATGGTAATCGCACTTTCTTTTTACTCTTCCCCTTTTTCTTGGCCCCTGCTTGAAGGATCACCTCTAAACTTTGCATGCACAACAAGAATCACCGGTGCACTTTTTTGGAAAAGTTTGTGAAGATTTGTCAAATGGCGCCAAAGATATAGGCAAGTCAAAAAATGCTTTTCCTATGGAAACATGGTCCTAACTATAAAGTAATATATAAAATATTCATTTTCATTTATTTAGGTTATTGATACAGTGCATGAAAACCTTCAGCACAAGATGGCAGAGCGCATTACAAAAAATTGCACGGAAATCGCAGCACGTGAAAAAACAGCCCATAAAATCACTGGTATATGTCTTTGCAGAGATATTAGTATCTTTGTACACATATTTGAGGAGACAAAATACAATGGGTTGGTAGAGATCATGAAAGGTCTTTTAGGAAGTGCTGTTTCAGGTGTCTTTTAAAAGCAAACACATGGCTTGTCAGATGTGTGTAGGTATGCCAGTGCTTAATTTGTAAAGAAATAAGTGCCAGGGCTCATCAGGAGGCCACTGCAGCTTGCACCACACATTGCCCCTCCCAATGCTGCCAATAATAGTAACAGCACAACAAGTAATCATCTCGCTCCAAAGTAACATAAATGTTTATCGTCCCCAACCGTCTGCTGGTAGGCCGATAGCAGACATCGAGATGGAACCGGATCAGGAAGTGTCCATGGAGCTTCCACCGATAGAGTGGGGACGATAAACATTTATGTTACTTTGGTCGCTCCGACACTTGATTTGAAAGGACATCCTCGACCACCCAGTCCATGGATAGAAGACTCTTGCAACCTATCAGTACCACCAATGCCCCGCAGTGGGCACTTCATCTAGAGGTTCGGGAGCCCTAGTTCCCAGAAGGTCAACCCATGTGATAAGGCCTCATATTCAGTTCCCTCGGAGCTGGTACCAGCTTAGGTTTCCCAGGCGCCTGCAGCTTCTGCTGCATCATGTTTTTAGCGCCCTGAAGAAGGTGTGACCCACATTTGGGGTCGTTCACCGAAACGAGCATCGTCGCTGGTTCCCACTGATCGACACGTCTCCCTCAATATAATCATCATTCTGTTTCTCCCTGAGGTCTACATCGAAGCTTCAAAGAATATGTATTAATTATTCATCGGATATAAATGGTTAAACTGTGGCCATTCGGCATGTTGGAATAATTACGAAGCTTTCTGTGTATAATACCTTCAACCATTTCTTGCGGAGAATTTTGTGTCTGATGCAGTAGATTGCCATTGAGCAATGTGTTGTGTGAGAGAGTGAGTATGGTCCTGTTGGTAGTACGTGTTGGTGATCTGTATGTTTGTTGCGCCTGGGCACCACTAGTATGCACAATTGTTTGCTGATCTGGTACTGTATTTATTAGAATATTTATTGAAAGTATTTTTTATATTTTTGACACACCAAGAATGGGTAAAATAAATTCAAGATCTATGCCTAAAATAATGGTTTCATGGTGTTAGTTGTATAGCGTCCTACCTCCCTTTTTTGTTGCACACTGTTTTTTGCCTCATGGGGATGGGATAATGTAGTTCCCTTTTTCTCTTATCCTTGACGTACAGCTTACTTATAAACTACTTACAGGCAGTGGGTTTGTTCTTGATTGATACTTATGGTGGCAGGTTTAGTTAGAAGTCAATCTACATCTGAAAGGGTAGGAGAGGAAGCTATTTTCCTCAAGCCTTGCGATCTTGGCCGACATGTTGGTCCCTGCCTAGCTTGCTGGGCTATAGCTGGGTTATCGGCGGGGGAGGTTTTAACTTTCAAACGTATGCTTGAGCCATTGTTCACTATCGTCCTATGTTCTAAGGCAATTAAGCCCTCAATTTGATCTTGACTTACAAAACGTATCCATGTATGGTCAAATGGTAACTGTGGATTGGCAAAACGCTGAACATCCACTATATATTCCCTTATCACTGATCTACAATTATTTATCTTGCGAAGCCAATGGATGACTTTATTTGTCAAGAACTCCTTGGATTATTGCACTGCCAAAGGTAGCCTTGGTATATTTAACCTGTAAATGGCCCTTGAGTGCAATTTACCATGCAACTTGTTGCTCAGTGTACCTTGAGGGAATGCCGGGTTTATATTCATGTGGTCATGAGAGGAGTGGAGACCCCCCAAAGTGGACAATTGCTCCTAGTATTTAGTGCTGGTTCCGTTTGTCTAACCCCCATGCTACTAAGAAGCCTTTCCCCCGAACGCTTGCTGTAAGGGCAGGCTTTGATTTGACACCCCTTGCTCTTCCTTTTTAGGTAGCGATGGAGGGGGTTACCTATTGCATGGACCCTTTTGGCCAGTCAGTCACTGCTGCCTTGTGTTGAGAGTGAAAAGTAGGCCTCCCCTCTCCATGATTGGCTTTACACTTATGTAAAGTGGACAATATGTTTGCAATCAGTGTGCTCAACATATCAATCCTATCATTCAGCATATTGGCTGATGTTCTCTTTAAGGCCCTTTATCTTATCCTTTAAAAAAGACTCATGAACTTTAACTTCGACCCTCCAATCTAGGAGCGACCCGATGTCGTTTGTAGTGGCCAGCTGAGTTTGCATTCTGCACATCAGCATCAGCAATTTCCAAAGCCTGATACCTATTTTTGCAGACTACATCCAGATTTACAACCTGAAGCAAAACATGGTTCTACTCCTGGGAAGTCAATGAACCCAATCGGCTATTTACAACATCAACAGCTTTAGCACAATAGCCATCAGCATTTACCAAGGGTATTGCATGGGGTTTGCATTGATTTTTTAATTAAATACGATTTCATGTTGCCCTTTTGACCCCGGCCTCCTGCTGGTTTACCCATGGCTTTGGTGGACAAAAGATCATTAACTTCTTCAATTCATCTACTTTGTCTAATGTACAGTTTTTGGCTGCGTGACATAAGCGTCTTTTGGCCTTCCCCGGTGCAAGGGGCTTCTCCGCAGCTTTACGTTTGCCCCTTTAGTCTCTTGGAGTGATAGACAAAGTTGTGCAGGGCTTTTGAACACTTTTAATAGCACGCCCGGTCGAGACTCTCATTAAAAGGCATCCTTTACTCGTTACAAACTTACAAAACATTATAGTCTAAGCACAGACCAGAGCAGAGGGCAAATAGCAGTTATACAAAGGCGCACCAATAATGCCAGGCTAACTGAGTGGTCTACCTTCCCTATACCAACACATGAATGAAGAACAGTTAGGAGGATGAAGCCAAACCCAAAAAACTGTATCTTTCCCAAAAGCACAACCAAGGGGGGTGGCCCAGCTCTGCCTCTTCCAGGCTATGACTGAAAAGGAAGGGCCCGCCCTTGGCCCGGGCACGCCCCACGGAGCAGGTGATGTGATGGCGCTTTATAGTGCTGCGGTGTATTCACTCTCTTCCTCTCCCTTCAGTTCAGGAGCTGCGTCTCTCTGGAGCTTGGAATTATGGGGCCTGGAATCTCCTGGCTGCCAATCACTTTCCACTCAGCAGGTGATGTGAAGGTGCTTTGTAGGGCTGCAGGGAATTCACTCTCCTCCCCTTTCAGGTCAAGTGCAGCGCCTCGTTGGTGCTTGGAATTGTGAGTCCTGTAGTCCCCTGGCAGCCAAGTTGCGTCTCGTGCAGCGGGTGATGGGATAGCGCTTTATAGTGCTGCAGGGTATTCACTCTCCTCCTCCCCCTTCAGGTCGGTCATGTGCAGCACTTCCCTGGCGCTTGGAATTATGGGGGCCTGAAGTCCCCTGCTAGTCAAGTTGCATCCAGCCTAGCGGGTGATGTGATGGCACTTTATAGCGCTGCGGGTGATTCACTCTCCTCCTCCCCCTACAGGTCAGGTGCGGCGCCTCCTTGGCACTTGGAATCGTGTGGCCTGGAGTCCCGTGGCAGTCAAGTGGCGTGCAGGTGCAGTCTTTCTAGGTGCAGCCTTTCTTTCTGATGTCAATAGGTTCAGCATGTGCATTTTTTTCTTCTTCCAAGACCAGTATTGTTCTGAGGCTAGTAGCCAGGGGTGCCACTTTTATCCCAATTTCAAGTTTGTGGTGGGGAGGACTCCCTAACCAATGGGGGCGAAATTCCCACAGGCAACCCTACCCACTCTTACATCACTTCCTGGGGGATTGGCACTAAAAAATCCCACAGTGCATGTCTCTGCTCAAATCCAAGATGTCAGAACCTTTCTTCCATGGATCAGAGCTAGGGGCATGCCCTTAGGCATGTCCAGTGTAATGACCAACTCCTCCTGGAAAACCAGTTCTGCAACAGGTTTTCCCTCTCTGGGGGAAGGTGGCAGCCTGTCTACCTCAACAAAGGAAAGGGCATGCCTATTCAATGTTCCTGTCTCAGCCCCGCAGCTGTTAAAGTTTTTTAATAGTGTACTGTCCAGAGATATGGCTGCTTATCGCCCCATTTCTATACTCCGCATGGAATATAAGATCCTCAGTAAGTTGTTTGTAACCAGGATACTTCCGGAACTCCCATTCCTGATTCACACAGATCTATATGTATTTGTTCTGGGCTGCAACAACCTCCTTGAATATTAGGAGGCTATACTCCATCCTAGCCTCTGCGCTAGCCCAGTACCCTCACTCAGCTTGCCTTGGCTTTGATTTAGAAAAGGCATTCGATTCCCTTGGCTGGACTGAACATACATGCACTCGGTTCTCCGCAAATATGGGTTTGGTGGTTGCATAACTGCCTGGGTGAGGATTTTCTATGCTGCACCCAAAGCCAGAGTGAAGACAGGACGCTTTATCTCTGACTCCTTCAGGATACATAGACGTACGCGGGAGGAATGTCCTCTCTCCCCCTTACTGCTTGCGCTCGCTATAGATTCCCCGCTTTGAAGGGATGGAACTGGGCATTCCTATGGCTGGGTCTGCACATGTGGTTTCGCTTTATGGGGATGACCTACTGGTCTACATACACAATGTTAGGACGGATCTGACTGGGATTGAGGAGGTATTGCGGCGATTCCACTTGGTGTCCTGGCTCAAGGTTAATTCAGGCAAATCGTGTATTTTCCCGCTTTTCCTAGAACACTCCCAAAGGGCCTGGGGGCCTTGCGCTGGGTGCCGATTTGCTTTAAAATATATTGGACTCTGATGTGGATTATATCGATGGTAATCTGGGACAGCGGTGCACAAATCAAATTCTGGATTACTTTGCCCCCATCAGTGGAGGGCACAGCAGCAATAGCGAAAACGGTGTTGCCCCGACTTTTTTATTATTTCATTAACATCCCCACAATCTTGACCAGATTCTTTTTTTCGGGAACTAGATGTGCTCCTTAGGGAGTTGTTATGAGGCATAGGGCGAAGCAGGGTCTCTCTGTTGATGCTCTAGTTCATCATCATCATAAAATCTTTATTCGGTTGTACACAGCAACCATAAAAGAACAAATACCAAATTATAAAATCATGTGGATAAGACACATATACATTAAAAACACCATACAAAATGCAATAAAAACAAGATAAAAGACGGGATTCCAGACGCGCACAGATAATATTCAGTCAGGTCGAGAGTGTCTAGATGCCAGAATTGCATGCAGAAAACTCACAACAGCAAATAAAACATGGTAGTTAGGGAGCAATTGTAAATACATAAGAGCGGGGCGTACTTGCGTAAAAGTCAATGTCCTCTACAGTGGTAGTAGGAGCCTCTTTCTGGACCAACTATATTACTCACAAAACATGACGAAGTGTAAGGTGTCCTGTGGGGAATTATTGTAGCAGCCACAGGGTGACCTGTTGTCCGGGAGGGCCCAACCACAGGGTGTGGCCAGTAAGTGATGTAAGTGGTTAAATCAGAACCTGGCCAAAAGAAACCGGTCTCGTCTGTTAGGAACCTGCACTAAATACGGGGTTCATCAGTTCATTCCCTTCTCTAACTGATGCCTGCTCAACTTTTTTATGCATTGTAGGTCCTGGTACAACAGGGACTGAGGTGTCAAAAAAGCAACTGCTCTCCCTAGTGCCCTAAATGCAGTCTTAATATAGGCTAACTAGGGAATTATTTGTGCACCGTCTAGGGACAAGTAATCAGAGAGGATCAATCTTTTAAGCTTAAGATCCTCCCTTGTCCAGACCTTTACCCAGCAGAGCAGAGGACTAAGGGCCAGTAAGTAGGCAAGAAAACGAATTCCAAGTTCAGCGTGTACCGACTAGGCAGGGGTAGATTGTGGGACCTGAACCAGTCGTCTTAAGAATTTGTTTTCTGACATTTGAATTATATCAGTCTTCACATACCATCCAATCTCACTGCCATACCGGGCCTGGGACAAACACTTGCCATTATACATTTTAAGCAATACTTGCGGAGACCAGGAGTCCAACCTACGAGCAGAACAGGCCACAGTCCCTGTGGTTTTAATGAGCTCTGCTCTTTTACGTTCCAACCGCATCTGCCAATTATTCTTGATATCAATTAGCACTGCTAGATATGGAAAGGACGGGACTTTGCCCACGATGTGATGGCCTACCTTGAAGGTTTTGGAACTGGTAGAGCTTGGACCTATGACCATAACGTGGGATTTCGTAAAATTCACTTGCATGTCAAGGCTATCCATAAAGACAACAAATTTATCAAGAAGGAGCTGCAACCTTCTAGCAGTGCAGGACATTAGATCCACGTTGTCGGCATATAACAATACCAGGAGCGACCTCATGCCCACCCTAGGGCAGTCCGCCTGAGCTGAGAGCAGGACCTGCACAAGCTTAATAACGCATAGGGTGAACAAAAATGGTGCAAGGATGCACCCTTGATGCACCCCTTTACTGGTTGGAAAAGACTGGGTGAAAGCGGCGCCGTGCGAGTATCGCATGGATGCGGAGGTGTACGAATGCAGGTTTGCCAGTAAGGCCAACAAGTTAGTCTACACTCCTAGCTCAAGCAACAGAGCCCACAACTTGGCATGATTTACCCCGTTGAATGCAGATGTAAGGTCCATAAAAGCCAAGTGGAGGAATTCAGGCCGGGCAACAGTGTACTTATTTATGATTAGATAAAGGTTCAAGCATTGGTCAGGTGTGGACCTCCCGAGCCTGAAGTCGTATTGGATTGAGAATATCACTGGCGTCTGACCAGGCCATCAACCTGTTTAGTATTACCCTCCCATGACCTTCAGTACAGCATCAATCAATGAAATGGGGCAGTAGCATTGGGAGTTGTCCTTGTCTCCCTTCTTGAACACTGTTACGATCATGGCTGTTGACCATGAAGGGGGGATCCCACAGCTTCTGGCTGCATTCAAAACCTGGGTCAGAAGGGGGCCCCATAACTCAACAGCCATCATCAACAAATCTGGCGGAATCCCATCGGGCCGGGCCTTCTTCCTAGTGAGATCATTTATACCATTGGTTACTTCCTCCAGGGCGAAGACCACGGGAGCCTGCCCCAACTCGTTGACTACCTTAACCTCGTCCTCTACCACCTCACCAGAATTGTAAACACCTGAAAAAAGATCTACCCACTGTTGCTCAGAAATGTGGGTACAAATGGCCGGACCTGTCCCTTCTTAAAAATAGGGTCTATTCACTACTCTCTAGAAAAGAGAACTATCTCCTGTTTTGCTTGCCTGGACTAACTCATCTCAGGCTAGTTCCTGAAGGGTATATTTGCGTTTGGCAACTGTCTGCTTGTAAGCCTGCCTTCTGGCTTCCAAAGACTCCTTTCTCTAGGGACCTGTTTCAGGGCTATCTTCAGCTGCTGAAGGCACTTAGAACAGGCCCTATCAAACCATTTCGGATCTTGCCTGCCCACATGGATTGAGGGCACAGTTAATAACTCCTTTACTTTACTCGCAATACCCTTGAAAACTAGCACAATATCCTTCTGAAGGACCTCTGCATCCATACAGGTAGCTACTTCCTGGGCTGCGAGGGAAAAACGAGTAGCTTTAAAGGCCACCAGGTCTACATGGGTCAAGTTTAGTTGCCTACCTTGGTCAACAAGGAGGAGCCACCAAGGGCACCCCCACATGAGCAAGTGATGTCCATGAATCCTTCAAGTTCCAGGGTCAAGAGGTTATGGTCACTAAATGGGCTATGGATGATATTAAAGTCGGTGATGCACAAAAATAAGGGTGCAGACACAAAGATAAAATCAATAATAGAAGTGCAGCCCCTCCCGTTGACGGTTGGAACAATACTAGGGTTAGGCGAGTTCACCAACTTCTACAGGGCAAGGACCAAATTATGAGTTTCCAAAAACATACTGAGCTCAGAACCATCCTTGGAATGAACGAAATGGAGACCCTCCATCACCATATACCTGGGCTTGGTGGCATCAATCGATAAAGGACACTCACAGAGATGACAATTAAAATCCCCTGCTATCACTATCATCTCACGACCCGCCCCTCCTCCGTGTTCCCCCCATGAGACCAAGGACGAACTTAAACACTGAAGACTAGAGGCCCCATCAGACCCTCCTGTAGCGTTATCAAAATGTACCAACAGAAAAGGGGACGCTCTTGGGGCAGATATTATCAGTCCCTGCAATACCATTGCGTCCCTCGCCAAATTAAGGTCCTGCCTATTCAGCTCCACTGCCATGAAGATAATCAAACCCACACTGACCCTGCCCGCAGCCGAAGGCGCTGCTGGTAAAAAGTATGTCTTGTAACCTTAGTCTGTTGTTCACCTCCCACGTTTCCTGCAAAAGGATGATCTGGTAAGATTTAACTAATTTTGCCCACTTTGGTTTCAGAAACTTGGATGAAAGCCCTGCAATGTTCCAAGACAACAATTTTAATGCTTTTAAATTTATTGCTGGGGGCACCATTGGGAGTGGGGAGGGGGAGTAACGAGCTGAGAAGATGGATGTGGGTACGAAGTGACCTCTGAACTGTCAGAAGGCCGGGGGGAGAGGAGGGTTGGTAGATAGAACCCAGTCAGTCACACAACTCCAGGCTACTCAGGGGGGCAAAATGATTTGACAGGTTCAGTGTCAGAGGCTGCCTAAAAGGCTGACACGCCCTGTCGTGACGACCCTGAATTTGCCAACCTTGGTACCTATGGGAACGACAGACACTCGCCAGTTTGTAAAAAAAAAAAAAAAAATACCCCAGGGGGAGGGCTACAATACCCTGCTGATCATGAAAGCCCAAAGAAGAAAGTGATGCCAAAATATGTGCCACAATCCCCACACAGTCCCCTGACCAGGTTTTGCGATTCAGGCCCACCCAACTACCTCTCTCTACGCACCATGATGATTGAATCAGGTAACCCCGCGCCTACACAGGCGTGTTGGTGAAGCCAATGGGTCACTTTTTAGCTCTTGAAAGGACTCGGGTGTAGAGTTTGATCAGGATGGGACGTTTCCCAAGACTACAACCCGAGGGGTGGCCTCTGGGGGCAAATTAAGTATATCCTCAGGACGCAATAGCCGAGGTGAGGCTGTAAGGCTGTGATGGCTCTCCATGGTGTGAGTGACTAAAGGGGGAGGGGCCGTGATGTTTTCATTGATACCCCTCCTTGGCCTTGGGGGACACACTGTTGTGTCTGGTGCGAGCAGGGTTAAGCTAAAATTGTCTGCGCTGAGCATTGGCATTTGAGTCTGATGGCACCCGGGAGGGGGAGGGGGGTAATCTGCTTTGCCTGGGAGCCCATCCTAACTTTAATTGTTGTCAAGATTTCGGATACTCTGGTCTCAAGGGAATTTAGCCGTGCCAAAATTAAATCTAATTTGGCGGTTAACACCGCCGTGAGTTCAGAAATTAAATTGTTGCTACCAGGGCCAGCGCTAGGCATGGGCAGCGTGGGCAGCTGCCCAGGGCCTTGCACTCAGCTCACAAGCATGGGGCCCCGCACCAGTTCAACACACCACCGAACCTCTTGTACTCCTGCCGATCCCATTGAAGAAAGGTGTCTGTTTACAATTGGGCTTACAGGAGGGGGCCTTTCAGGGATGGTGTGGGGAGGCCTAGGGGACGGGGACACTTCATCTTGTGCCAGTTGCAAGGAGACACATTTTGTCCTGCAATTAGGCCTCCTGCCTGGCTACCCATTGAGAGACACCGCAGGACGCCCATTGTCAGCACTTTACCATCTGCACAGTTTTAACTCTCAGCCCCCAAGCTATTCTCACACCTGTAGCCTGATATGAGCTATGAAAGAGGTGCTTGCAGGTGGCAGAGAAGGGAGCTGTGACCCAGGAGGAGTCTGCACAAAGCAGCTTCCGGAGCCCTGAAGGTATCACTTATGTAAATTAGAGGGGCCTCGCACATTCCCCTTCAGCAGGGGCCCCAAAAATCCTAGAACCGGCCTGGTTGCTACGTGTGTCCCATCCCGTCCGAGTGGACCACGTGGGTGCTGTAACTTCCTAATTCTAGCGTCACCTCCCCTCTCCTCCTCTAACAACTCAGGCTGATGGGTCAAGGGGATGTCCGATCCAGCGCTACGGCTCCCAGTCCCACCCCCGTTAGCAGGCTTCTGGCTGCCAAAGACCCCTCGCAGTCCCCCCCCCACCTCTCTCCTATCCCCAACAGCACTCATCCCCTCCCCTGGACTTACTCAGGTGAGGGATGACAGGTTTGCGGCTGAGAATGACTACCCCTAGTTAGCGATAACCTCCTCTCCGCTAATTCAATTTCTTTCGAGACAGCCCGTCTCATGCCGCAGGCGATATCGAAGCGCTTTATTCCGCGACGGCAGTTGCGGGAGGCGGCTGGTGACAGGCTCTTTCTCCTCTTGGGCCCAGGATGTCTGGTAGACTTTGCCCGTCCATGCAGCCAACAACAGGGATCCCCCAGCACTTAACGTCCCACGCCGCTGGAGTCATCAAAACGCTTTATAGCTCGACCTCGGTTGCAGGAGGCGGCTGCTGACAGCAACAGTGTCCTCGCAGGTGGCTTGCTGGCCACTCCCTAGGGGACACAACGTTGTCCCAACCAGAATTAGCAGCAGGGTGGCTGGAACGACTGCTTTTCCCGACATCCGGTGGCACAGCTGACCACAATTGCTACCGTGTGTTGAAGATGGGCTTATTGCTCACCCGGCCTCACCCCCCTTACGCCCCGGCGTTACCTCTCTCCGGACTTCCCCTACACATTGGCAGACTGACACCTAAGTCCTTAACGCCATGGTCAACCAGCTCTGTCCCTCAAGTACTATGCAATGCAGGCATTCTAATGAGCTTCCAAACACTCAGAGAATAGTACGGCATACATAAAGGGCAGTTCATGAAATATGAATGGATCAGAGCAGAGCTACGCACACAGTGGCAAGGAGCCCCAACTAAATCACCAACACATAAACTTTTGCATACTTTCCACACCTTTGGCAAGGGTCGTAAGCTTGCCTACTGGCTGTGCCAAGCCCAACTACAACCGGTTGATGAATACTTAAGCATGGACAGTGGACCAAAGCACAGATGCAGCACACACACCGTCAATTACCAGAAGCTTTTAATGCTGGATAATGTTACATATCCTTGTGTGCACTTCTCCATATACATCCCCTGTCCAAGGGTGCCTCCCTTCCCAAGGGAATATAGAACAACCAAACAAAGTCGGAGCTGCACCACAGAAAGGCAAAAAATAGAAAGAACGTCAAAATATTACAATCAAATATGACACTTATATGACACCATATGTTTTTTCCTTCTTTATTGACCCTTAATAAAGAAGGAAAAAACATATGGATCGCATAGACACTGTTATTTACACATAAGTGTCATATTAGATTGTAATATTTTGACGTTCTTTCTATTTTTTGCCTTTCTGTGGTGCAGCTCCGACTTTGGGGGTCATTATAATGATGGGCGGATCGCCACCGCCCATATGGTGGTGGCAATCCGCCCGCCATTTCTCACCGCCCGCATGCCATTTTCCCCGCCATATTACGATGGCGGGGGGGACCCCGGCGGACGGAAAGACCGTCTGCCTGTTTTCCGCCGGTCTGACAGCGGACCGGGCGGTAAAGGGGCCTAATATGGTGGCGGTGTCTGCTAGACACCGCCATCCATATTAGGATGGCGGCGGAGAGCAGCCTTTCCATGGCGGCGTTGCCGCCATGGAAAGGCATACAGTGTTTGCTTTGGGGGCCCGTTGTGGGCCCCCCCAGATGTTGGGGGATGGGGGGTGCACATGGGGGGTACCTGTCACGGTGTGCATGCAAAAGCACAACTTGCATATATTGCATTGTGGCGGGTGCTGCTTACAGCACCGCCCGCCGCAATTCAATATATGCGGAATGCCACCGCCACCGTGGAGGTGGCATCCTAATCCCAATGGCGGGACCGCCGCTCCTATGGCGGACGGTCCCATTCTCTGTTGTGGTGGCGGGCGGACTTTGTCCACCTGCCATCGTAATGGACCCCTTTGTTTGAATATATGACGTTACAACGCAAACAAATACAACGCATGCTTTTACAACGCAACTTTTACAACGCAACTGACATTACATCGCAAGTTTTTACAACGCATACCATTACAACGCAAATGTAGTATAATACATTCAATGATCCATTACAACGCATACTACCACAACGCACATTTTTACAACGCATTTTTTTTTTTTTTAATTATTTGTATAATAAACCCCTGGAGCGGGATGCAGGGAAAATAGGGGTTTTGGGTGGGGAAGTGTATTAAAACGTGGGTATTCGAAATTAATGCATAAATATTCAAATTAATACTCGAGTACTAAAATGAATGCTCGCGTATAATATTTCTAAATTAAAAATTTGCAATTATATTAATTTATCAAAAATAATGCTACAACAGATGCTATTTTATAAGAAGATATTTAATACAAGTACCCAAAAGTAAAATGAATACTCAAGTACTAAAATTAATACTCTAGTACTTTTTTAGATCAATGAATTTTTTTTTAATATCATTTTACTAAACATTACCCAAATATATAAAACCCATATAAAATAAATATAAAACTTAATATAAATAATAAATATTTTATAAAAAATATTTTAACAACATATACATTTAAGCAACAATTTCAAAATGTTCCTATGTAAACACAAAACAAATAAACAAACATGAATACACTTAATTTCACAAAATAAACTACCATTAATAATTCGTAAATTTTCACATAAGAAAAACACAATAACACATAACTAATATCACCACAAACAAAAAAAACACAGTTTTTAAATGCAGGAAAACAAAAGTCCTACAACTCTTTCATTGAAATTACTTTGACCCGGAAATAGCCAAAACGGATGTTATAACATACCAAAATAAAAAGTTACGAACACTAACATAACAAAATAATTATTTTCATTCTCACACACCATTAAAAACACAATGAAAAATCATGCACAAAACATATTTTCGTTTCAAATAACATTCAACACAACAAAACGTATAAAAGAAGCCGTCCACCATTTTAAAAACTGTAGTTACCTGATTACCAGACACTGCACGTGCGTTTTCCTACTAAAAGCTATAAACCTCGGAGCGAGCCATCTAAAACACGAAGTAAGTACAAACTATAGAAATGTTTAACTACTTAACAATTTCTAGATACGCAAATATACTATAATAAAGCATATTAACTTTTTTCAGTTTGTTCGAAAACTTTTCAAAGTTCTACAAAACATTGCAAAATACTCTATTTTGGACAATATATATAAAGTATATAGGAGCGACCCTTGACCTTACCAGGTAGGTCGCTCCCCCGCCACACAGCTCCGCCTGTGGTGTCCTGCCCGCTGCTGCTGCTGGTAAGCTCGCCCCTCTGCTTGTGGCCTCGGTGCCCGTTTTCCTTCTGTTTCCCCTCGCTGCCCCCATTTTCCCTGTGTCCTTTTTTCCTTCTGTTTCCCCTCGCTGCCCCCATTTTTCCTGTGTCCTTTTTTCCTTCTGTTTCCCCTCGCTGCCCCCATTTTCCCTGTGTCCATTTTTCCTTCTGTTTCCCCTCGCTGCCCCCATTGAACTGTGTCCTTTTTTCCTTCTGTTCCCCTCGCTGCCCCCATTGAACTGTGTCCATTTTTCCTTCTGTTTCCCCTCGCTGCCCCCATTTTCCCTGTGTCCATTTTTCCTTCTGTTTCCCCTTGCTGCCCCCATTGAACTGTGTCCTTTTTTCCTTCTGTTTCCCCTCGCTGCCCCCATTGAACTGTGTCCTTTTTTCCTTCTGTTTCCCCTCGCTGCCCCCATTGAACTGTGTCCTTTTTTCCTTCTGTTCCCCTCGCTGCCCCCATTGAACTGTGTCCATTTTTCCTTCTGTTTCCCCTCGCTGCCCCCATTTTCCCTGTATCCATTTTTCCTTCTGTTTCCCCTCGCTGCCCCCATTGAACTGTGTCCTTTTTCCTTCTGTTTCCCCTCGCTGCCCCCATTGAACTGTGTCCTTTTTTCCTTCTGTTTCCCCTCGCTGCCCCCATTGAACTGTGTCCTTTTTTCCTTCTGTTTCCCCTCGCTGCCCCCATTGAACTGTGTCCTTTTTTCCTTCTGTTTCCCCTCGCTGCCCCCATTGAACTGTGTCCTTTTTTCCTTCTGTTTCCCCTCGCTGCCCCCATTGAACTGTGTCCTTTTTTTCCTTCTGTTTCCCCTCGCTGCCCCCATTGAACTGTGTCCTTTTTTCCTTCTGTTTCCCCTCGCTGCCCCCATTTTCCCTGTGTCCATTTTTCATTCTGTTTCCCCTCGCTGCCCCCATTGAACTGTGTCCTTTTTTCCTTCTGTTCCCCTCGCTGCCCCCATTGAACTGTGTCCATTTTTCCTTCTGTTTCCCCTCGCTGCCCCCATTTTCCCTGTGTCCATTTTTCCTTCTGTTTCCCCTCGCTGCCCCCATTGAACTGTGTCCTTTTTTCCTTCTGTTTCCCCTCGCTGCCCCCATTGAACTGTGTCCTTTTTCCTTCTGTTTCCCCTCGCTGCCCCCATTGAACTGTCCTTTTTTCCTTCTGTTTCCCCTCGCTGCCCCCATTGAACTGTGTCCATTTTTCCTTCTGTTTCCCCTCGCTGCCCCCATTGAACTGTGTCCATTTTTCCTTCTGTTTCCCCTCGCTGCCCCCATTGAACTGTGTCCTTTTTTCCTTCTGTTTCCCCTCGCTGCCCCCATTGAACTGTGCCCATTTTGCCTTCTGTACCCCTCGCTGCCTCTCTCCACTCCCGCCGCTGCGTCCCCTGCGGCCCCGCCCCCCTGACTGCCCATTCGCTGCCCCTGCCTCCCGCCTTCCAGCTGCTCCTCCCTCCCACCTCCCCATATATGGCGGCCGCTGCGCGGTGAGGAGAGCGACCCTTGACCTTGCCAGGTATGTCGCTCCCCCGCCACACAGCTCCGCCTGTGGTGTCCTGCCCGCTGCTGCTGCTGGTAAGCTCGCCCCTCTGCTTGTGGCCTCGGTGCCCGTTTTCCTTCTGTTTCCCCTCGCTGCCCCCATTTTCCCTGTGTCCTTTTTTCCTTCTGTTTCCCCTCGCTGCCCCCATTTTCCCTGTGTCCTTTTTTCCTTCTGTTTCCCCTCGCTGCCCCCATTTTCCCTGTGTCAATTTTTCCTTCTGTTTCCCCTCGCTGCCCCCATTGAACTGTCCTTTTTTCCTTCTGTTCCCCTCGCTGCCCCCATTGAACTGTGTCCATTTGTCGTTCTGTTTCCCCTCGCTGCCCCCATTTTCCCTGTGTCCATTTTTCCTTCTGTTACCCCTCGCTGCCCCCATTGAACTGTCCTTTTTTCCGTTTCCCCTCGCTGCCCCCATTGAACTGTGTCCTTTTTTCCTTCTGTTTCCCCTCGCTGCCCCCATTGAACTGTGTCCTTTTTTCCTTCGGTTTCCCCTCGCTGCCCCCATTGAACTGTGCCCATTTTTCCTTCTGTTTCCCCTCGCTGCCCCCATTGAACTGTGTCCTTTTTTCCTTCTGTTCCCCTCGCTGCCCCCATTGAACTGTGTCCATTTTTCCTTCTGTTTCCCCTCGCTGCCCCCATTTTCCCTGTGTCCATTTTTTCTTCTGTTTCCCCTCGCTGCCCCCATTGAACTGTGTCCTTTTTTCCTTCTGTTTCCCCTCGCTGCCCCCATTGAACTGTGTCCTTTTTTCCTTCTGTTTCCCCTCGCTGCCCCCATTGAACTGTGTCTTTTTTTCCTTCTGTTTCCCCTCGCTGCCCCCATTGAACTGTCCTTTTTTCCTTCTGTTTCCCCTCGCTGCCCCCATTGAACTGTGTCCTTTTTTCCTTCTGTTTCCCCTCGCTGCCCCCATTGAACTGTGTCCATTTTTCCTTCTGTTTCCCCTCGCTGCCCCCATTGAACTGTGTCCTTTTTTCCTTCTGTTTCCCCTCGCTGCCCCCATTGAACTGTGCCCATTTTGCCTTCTGTACCCCTCGCTGCCTCTCTCCACTCCCGCCGCTGCGTCCCCTGCGGCCCCGCCCCCCTGACTGCCCATTTGCTGCCCCTGCCTCCCGCCTCCCAGCTGCTCCTCCCTCCCACCTCCCCATATATGGTGGCCGCTGTGCGGCCGCGCAGCCGCGCAGCGGACGTGCGCAGCGGGCGCGCCGCTGGCGCGCCTAAGGCAAGCCCGTCTGCGCCCGTCCGCGCCTGGACCGCGCCCAGCGCCAGAACCGCTGGGCCGTGCGCCCCCCGCACCAGCCTCGAGGACCGACGCTGATACGATGCCACAACACTCCACGCTCTCAACCCCGGACGGACGCACAACTGCTTCAAGGCCGCCCCGAAACGCACCCATGGTCCCTTCACCTGCCGGAACTGCAGCTACACCAGCCTCAGAGCCACCGAAGCGCCCGCCAAGAAGGACCTCAACCACCTCCGATGCATCCTACTGAACACCCGCTCCACACGCAAACACGCCGTCGAGCTCTGGGACCTGCTCGACACATCATCACCAGACGTCGCCTTCCTGACAGAGACCTGGATGAACGACTCCTCCGCCCCCGACATCGCCATAGCCATCCCAGACGGCTATAAGATCACCCGCAGAGACCGCGTCAACGCAGTAGGAGGAGGAATCGCCATCGTCCACAAGAACACCATCAGGGTCTCGACCAGCACCGATGACACTCTCAGCACCGCCGAACACATGCACTTCCAGATCCACACGGACCCCAACACCACCCTTAGAGGCACCCTTGTCTACAGACCCCTGGGCCCCGACCCCAGTTCAGCGACTCCATCGCCGACTTCATCAGCATGCACGCCCTGACCTCTACCGACTACATCCTCCTCGGAGACCTGAACTTTCACCTGGAGAACAACAACGACAGCAACTCCACCACCCTGATCGACAACCTCGCCAACCTCGGTCTGAGCCAGCTCGTCACAACACCGACCCATTCCGCCGGCCACACGCTTGACCCCATCTTCTCCTCAAGCACTCACGTCTCCTTCAGCCACACCACGGAACTCCTCTGGACCGACCACTGCTGCATCCATTTCACCTTCCAGAAACCCACCACACACCACCGCACCCAACCGATCCCACGCCGCTGCTGGAGCAAAGTCACCGAAGACCAACTACGGGCAACCCTCGCTCTCAGCCCTCCCTCCGACCCATCCAACACCGACGACGCTACCTGCAACCTCAGACGATGGATGGACGACTGTGCCAACACCCTCGCCCCGCTGAAAAAACTCACCTACAGTGACACCACCAAAAGAGCCAGCTGGTTCACCTCGGAACTCCTAGCTTCCAAGCGTACCTGCCGGAAACTAGAGAAGAAATGGCACAGTGATAAGACACCGGACAGCCACGCAGCCCACAAAGACGCCATCTGTAACCACCACCACCTCATCAAGTCCGCCAAGAGAATCTCCTTCAAAGACCGCCTCGACAACAACGCACACAACAGCAAGGAGCTTTTCAACATCGTGAAGGAACTCTCCAACCCCAGCTCCAACACCAACGACATCCCGCCGTCGCAACCCCTGTGCGATTCCCTCGCCACCTTCTTCCACCGCAAGATCGCCGACATCCACGACAGCTTCAACACCCAGACAGCCCCAACTAAGATCGATGCACCAGACCCGCCGCACACCATCGACCACGACCCCCTGCCAGCCTGGGCCAGCGTGAACATCGAGGACACCATCAAGACCATGAGCACAATACACTCCGGCTCCCCGTCAGACCCTTTCCCGCACCACATCTTCAACAAAGCCAGCAGCTCCATCGCACCCCACCTGTGCAACATCATCAATCTCTCCTTCGAGACCGCGACCTTCCCAGAGAGCTGGAAACACGCAGAGATCAACGCCCTACTCAAAAAACCCAAGGCGGACCCGAGAGACCTCAAGAACTTCCGGCCCATCTCCCTGCTTCCGTTCCCAGCCAAGGTCATCGAGAAGATCGTCAACAAACAGCTAACCCGATACCTCGAAGAAAACAGCATCCTGGACCCATCCCAATCGGGGTTCCGCAGCAACCACAGCACTGAGACTGCCCTCATCGCCGCCACCGATGACATCAGGATCCTGCTGGACAACGGTGAGACCGCAGCCCTCATCCTGCTGGACCTCTCCGCCGCCTTCGACACTGTCTGCCACCGCACTCTACGCGCACGCCTCCACAACGCAGGGATCCGAGACAAGGCCCTGGAATGGGCCACCTCCTTCCTCGCCGGCAGAACCCAGAGAGTCCGCCTCCCACCATTCCGATCCGAAGCCTCCGAGATCATCTGCGGCGTACCCCAGGGATCGTCTCTCAGCCCAACACTGTTCAACATCTACATGGCCCGCTCGCACGCATTGCCAGACAGCACGACCTCAACATAATCTCCTACGCCGACGACACTCAACTGATCCTCTCCCACACCAAGGACCCCCTCGCCGCCAAATCCAACCTCCATGAAGGAATGAAGGCCGTCGCCGATTGGATGAAGATCAGCCGACTAAAACTGAACACGGAGAAGACAGAGGTCCTCATCCTCGGCTCCAACCCCTCAGCCTGGGACGACTCCTGGTGGCCAACGACGCTGGGAGCAGCCCCGACACCCACCGACCACGCACGCAACCTGGGAGTCATCCTCGACTCAACGCTCTCCATGGCCAAGCAAGTCAACGTGGTCTCATCCTCCTGCTTCAGCACCCTCCGCATGCTTCGCAAGATCTACAGGTGGATCCCGACAGACACAAGAAGAACAGTCACCCAGGCCCTCGTCAGTAGCAGACTTGACTATGGGAACGCCCTCTACGCGGGAGCCCCGGCCAAGCTCATCAAGCGACTGCAACGCATACAAAACGCCTCCGCACGCCTGATCCTCGATGTACCACGCCACAGCCACATCACCCCCACCTGAGGATCCTGCACTGGCTCCCCGTCAACAGGAGAATCTCCTTCAAACTCCTCATCCACGCACACAAGGCACTCCACAAGACTGGCCCAGCCTACCTCAACAGACGACTCCTCTTCTACGTCCCCAACCGCCAACTCCGCTCCGCCGACCTCTCCCTCGCCACCGTCCCTCGCATTCGAAGAACTACCACCGGCGGCAGATCCTTCTCCCACCTCGCCGCCAAGACCTGGAACACCCTTCCACTAAGCCTACGACAGACCCAAGACCTGCTGACCTTCAGGAGGCTACTCAAGACCTGGTTGTTCGACCAGTAGCAGCACCCCCCCCCCTTTTTTCTCCCCAGCGCCTTGAGACCCTCGCGGGTAAGTAGTGCGCTTTACAAATTCTGTGATTGATTGATTGATTGATTGATTGATTGAAGTAAGCGACTAAAACTATATACATATTTGTTTGCCATTTTTAAATAAATGTATAGTGGTGGGTTTAAAAAATATTCCAAATAGAAAGGATACTTCCTCAAGGAAAATAATAAATAATATTAAGTTTAAAAATTGTATTCCAAATACAAACAGTGCTTGCCTTACAAAAATGTTATAAAGTACGACTTTAAATTACTATTCCAACTCCAAAAGGTGCTTGCCTCAGGGAAGGTGCAGGATACTGTTATATTAAATTAACTATTCCTACTCCAAAAAGTGCTTGCTTCAGGGAAAATGCTGGATAGTGATAGGGTTAAAATTACTATTCCAACTCCAAAAAGTGCTTGCTTCAGGGAAAATGCTGGATAGTGATAGGGTTAAAATTACTATTTCAACTCCAAAAGATGCTTGCCTCAAGTAATGTGCAGAATAGTGGTATGTTAAAATTACTATTCCTACACCAAAGTGTGCTTGCCTAAGAAAAAAGGATGGATAGTTATAGTATTAAATTTACTATTCCAACTCCAAAAGGTACTTACCTCAGAGAAGGTGCAGGATAGTCTTTTAGTTACAATTACTATTCCTAATCCAAAGATTGCTTACCTCATAAAAAATGCTAGATAGTGGTGTGGTTAAAATTACTATTCCAACTCCAAAAGGTGCTTGCCTCCAGGAAAATGCTAGTTAGTGGTGGGGTTAAAATTACTATTCCAACTCCAAAATGTGCTTGCCTCAGGGAAGGTGCAGGATAGTGTATGTTAAAATTACTATTCCTACACCAAAAGGTGCTTGCCTCAGGGAAGGTGAAGGATAGTGGTATGTTAAAATTACTATTCCTACTCCAAAGGGTGCTTGCCTCAGAGAAAATGCTGGATAGTGGTGGGGTTTAAATTACTATTCCAACTCCAAAAGGTGCTTGCTTCAGGAAAGGTGCAGGATAGTGGTATGTGAAAAATTACTATTCCTACACCAAAGGGTGCTTGCCTCAGGGAAAATGCTGGATAGTGGTGTGTTAAAATTACTATTCCTACTCCAAACAATGCTTACCTCAAAGAAAGTGCAGGATAGTGGTAGAGTTAAAACTACTATCCCAACAACAAAGGATGCTTGCCTCATGTAAAATGCAGGATACTGGTGGGTTTTAATTACTATTCCAACACCAAATAATGCTTGCCTCATAGAAAATGCTGGATAGTGGTGGGCTTAAAATAGCTATTCCAACACCAAAAGATGCTTGCCTCAGAGAAGGTGCAGGATAGTGATGAAATCAAAATAACTATTCCAACTCCAAAGGATGCATACCTTAAAAATAAATGCTGGATAGTGAAGTTATTCAAATTACTATTCCTACCCTAAGAGAGATGCACACCTCAAAAATAGTACTAAATAGTGATAAAGATAAAACTACTATTCCTACTCTAAAGTATACCTGACTCTGAAAAATGCTGTATATTGATAGAAACTAAGGGGGTCATTATGATGGCGGGCGGATCGCCCCCGCCGGACCGGCGGTAGTCACCGCCGGCCCGGCGGGGGCGCTCCGCCCGCCATCCACACTCAAAGACCCCCGCCATATTATGATGGCTGGGGGTCCGCGGCGGACGGAAAGACCGTCCGCCGCTTTTCCGCCGGTCTGAAAACAAGGATAATATGGTGGCGGTGTCTGCAAGACACCGCCATCCATATTAAGATGAATGCGGAGAGCAGCCTCTCCAGCATACGGTCTTTGCCTTCGGGGGCCCGTAGCGGACCCCCAGGAAGTTGGGGGGTGGGGGGTGCACATGGGGAGTACCTATGGTACCCCTCTGCATTTGCATGCACAAGGTGGCAGGCACCGCGCGGTGCCTGTCATGTTGTGCATGCAAATGCGCGACGTACATTCACAGCATTGTGGCTGGCGGTGCTGTGAGCACTCCCCATCACAATGCTGGAAATAGGGTGTCCCACCGCCACGGTGGCGGTGGCATCCTAATGTCATGTGCTGGACCGCCGCACCCCTTGCGGACGGTCCCGCTTTCCGTTACGATGGCGGGCGGACTTTGTCTGCCCGCCATCGTAATGACCCCCTAAATTCCTAATCCTACTGAAACATTAACTTATCTCAGTAAAACATGCTTTTTATTTTTAACTACCTGATAAATGTTATCACAAACTAAATCTATTTATTCTTTTTTTTTTATATATCAACAGATTACTACTGCATCCAACAACAAAAGACCAACAATATTTGGACTGAAAATATATATATATATCTCCACAAAACGTTGTGAAAAGCATATTGCAAGGTAATTTCCTTAAATATTTACAATAAAAAACAAGTAAAGAAATGATATAGTATGCAAACGCAAATGAAACAAATTAAAAAACATCATTACAACTTATAAACAATATTCAAATATTTTTTCTTTCAGCTTTCAAAACTTTCAACGAACATAAAAAAGAAAAACATAACAAGGTAATTTTCACATCAATAAATTATTATATTAAAGTTTTTACTTCTCTTATTATAAATAAATTCAATTATTTTCTCCCACAGAAAAAGACATTTAGCAGGTAAATAGATTTTATTAAACTTCACTAAATGAATATAGGCAAATAAACACAAATGTATCTCTTCAAATAAAAATGAAACAAGTTTTGTACAATTATAAAACATTAACCTGTTGTTCCTTAACCAAAAATATACTATTCTATTTCAGAAAAATATTTCAAAATAATTTCAAAATACTAACAATAAATTTCTTTCTACTTTTTCAGACCACAATACAACTCAAACTCATAAACCAAAGCAAGAAACAACCTAAACAATATTAATAAGGTAAGACTTCAAAAACAAATGCCAATACAAAAAATTAACTGTTTCTTTCCATAGGAAACTTTATCATAAATTATATATATGTAATAAAACCCATTAAATATTTTTCATTTCAGAACCACCGAATAAATCAATTAATATTCCAAAGAAAAAGAATCAAACATCATCTAATTCAAAGATAAGAAAAACTGAAATATTTTTCAATACAACAAATTAACTTTTTTTCCTCCCAATAAAGCATGATTGTTTTTGTAAGAAGCCAACAAAGATATAAATACAACAAATTAAAACATTAAACAGAACTTAAAAAAGTATAAATTGTAAACTGTTAAATTGATTATCTCAAATATACTATCATTTTCCCTCTAAACAGGTATACACTACAAAATATTAGAAAAATAACATTATTTTTTATCTCTTTTCAGAACAAAAAATGTCTACCCCATCCAAGGAAGCCAAATACTTAACATCAAAAAGAGGGAACAGACTGCTGAACCATAGTGGGTATGTTTATTGTAAGGAGAGACTATCTGAACCCAGGTGTTATTGGAGGTGTGTGCAATATTACTCAACCCATTGCACAGGCAGAGCGGTTACTCTTGGTGACACTGTTTTAAGAACCACAGACCATAACCACTCTGCCTCTGCAATGGAGATTGAAGTTAGAGAACGAATTAATGAAATTAAAGATATTGCATCCACCTCCAATGAACCCTGTGGTGCAGTTTTAAGGAGGTATCCCAACACATTCCCCCACATGTTGCAAGTAGTATGCCCACCATACCTAATTTGCGAAGAATTATTCAACGTCAAAAACAGACAAGTAACCCACAAAGAGTAACACCCCAAACCTACTCTGACATAATAATTCCACCTGAACTCTGTTACTGTTTTTAATGAACCTTTCCTATTGCATGACAACCAAAGCCCTGAAAAGAGAATACTAATCTTTAGCACACCCCATAATCTAGTAAGGTTAGAAAACAGTGATATTTGGATGATGGCTGGAACGTTTAAAAGCACGCCCCATCCATTCACTCAAATATACACTATTCACGCATACATTAACAATACAGTAGTTCCCTTAATTTACAGTTTACTCCCTGATAAACAATCCTCAACATACACTGAATTATTGTCAGTGATGAAATCTAAAACATCCAACAAAAGTCCGAGAAAAGTAATAATTGACTTTGAATTAACTATGATTAATACAATAACCGAAACATACCCAGATATTCAAGGATGTTTCTTTCACTTTTCTCAGGCATATTGGCGAAAACTTCAAAAACATCCTTAATTGAGGATTATATATCAGATAGCAAACTATAGTTTGAACTATAAAAACTAACTGCCCTTTGCTTTGTTCCTCCTGACAGTGTAGACGAGTACTACACTTCAATTACAGAATCAAAATATTTTACAACAAATGAAGAAAAATTGGCACCTATACTAAATTATTTTGAAGACACATGGATTGGCCATCTAAGCAGGTCGGGTCACAGGAGGAGAACGTTTCCATGTGGAGTAGTGGAACTGTTACTCGACCTGCTTAGAGGGAGGAGCAAAAACAAACAATGCCATAGAGGGATGGCACAACTCCTTCAACAAATCAATTGGCAAACCTCATCCTAATTTCTATCATTTCTTGGAAATTTTGAATAAGGAGCAAAGTTTCCAAGAAATGAGAATGTTGCAATCATTAACAGGTAGTCTGAACCCACGTATTTCTACCAGAACTAAGGAAATATCTGAAAGACTATTGGGCGTAATTCAACAGTTTACGTTGACAGTGGCTTCAGACTACCTTGATAATCTTGCACACATCCTGCATTTCTAACACACAAAATATTTTTACTTGTCTGTTTTGCCCTAAAACAACTACTACTAATTCAATTGATAATTTCCAGACATTTTTAAATTAATAATAAAAGTCGGGTCTCCTTACCTTCAGATGTTTTCTTTCTTCAACTCTTGGACTTACATTCCATCCATTATTTCACCAAGAGTCCTTTATTTTTATTAAAATCCATAGTAAATAACAGAGAATCCATTTGAAAAATCCATAGACCGATAAAAAAGATATTAATATGCACACTAAAAACAGTGCATATCTCAAAAAACGCACCCAATAAAAAAATCCCGAAAAAAAAATATATTGTTAAAAAAACGCAACAAATTCCAACGTTGCAATCCAATTCTGATCGAAATACAATGCCATGTCGATATCTGTAAAAATCCAAAATGAATAGACCCAAGAAAAAAATCCGGAAAATATATATTTTTTTTTATCGCGAAAAAACGCAACAAATGCCAACGATTCAATACATCTGGGCCAAAAATACTGTTTAAAAATAATGATAAGCACATCCAAAATCTATAACTTTAAATCACATTGTTAATACATCTAACCGCGAGGATGATAAAAATATAAAACAAATTTAAAAGCATGTCGCTAAACTAAAAAAGCACATCTTTCAAAACACTTTTGTTTCATGAAGTGTTTAATATACATACCATTAACCACTTTATAAAACAAAAATACTTTGTGAAAAAAAAGAGACCCGACGTGGGCCTACTACTGCAACATGTAATGGCGGAAATTAGTTGCTAAACACACATCAAAAATACCTACAACACATTTGGTACATCTATCTACCTCCCTCGTTTCTCCTTACAATAAACCTTACCACTACACTATGGGGCCGATTCCGATCTCGGCCGGTAGGGCTCCGAATCGGATTCGGCTTAACCGGATCCGATTCGGAGCCCTATTTCCCGACCGATTCGTACGCGCGTCCGGGCGAACGAGTACGATGCGAAATCGCCGACCGACTCGTCCGGGCGTCCCGACCGCTCCGACCGACTCGTTCCCGGGTCGAACCGCACCGACCGACTCGCTCGGACTCGACTCGCACCGCGCAATGGAGACGTTCCCCGGCTGGGGGAGTACGATGCGCGCCGCGAGCAGTCCGACCGAGCCGCGCACTCCGGCTCCAAAGAGCAGTCGGAGACGTACTTCGGGGGTCCGTGTCAGACCCCCCTGTACGCGTAGCCGCGCGAGTCGCACACAGGGTGGGGGACCCATGGGTCCCCCCTACCTGTGCGTGTACGGCACGAGTCGCTTCGACGCGTACCCGCTGTAGGGGGCGCCCTTGACCGCCTCGCACCAATTGAGTCAATGGGAGCCCGCGTACGCGTTGTACGACCGGCTCCCATTGACTTCAATGGGAGTCCGACCGACTCGAGTCCGATGGCATACGTGCGCATCGTACTCGTTCGGTCGGGCTGCCAGAGTCCGAATCGGTCGGAAATCTCTCCGAGTCCGGCTCGGTCGGGGAGATTTCCGGCCCGAATCGGAATCGGCCCCTTAGTATTTTAATAAATGTAAATTTGTCTTACCTTAACGCAGCTCTCCGTTGCTTCTGTTCTCTCCAGTGACGATCTCCGTAATGATGAAAGTTACGTTGACGCGTCAACGTAATTTCTTTTCGTAAAAATAAAAAAGGACATTTTCTCTCACTGAAAACAATGGAAAAGCGTGAGAAAATTTAACAAAAATGTATTATAAAATGTTACTGTACATAATAAAAGACAAAGATATTTTTATAAAAAATGTATATGTCTACTCTATTTTTTAATAATTCTTTCTTAATTTATTTCAATAATTACAAATATGTAAATTTATTAATAAAAAATTATTATAAATACATTACGTGTCTTGTATTTGTTTATACATGTTTATGTCCCAAAAATATATAAAAAATGCTAAATAATTTTTGGGAAATTTACACATTGAAATGTATATTAATAATTATTAATTTACATCTACTTTACATTAGATTATATTTATAATTTGTCCCCATTAAAATCTTAACCATCATAATATTTTAAACATCACAATACCTATTTTTTCATTACTAATTATTTATTTTAAGAATAATTTTGATATATAAATATTAATATTATTACCTGAGTAAAAAATTTAAAAATAACATAATTACCTCATACAGTATCAAAAATTAAATATTTACTTATAAATTAACTTACACAATAACAAAAAATTTCCATTACATATTAAATATACAATAAGATTAAATATGAGATATTAAATATAAACTTTTCAGTTAATATTTTAAAATTGTAATATAAATATTAATACCTGAGTATTAAAAAAAAATTTATAACTGTAAATAATATTTTGTATTCATGTTTACCTAATAAATAACTGCTTACAATTATTAATACCTGAGTATTAATTTACCCCAAATTAGACCTATTCCATAAAATAATTAATATCATTATTATCATCAATATTAACTATTTAATAACAAAATTAATACCTAAATATTAATAACTTTAATAAAAATAATTGTATTAATTAATTAATATTTATTATATTATTAAACACATTACCAAAAAGTAGAACAAACACTTACCATACAATACTTACCAATATGTTGTACTTGTACTTGCGTTGTAATGGCATGCGTTGTAAAATCATTCGATGTAAGTGTATCTGCGTTGTAATGGTTGCGTTGTAAAGGCATTGCGTTGTAATGCCTGCGTTGTAGAGGATGTCTCCCCTTTGTTTGGTTGTTACAACCTGTTGATGCCGAGTTGCTCAGGACCAGTGGGAAACAGACATATGCGGAGCATTTAATGATCGAGAATGGTGAAAAGTGCTCCAATACTCCTACAGAATACCACGTAACTCCAGATTTCAATTAATGTAGCTCTACACTCTCTACAGAGCATACCTTATGGAACAAACTCACTGAACAATTGCAGGCCCACATCAAATTCATTTTAAAATGACACTAAACCTACCATACAGTAAACATTAAGACTGTCCACAATACACACAACACTTCCGCCCAACCCTGACTGAAAGCTCAGGTGCATGCACCCATCGGTGTGACTGTCCCCGCCGTTCAAGCAGACTGTGGGCAGCAAGTAAGAGCTTTTAGCTGGACACGGAGGGGACAGACAGCCCGTTTCTTCCTCCCTCCCCTGCCCTTTTTGTATCTCTCCTTCCCGTGCCCTGGGCGTGAATCCACATGACAACACATATCTACTACTGGTTTATAGGAGTGAGGTCAGACAAAGTGTTCTCTAACTGTTACGTTTTATATAGTGGGAAAACCCAGTTGGTTTCTCTGGTTTTTCTAATTTACTATTCCTCGTTTCTACTGGTATGTGAATATGATGTGACCCTCATTTTTTTGGGGGGGAATTTTTTTATTATTATTTGCATCAAACATAGCTGATTACAATCACATATATTTTTCGGTTCATATAACATACAAGGTAGTGCCACAGAGTGGACAGCGTATACGTACTTTCGCTTCCCCATCTCACCCATGAGATCCGCCTTTACAGTACATAAAATTCTCCCATGTAGAAAGTCGTCTGTGTTTGTCAGTCACTCAGTTCCGGATCGGATTCTTCAGGCGGAGGGGCGCATATGTTCCCTCGAAATGTGTTCCATTTCCCCCACACTCGCGTCCATTTTCGGGGACACCCTCTATGGATAAATACTGCCTTTTCCGCTACCATAGCACTGTCTAAATCACGACACCACTGCTGGTGAGAGGGGACCGTCTGTGCTCCCCAATGTTGAGCAATATTCCGTTTAGACAGTGTGATACCCAGGGTCGCCCAGTCCTGCTCCGCGTGGTTAAGGTCTGTTGGCTCCCACACATTGAGTAGGCATCTCCTTGGTTCAGGGGAGACACTGAAGCCACACACTCGAGTGATCGTGGGCATGACAGCCCTCCAATACTGTGTATTGTGGGGGCAGTCCCATAATGTGTGGTAAAACGTGCCCGCCAGCCCACATCCCCGCAGACACAGCGGCGTATCAGTCCTCCCTATTTTGTGGAGTGTTGTTCTGGTGTAGTATGTTCTGTGCAATATTTTAAGTTGCACGAGTTTTAGTCTGGAGGGGATCGCCACTTCCCGCTGGGATGCTAGCGCCTCCTGCCAATCCTGCTCGTCCATCTCTCCCACCTCAGCTTGCCATTTTTCTCTAAGGTTGTGTGTGGGATCTTTCTGATGATTAACCAATTTGCGATATGTTAGAGAAATTGCTTTTTTGGTTAGACAGTCCGTTAATAATCGATCCTTGAGCGGCGAGGACTCGGGGAGGTCAGTTCCCGGAGGTATGGCCTTCGTCAGTGCGTGTTTAATTTGCATGTATCGATATTGCTCCGTCCCTGCCATCTGAAACGTTACCTGTAGCTGAGCAAAAGTGACTACCCCCCCCTTTTTCCACAGGTCCCCAACCTTAGATATGCCTATTAGATCCCATCGGGAGAAACCCTTACTTGTGCGCAGCTTGCCCAACCTAGGGGTGTCCCAGAGTGGCGGGTGTTGTGTTATCACTCCCTCCCAACCGAGCGCGCACTGTGCTATAAACCAGACGTGCACGGTGTGCGCCGTGGGGCCGATCAGTGCGTGTTTCCGAGATTTATTATATAGTGCGCCCAGGATTCCGTCCGTGCCAAGAGTGTGCCTGTCCATACGCAATGCTGGCTCGTCCTGTGGAGCGTGAAGCCATTGATTAACCACTATGAGCTGAGAGGCCCAATAGTATAGTTGAATGTTGGGCAGGGCGATTCCGCCATCATACCAACCCCGTATTAGCTTGCACATTGCTATGCGTGGGGGCTTCCCTTCCCACAGGAGGTGGCCCACCTCCGCCTCAATGGACTTGAAGTAGGAGTGAGAGACTGGGATAGGTGTGTTTTGTAGAGCGTATAAAAACCTGGGGAGAGCCATCATTTTAAACAGAGCCGCTCTCCCCAAGAGTGTCAATGGCAGGGAGCGCCAGCATTTCACGTCACTACGGAGTCGTTTCAGGGGAGGCAATAGATTACGCTCATAGAATTGTGTGGGGTGTGGCGTGATGTGTATGCCAAGGTATTTAAACCCATCTTCTGCGATCTGTATCACAACACCCCGGGGCAGGCGTGGAGGAGGGCCCTTAAGTATATATAACACCGATTTTACCCAGTTAATGGTATAGCCGGAAACTCCACCGTAGGACTCGCTGATGTCAAGCAAGCGAGAGAGGGACCGTCTAGGGTTCGCCATGTATAGCAAAATGTCGTCTGCGTAGAGGGAGATGCGGTCCTCCCACCCCTCCGCCCACTTCAGTCCGCGTATTACTGGATCCCTCCTTATCCCTGCCGCCAATGGCTTGAGCACTAAAGCAAACAGGAGGGGGGATAGGGGACATCCCTGCCTGGTCCCACGCCCCAAGGGAAAGACCTCCGAGAGCCGCCCGTTGACCACTACCTGTGCCAGTGGCTGTGCGCACAGTAGTTGAATCCAGGCACAAAATTTGGGCCCGAAACCAAAGTGTTGCAGCACCGCAAATAGAAGGGGCCATTCTACTCGGTCGAAGGCCATACTGGCATTTAGTGAGAGAATGACCGCCTCTTCCTGGATAGTGGGTATTCTAGCCAGCACGCCATGAAGTCTCCGGAGGTTCATCGCCGTGTTCCTACCCGGCATAAAGCCGGATTGGTCGGGGTGCACCAGGGTCATGAGATAGGGCTGTAGCCAGGCCGCCAGCGCTTTCGCAAGTATTTTCGCTTCCGCGTTAAGGAGCGAAATTGGTCGGTAGGAGGTGCACTCCTGTGGGGGTTTACCTGGTTTTGGGATCGCTATAAGTGTCGCTACTCGTTGGTCTCTAGGGAGCGTTCCCACCTCTAGGCTGGCCTCGTACATTCTCAGCAGATGCGGCACCAGCATGTCTGCCTCTTTTTTGTAAAGTTCCACAGGAATACCGTTGGGACCCAGTGCTTTCCCCAGTTGGAGCCCTCTAATGGCTGCAGTGATTTCCTCTATCGTGAGATCTGCCTCCAACGCCTGTACGTCCTGTGGTGTCAGCCTTGGCAGACGTATGTCTCTCAGAAAGGCCAAATTCTCCTCCATGGATGTCGTTGCGATGGGAGTGTATATTTTTTCGTAGTGGTGTGCAAATGCTGTGACTATGTCGTGTGGATCCGTTACTGTCTCTCCCGAGGGCAATTGGAGTTGTGCTACCCAGCGACTGGCCCGTTCTTTTTTTATCTAACCAGGCCAGGAGTTTGCCGGCCTTGTCCCCAACTTCATAGATGGTGTGCTGTGTTTTCGTGACTCGTGCCTTAGCTTCCTCCCATACATGGTCTCTGTATGCTTGTTTTACAAGGCTTAGTGTGTGGGCCGTGTTATCATTGGGTTCTTTTGCGTGCGCGCTCTCTGCCCGGCTAACCGCCTGTTCAAGCTCCCACACCTGGTGTGCTTTGTCCCGTTTGTGGGCCGTGATCAAGGAGATAGCTTGTCCGCGGAGGACCGTTTTATATGCTTCCCATAGGGTGATGGGGGAGGCCACTGATTGTACATTTTCTTGGAAATAGTGCCCGAGGACTTGTGTAGGCCCTTCCATATGTTCGGGTCCTTAAGGTACCTAGGATATGTAGGATATGTGTGTCTCCTCCCCGTGAGGTGTGATGTGTATGTTACTAACACGGGGGAATGATCCGATATACCTCTGGGGAGGTGTTTGATCTCCAGTATTCTTTCTAGACCTGTTGAGGAGGTAAGAATGTAGTCTATTTGTGATAAGCTATTGTGTGCTCCCGAGTGGTAAGTGTACTGACGTTCTTTAGGGTAACGCTTGCCCCAAATGTCTACTAGCCCAAGTGCGTTCAGGAATTCCCGGAGGTGCGACGAAGTTGTCCCCTGGTCTCTTGGTGGGTGTCTGTCCCATGTGACATCCATTGTGGCATTAAAGTCACCCCCTATGATTTTCTCCGGGAGGTAGTGTGAGCAGGAATTTACCAAAGGCCGGGAGGGCGAGACTGTGAAGCGCCGGAGGAATATACACGGAGACAAGGTTGTATGCGCGCCCTTCCCATTGACAGGAAAGTGCTGCAAAGCGCCCCTGATCGTCTGTCCATGTCCCGGTTGTCACCAGAGGGACGCTCTTTCGGATCAAGATCCCCACCCCCCTGGATCCAGATGTAAATTCGGAGTGTGCTGCTATTTTAAAGCCCCATCTATCCAATGCTTTAGTGGCTGTACCCACCAGGTGTGATTCTTGTATGAGGGGGACTGACGGAGCGTGTCTCTTAAGATGTTGTAATACCAGTCCCCTCTTTATTTTGTTGCACAGGCCATTTACATTCCAGGATATTACGGTTAGGGGGGAGCTCAGCGTATGTGTGTTCTCCGGCTGCGAGTGTGAAATGTCAGGTGTCATGTCCCCTTGGGTACGAGAGCGATCGTTCGACATCGGCGCATATCTAGTGGTGTACCAACTCCGTCATGCACTAACCCTGTGCCAAACTGTATCAGCTTAAGATGTTCTCGTGTGAATAACTTAAAATTAACAAACTTAAACATGAACTGAACCCCTCCCTCCACCCCCCTCCCTGCTCCCCTGCTAGACGGATTCCCAACTACCCGCCACCCCAACAGTGCAGAGTGCTTCAATCCCATAAACAGTACTTGCATGCGGGGGGAGTGAAGTCCAGGAAACACCTTGAGGATCCCCCTGCTCAAAGACATTACAAGTAGATTTAGTTTATAGCAGTTTGTGTATCATCGGGTTTCCATTTTAGCGTCCCAATCTGCGATCCAGACCGGCCGGCCCGGTTCATTTACCCAGTGTTGTCCATGTTCGGATGCCGAGTCTCGCTGTAATCTGCAAGTAGATCCCTCTATTGTTGTGAGACCATACTGCTGGGTGCTGCCTATCTTCATTTTCCACCCTCCGCCTGTAGTGGGTCATTTTCATCGCCTTCGTCTCTTGGGTCCCTCATCGGATGCCGTTGTTGTTGTCTGCCTGTATGTCGTGGTCCTCCTACCTGCTCCCAGCCCTCAAGCCAGTCGTGGGCCTCCTCGGGTGTATCGAAGAACCAAGTTTTTCCATTTGCCACCACCCGTAGCTTTGCTGGGAACAGCATTGAGTAGGTGAGTTCTCTGCGTCTGAGTTCCTTTTTAACTTCAAGGAAGCTTCTTCTCTTCTTGGTGACTGCCGCTGTGTAGTCTGGAAAAAATGAGACCACTGAGTTCTCTATGTGCAGTGGCGGAGCCACCCGTGCTGTCTTCAGTATGGCGTCTCGGTCGCGGAAGTTAAAAACACAAGCCAAAATGGGTCTGGGGGGAGCCCCTGGCTTGGGCCTGCCCCCCGGTACTCTGTGAGCCCTCTCTACTGAGAAAAAACTGGAGAGTCCTCTCGGCTGGAGCCGTGTCTTGATGAGCTCTTCTATGTACAGGTCCATCACCGGTCCTCCTTCGCTCTCCGGAACGCCCTTAATTCTGTCATTATTGCGCCGAGAACGTCCTTCTTGGTCGTCAAGCTTTGCCGCCATTAGCTTGTTTTCGGCTTCTAACTGGCTGACTTTTCGTTGCAGGGTGGTGGTGTCTTTGGTGAGGGTCGCTGTTACATTTTCAACCTCCGTTACTCTCGTGCCATTTTCTGTAAATCGGCGCGGAGGAAGGAGACGTCTGCTGAGATTGATCCCACTGTCGTCTGGACGCTGGTGAGGGCGGACATGATATCCTGTAGCGTGACTTCGGACTGACGCTCGGGCGTGGGGGTCGGTTCTTTTGGGGGCATTTCTTTCGGTCACGTCCGATAGGTCCTTAGAGTATGCATATTTGTCCAGTTTGAGCTGTTGGGTCGTGCGCTGGCCTCTGCCCCCCATCAGTATCTGACAGCTGGGGCAATGCTGTCCTTGGTCCAAGTGCGGGGCAGTACTCGCCGCTGCCTGCCTTGTGACTATACGTCACGCACGGCCTTTCGGTTTTCCCGCCACGCGGTGAAAGTAGTGGTGGTGGGGAGCGTCAACGCAGGTCCCAGGCCCGGTCTGGGCGACTACTTAGCGATTGTTGCGCCAGGTAGTGGTCAGCGTCTCATCAAACCCACTCGGGGCCCCGAGTGGGCGCTGTGTTGTGGGGCAGTCTAGGGGTGTTACTGGTTTTGCACGCTGTTGGAGCTGCAGTTTTCGGTCTATGACCGGTACTGACGCGCCTCTTGGGGTCTCAGGGCCTCCCCGCGCCAGTGTGTGTGTCGGGGATTTTAACCCGGGTCTGCGTGCGTCACTGTCCGTGATGTCGGTGAACCGGACTCTCTGGGCAGGGATGGCACCCCCCTTTCCACGCCCCCGGTACCTCTGTTTCTGGAGGATGGCAGTCGGCAAGTGTTTGGGGCACGCCGGCGCGGTTCCGCCGATTTCGCAGCCCGCACTTTGTTTCTCGCCGCCCCGAGTCTTCACATGAGCCTCACACCGTCTTCCAAGCTCTCTGGCGGTAGGGCAGTCCGGGGCAGGCCAGCTGTTTTCTTGCCGGTATGTTTTTAAACAGTTACGGTACCCGCCTTCTCCGACGGGGCCGCGCCGACTTAGGCGCTCCCCCGCTGGGTTGCGGCACTATGCAAGGCCCCTGCTCCAGCCACTTGAGTAGGCCGTTTCACGATCGCGCGCCGTAGTTCACTCAGGATTAAAGTTTCAGTCTCCAAGTGGGGTCGGAAGGTGCCCCACGCATTCCGATGCTGGAATTCAGTCTCTGGGGTCAAATGAATGTGCGGATTATGTGCCGGATTACTGGGGGATTTCTCACCGGTCCCAGAGCTCCTCTAGGCTGCGGCCATCATGCTCGGCTGCAAGCCACGCCCCCGATGTGACCCTCATTTAATGCATTACTATAAAAAGGTGCTACGCAATATAAAGAGGCTGTCACTGTACCCACGTACTGTCTTGTCAGTTGATCACCAATGTGTACTGTCTATACACTGCTTGACAAACTGTATAACCTACTGTCAATAAAAATATATTTCTTAAAAGCTAAGGAAAGGGCAGGCTACAGTGTGACTCACATTTGCCTATTAGAGACAGCTGTCCCTTTAAAGCTGGCGGGAAACAGTCAAAACAACACAGGCTCAGCCACGCGTGTTCCGACAACGCAAGTGCTAACATGCTTGACATACCCCCGCATACGGGCAGTGCGCTGTCTAGCTGCCACTGGGCAGAAGCAGGAGGGATCGGGAGAGCCAGAGGATGCGGTGAAGTAAGTGGGGCTGGGGCCAGGTTTTGAGGGGGGGTGGGGGTAGTTTGTATGGTTGGGGGGTAGATTTCAGGGCTGGGGTGGTCGGGTACGTTTTCAGGGCTGGGAAGGTCGGGTTAGTTTTCAGGGCTGGGGGGGCAGGAAATTTATAGGGCGGGAGGGGAGGGGGTTGGTTTTTAGGAGGGAGTGGGGTCATTTTAGGTGTCTGGGCAGGGGCTTGGGGCAGGGGTGGCTCCTCCATGTGGGCCGAGGAGCGTCGCCCCACTGCTTTCTTGCAGTGCGAGAAGCAGTAACATAAAATGGTATGAATACCATTTATGTTACTGCTTCTCGCACTGCGGCAGCAGAAGGGTTTAGTTGGGGGCGGGCGGGTGGGCGGTCCTGCAACAGGGCAGGGAGCAGTGGCTAGCCCCATGTTGCGGGCCCTGACTGTTTGGCCGGTCTCTGGGGCTGACCAAACCAGTCATGCGCACTCTGCCATTTTCTCCATGTGGGCTGCATGCAGCCTACATGGAGAAAATGGCCTCCCCATAGGTGCCTGGCTGGAGCCGTCCCCACCAATCACAACACTGCCATTGCAACGTTGTGATTGGCTTAGGGGAGGGGAGGGAGGCTGCCTGCTTCCTGCGAGAGGCAGAGAAGCAGAGATGACGTGGGACCGGATCGGGCCGGCTAAGGTAAGCTATATTGGTTTTTTTATAATTAAAATTAAACCTCCCTCCGCGCGACACCCCCCCCCCCTCCGCGCGACACCCCCTCCCTCCCCCCCCCTCCCCCCCCCCCCTCCGCGCGACACCCCCTCCCTCCCCCCCTCCTCCGCGCGACACCCCCTCCCTCCCCCCCGCGCGACACCCCCTCCCTCCCCCCCGCCTCCGCGCGACACCCCCCCCTCCTCCGCGCGACACCCCCCCTCCTCCGCGCGACACCCCCCCTCCCGCGCGACCCCCCCCCCTCCGCGCGACACCCCCCCTCCGCGCGACACCCCCCCCTCCGCGCGACACCCCCCTCCTCCGCGCGACACCCCCCCTCCTCCGCGCGACACCCCCTCCTCCGCGCGACACCCCCCTCCTCCGCGCGACACCCCCTCCTCCTCGCGACACCCCCTCCTCCTCGCGACACCCCCCTGCGCGACACCCCCCGCGCGACACCCCCCGCGCGACACCCCCCGCGCGACACCCCCGCGCGACACCCCCGCGCGACACCCCCCCGCGCGACACCCCCCGCGACACCCCCGCGACACCCCCCCGCGACACCCCCCCCCGCGACACCCCCCGCGCGACACCCCCCGCGCGACACCCCCCGCGCGACACCCCCCCGCGCGACACCCCCCTCCGCGCGACACCCCCTCCGCGCGACACCCCCCTCCGCGCGACACCCCCCCTCCGCGCGACACCCCCCCCTCCGCGCGACACCCCGCCTCCTCCGCGCGACACCCCGCCTCCTCCGCGCGACACCCCGCCTCCTCCGCGCGACACCCCGCCTCCTCCGCGCGACACCCCGCCTCCTCCGCGCGACACCCCGCCTCCTCCGCGCGACACCCCGCCTCCTCCGCGCGACACCCCGCCTCCTCCGCGCGACACCCCCCTCCTCCGCGCGACACCCCCTCCTCCGCGCGACACCCCCCTCCTCCGCGCGACACCCCCCCTCCTCCGCGCGACACCCCCCTCCTCCCGCGCGACACCCCCCCCTCCTCCGCGCGACACCCCCCTCCTCCGCGCGACACCCCCCCTCCTCCGCGCGACACCCCCCTCCGTGCGACCCCCCCCTCCGTGCGACCCCCCCCTCCGCGCGACCCCCCCCCTCCGCGCGACCCCCCCCTCCCGCGCGACCCCTCCTCCGCGCGACACCCCCCTCCTCCGCGCGACACCCCCCTCCTCCCGCGCGACACCCCCCTCCTCCGCGCGACACCCCCCTCCTCCGCGCGACACCCCCCTCCTCCGCGCGACACCCCCCCTCCTCCCGCGCGACACCCCCCCTCCTCCGCGCGACACCCCCCTCCTCCGCGCGACACCCCCCCCTCCTCCGCGCGACACCCCCTCCTCCTCCTCGCGACACCCCCCTCCTCCTCCTCGCGACACCCCCTCCTCCTCCTCGCGACACCCCCTCCTCCTCGCGACACCCCCTCTGCGCGACACCCCCCTCCTCCTCGCGACACCCCCTCCTCCTCGCGACACCCCCCCTCCTCCGCGCGACACCCCCCCTCCTCGCGACACCCCCTCCTCCTCCTCGCGACACCCCCCCTCCTCCTCGCGACACCCCCCTCCTCCTCGCGACCCCCCCCCTCTGCGCGACACCCCCTCTGCGCGACACCCCCCCTCTGCGCGACACCCCCTCCCTGCGCGACACCCCCCTCCCTGCGCGACACCCCCCTCCCTGCGTGACACCCCCTCCCTGCGCGACACCCCCCCTCCGCGCGACACCCCCCCTCCGCGCGACACCCCCCTCCGCGCGACACCCCCCCTCCGCGCGACACCCCCCCCTCCCGCGCGACACCCCCACGCGACACCCCCCTCTGCGCGACACCCCCCCTCTGCGCGACACCCCCCTCCTCCTCGCGACACCCCCCTCCTCCTCGCGACACCCCCTCCTCCTCGCGACACCCCCCTCCTCCTCGCGACACCCCCTCCTCCTCGCGACACCCCCCTCTGCGCGACACCCCCTCTGCGCGACACCCCCCTCCGTGCGACACCCCCCTCCGCGTGACACCCCCCCTCTGCGCGACACCCCCCCTTCTGCGCGACACCCCCCCCTTCTGCGCGACACCCCCCCCTCTGCGCGACACCCCCCACGCGACACCCCCCCCTCTGCGCGACACCCCCCCCCGACGCCCCCCCGCGACACCCCCCCCCGCGCGACACCCCCCACCCGTCACCCCCCACCCGACACCCCCCCCACCCGACACCCCCCCACCCGACACCCCCCCACCCGACACCCCCACCACCCCCCCCACCACCCGCGCGACACCCCCCCCACCACCCGCGCGACACCCCCCACCACCCGCGCGACACCCCCCAACCACCCGCGCGACACCCCCCAACCACCCGCGCGACACCCCCCACCACCACCCGCGCGACACCCCCCCACACCACCACCCGCGCGACACCCCCCCCCACCACCACCCGCGCGACACCCCCCCCCCCCACCACCACCCGCGCGACACCCCCCCCCCACCACCACCCGCGCGACACCCCCCCCACCACCACCCGCGCGACACCCCCCCCCCACCACCCGCGCGACACCCCCCCCACCACCACCCGCGCGACACCCCCCACCACCACCCGCGCGACACCCCCCACCACCCGCGCGACACCCCCCCCCACCCGCGCGACACCCCCCCCACCACCCGCGCGACACCCCCCCACCACCACCCGCGCGACACCCCCCACCACCCGCGCGACACCCCCCACCACCACCCGCGCGACACCCCCCCACCACCACCCGCGCGACACCCCCCACCACTACCCGCGCGACACCCCCCACCACCCCTTCCGCGCGACACCCCCACCACCCCTTCCGCGCGACACCCCCCACCACCCCTTCCGCGCGACACCCCCCCACCACCCCTTCCGCGCGACACCCCCCCACCACCCCTTCCGCGCGACACCCCTTCCGCGCGACACCCCCCACCACCCCTTCCGCGCGACACCCCCCCACCACCCCTTCCGCGCGACACCCCCCCACCACCCCTTCCGCGCGACACCCCCCCACCACCCCTTCCGCGCGACACCCCCCCACCACCACCCGCGCGACACCCCCCACCACCACCCGCGCGACACCCCCCACCACCCCTTCCGCGCGACACCCCCCACCACCCCTTCCGCGCGACACCCCCCCACCACCCCTTCCGCGCGACACCCCCCCACCACCCCTTCCGCGCGACACCCCCCCACCACCCCCTTCCGCGCGACACCCCCCCCCCACCACCCCTTCCGCGCGACACCCCCACCCGTGAGTCATGCCGGCTGCGACTGGCTTGTGGGCCGTTTTAGGGCTCGGGCAGGGATCGGGGTAATTTCTTGGGCTTAGGTCAGGGCGGGGTAGTTTTTCAAACTGGAGGTAGGGAAGCTTTTAGGGCTCGGAGAAAGTTGGTTTTCAGGAGGAAGGGAGTAGTTTTAGGTCTCAGGGTGGGGGCAGGGGTCAGGGGGGTAAGACTTACCTGTCAAGTCTTAACCACGGATATGTCTTTGCCATACATGCCTTAATAACGCATATTTTGTTGTAAAGGCATGTGTGGTAAAGGCATATGCGTGGTTAAGACTTGGTTGAGACCGCGTGTAACTGCCATGCGTGGTAAACGCATGCATGGTTCCATCACACAACTGAAGCTGGCCATCTGTGGCCACGTCCCTCTGGCCATCCTTTCAGGAGGAAGTCATACCTCCTACCACCAACAGGCACTTTCTTCCCCCTTCCTGGGGGCACTTAACACCTCCTGGCAGGAGCTCAGCAGGCTGTCTCAGGTGACAAGTACTGTAGTTAATCAGAAGCGGCTACTAGAACTTTGGGGCAAGAAAGTGATGACTTTCTAATGTCATCCTTATGTTAAAAGTTACTTTAAATCTGATTTTAGCACTATGTCAGGTTTAATGTAACAATTAAATTGATACCTTGAAGTACTAAATTTGGTTGTCCCAAATGGAAGTTAGCACTTAGTGGTTGGTCTAGTGTAACCAATGTTAGCTAATGGGACTACCAGCGTTACTACAGTGAAAGCAACAGTTTTAGGTTTTCACTGTAAGGGCATGCAAAACACAAAATAACCATATCCTTTTTAATATCCTGCACCTTGCCTTTTGAGCTTATAAGGCCTGTCTTAGGGGTGACATATATTTATTAAAAAGGAAGATTTGGACTTGGCAAAAAGGGTAATTTTGCGGAGGTCTGGTCTTGGCTTGGTTACTGCAGCCGGACTGGTCGGGACTTAGATCTTGCAGCCTGGAACTTGATTCAAGTATCGTATGGAAGGAAAGGAGTGGAGCCAGCAAACCTACTAGTCCCACCATGGCACAGGTCCTGAGTGCCGGAGGCATCTACGGGAGGAGCTCCAGCGCGGGTCACCACCACTGTCCCTCTCCCACAGGACCTGCGCTCGTAGGAAAAGACAGGCTGGGAGACATGAGGAGGCATGCTACCTGTATGCGGGACCCTCTCCTCGCCAGCGGGTAGCCCAGACCACTTGGGGCACATCTGGACAAGCTACCGGAGGTGAGAAGGGGTGAATCGCCCGATACAAGGAGCGCCCCGTGGACGCTCACGCCAGTGACGCGCACGCGGACCGGCGCTCTCGCTGTCGAGGTTGACTGGAGACAGGGCACCTCCCCTGCCAGGCTCATCGGAGGTATAAATGTTAAGGGAGCGGAGCGAGGCTACCACTCGTACACGCCCGGGAGAGCGTTTCCGTCGTGACTTTCTGGTGTAAGTGGCGAGATCCCTCGGTCATGAGGGTTTCGCACTCAACATGGATTCGCCTGCCTTGCTACATTTCTGAGTATTTTTGGCCGAATCAACAACGTACTATAGGGAATCCATTTTGGGATCTCCTTTTCTCGCGGATGAGACAGTCACCAGTTACCCATCAACTATACAAAATGGCAGCAAAATCTATACCTTTAAAGAAGGGACTATTCATTACATGTTGTTAGATAGAAAGTGACAGAGGACTTTACCCTAATTCACAACTGTTAGATTTGGGGGTCTCTAGTTGGCAGAGGTAGGTACCTTTGTCCAAATAGGGACCCTTGAGTCTAGTCAGGGAAAGTAGGTACACTCCCGAAATAACCCCTGCTCACCCTCTTGGTAGCTTGGCACGAGCAGACAGGCTTAGTTCAGAGGCAGTGTGTAAAGCATTTGTGAACACATACAGTAATCAAGTGACAACACTACAAATGGACACCACACAGGTTATATATTTATAAAAATAGGTATACTTTATATAGATTTATCACAAGACCATAAACGACAAAAATAATCCACAATACTGTTAAGAATACTTAGTTCTGATCAAAAAGGCTTAATTCAAGGTTCTGTGCGAGTCGGTAGCCTCCTCCGGCTACGGCGATGTCGAGAACAAACAGAGTCTAACAAATCCAGCTGACCGCGTCGAGACGGGCCAACACAGCGTAGACAGACTCGGTCACAGTACCTTTTACTTGAAGCGGCAGGCACGGGCGTGCGAGCCGGATGGCTGTTCGTCGCGGTCGCGATGCAAAAATGGAAGCGTTGCAGGACGCGTTGTCCCTCGATGCGGTGCAGGCAGCGGCTCGTTGACGTCGTCGAGACGGAGTCGGTGAGACCAGGGCCGTGCGTTGCAGGGCGAGACGGTGCTTCGATGCGGTGCTGGCAGGTTGCGGTGCGGTGACGGAGCCGGATTCAGGAGCTGGCGTCGATCAGTCCGGACAGCGGTGCGAGTCGGGCGGTGCGTCGCAAAGCGTGCGAGCGGTGCCCAACTCCGGTGCGGTCACAGGACTCGAACTCAGCAGCAGTGACCGTGTCGGTCGGACCAGTTTGATTCGGCGTAGCGAAGCGTTGCAGGACGCGTTGTCCCTCGATGCGGTGCAGGCAGCGGCTCGTTGACGGAGTCGGTGAGACCAGGGCCGTGCGTTGCAGGGCGAGACGGTGCTTCGATGCGGTGCTTACAGGACACCGAGTCGGTCGTGAGAGTCGGTCACAGCTCCCTACCTCTGCAGCCACTGAAACAGGGTTTCCAGCAGCAGTTCACAAAGGGGTGAAGTCCAATGGTCCTGGGACTTCGGTCAGGGGGCAAGCTCTCTTCCAAGCCCTTGGAGATCCTTCACAAGTTGATGAAAGTCACAGCAAAGCAAAAGTTCCTTTCTCCTTTCTTTGGCAGTCAGGCAAACCACTGCAGGCCAATCCCCCAAGCAGCACTTCAGCTTAGGGATAGTCTCTCCTCAGTTTCTTCTTGGTTCCGCTCCTCAGCAAAGGTTTCTTCTTGTTCCCAAAAGTGATCTAATTTTCCTGGGGTCTGGGTGCCCCTCTTATACCCTGATTCTCTTTGTTCTCTGGAGGCAGAGAGGCCTCTGCCTAGTCCAAAACCAGTTCAGGTCAGTCCTGGAGCACTTTGTTTTTCTGACTCCTTCTTTCCTTTCAGAATGTGGGGCAGAGTGCTCAGCCGCCCGGCAGGAGGTGGAGCCAGCATTGTGGAAGGCAGGCACAGCCCTATTCAGACCCAGGTGCAGCTCCTCCCTCCACTCTGGATGCAGATCTTTCTATTCAGCCCTGCGCTGACTCACCCTGTCTCCTGTAGCCACCCCCAGCCCCTGTCACTCAATCTCCAGACAAGGAATACACAACCTAGCAGAGGCAGGCTTGGATAGTTAGGCAAGAAAATACCCACTTTCTAAAAGTGGTATTTTCAAACACAGAATGTTAAAACCAACTTCACTAAAAGATGTATTTTATCATCCTGAGTTCAGGCATACTAAATTCGTTTTTCTACCATGTTCCCTGGGTCAGTTCTGACTATAAGGTGTAATAGTCAATCTGCCCATTCTGGCCTATGGGGAGCAGGTAGCCTTGCAATAGTGAAAAACGAAAATGGCTGTAATTCACTATTAGGACATGCCACACACACCAGGGCATGTCCTACCTTATACTTACAATGCACCCTGCCCTAGGGCCTACTTTAGGGGTGACCAACATGCAGTAAAGGGAAGGTTTAGGGACTGGTAAGTGGGTGTACTCACCAAGTCGACATGGCAGCCCTAGGCTGCACAGAGGCTCTGCGATGGCAGGCCTGAGACACATTTTACAGGCCGCTTCTGTGGGTGGCACAACCAGGGCTGCAAGCCCACCAGCGGCATTGGATTTACAAGCCCTGGGCACACTGAGTGCACTGTACTAGGGACTGACAAGTAAACCAATCATCCAATCATGGAGTCACTAATACATATATCAATTAACGATAGGGAGCACTTGCACTTTGGCACTGGTTAGCAGCGGCAAAGTGCCCATGAGCATCTAGTCCAGCAAAAACATATCGGCAACAGTGGAGGCATTACGAAAAAATGGAAGGGAGACCCACGCCAAGGATGCCAGGTCTAACAACAACAAATAAAGAAAAGGAAGAAAGGACCAATTCACTACAATGCACAAATAGAAATTGAAACAGGACTACACCCAGATCAACTAATGGAAAGTGTGAGAGGACCACTTTTCAGGTTGTTGACATCTGCAGATAACGGTGCAGCCATCTTGGAATGACCCACTTTCCATGGGCAGCTCCTTAGAGGATCCAGACAACATCCTTCAATACCCTACCCCACAAGTACACAGGTGAGACCACCCCAACTATCCAGCTCAATCTTGGCAGTACCTACGCAGACTTGAGCTAGCCCCAATCCCCCCCTCTCCCTCCCCACACCCCATGACCTGACTGCTTCATCCTCCCTGTTCCTGTACCGCCCCTCACATCTCGCTTTACATCAATATACCCAATCCCATCCCCACATAAACAAAATTATGCCCCCCTTAATGGCCCAAACCCACGATCGCTCATAACTCCCCCAACCACACCCTCACATATCCACACACCTTTCACATAATCCCCCCTCATACCTTACCCCCACACCTCCTCACCTAACATCACATTGCCTGACACACTCTCCCCACCTCTCTCTACCCCTACTCATAGCTGCCAAGGTTTCAGATTGCTATGTGTGACATTTTCATAATTTCTGTGTAATTATGAGTGACATTTCAACGACTATGAGTGACACTTTCACGCGAGCAAAATCAAGCAATGGAGACCAGGCAAACAACGAGAAACTCTAAGAAGATCTTGAAACTGCTGTAGACCACCAGAAATGAAAAGTCACTAACAATTGACAAAGAGTCTGTCCAGGCTCTGTCGTATGTAAGACCTGACCAAGCAGGCTGAGAGGCCCCAACGAGGAAGTCAGCTGCTAATTATAATTAATTTACTCAGTCAGTGTGTTGCAGTGTTAGTCAGGCTGTAATTATATTCTAGTTCTTTAATGCTAATAAATAATAAAAATTAATTTATGGACTGCACTCACTTTGTCAGCTGAGTGGAGGGCTGGGGCACCAGTGCGTCCTGAGAGCAGTGAGCTGCAGTCAGGCAGAGCAGGGACGCTGTAATTAAATATAATGTACTGTTGGTTCGAAAGTTGGATGTCACCTGACCAGAATTAAACAAAAAGCAGGATGTGACTGACTCGTACTAATATTTCAATCACATGAGACAATAATAAATAACATTTAATGATCATTGAGATCTGGATCATGCTCAGAGCTGAGCGGCGCTGCTCAGTGCAGCCTGGGGAGAGCAGTGAGCAGAGTGGAGCTGTAACAGGGTCTCAGTCAGGCAGTGAGTGACACTCTAAATTACATATATATGAGAGGCACTGCCAGGTCCTGTATTAGTTATATTTGCCATGCGCCGGCTGTGAAACTTCGTGTTATAGTGGAGGCTGGAGCAAAAACAGAGGCAGGGCTCGGCTGAACCGCCCGGCCCAGGCACAAAACTAACATAATGTTGTTGCTGCCTATTTGAGATACCAGCATTTGTAACAGATGGAGCGCGCACGCTGGCTACTTAAATGCACAGCTCCTTGGTGTGAGGCGCCTTGCAGGTGTCACAATCAATCAATCCACGCATCACTGAGTCTGACCAGGCAGCCTCTGTCCACGTGGGACCGACTGAGAAGGCTGAGAGGCACCACCGCGCGGATCTCAGCTGCTGCCATTTAACCAATATTTAACCAGCATTACCGCGGCACCAGCTGAGGTGAGCACAGCTGAAAGTTACAGAATCAGGCTGACTGTAAAAGGAAACATTCCCAACAATACTATTAGAATTCACACAGACCTGTCAGCATGGCCGGGACAAGTCCTGCAGCACGCACCAGAGGCAGTCAGATCCTATTGTAACGATCACCTGATCCTGCCTCTGCCATGACTGTGCGACCCATCTCACCGTCCAGTGAACGCCAGTGCCCATGATTGACAATGCACCAATATAATAATTGCGGCGACGCGTGGCGGGCAGCGGCAAACTAAAGCAACATAACTGCCGCTCGCCCTGCCTCACCCTCGAGAGTAATGGATACACTGTTTGTTGCATTCACATGACTCCACCACGTCACGTGAATGCTGTGCCGGCCGGCCCGCAGCAGCTGGGCTAATAATGAATGCTCTGCTGCAGCCAGCGCAGCAATGAGCCACCAGGTCGGCGCGACACTCCCGACCTGCCATTCAAGACACTTGAGACCAATCACATACTCTGCAAGAGCAGCACGCGGTCCCCCATCTGCGCTGCAGCTTGCTCATCAGGAGTCACAAGTGTTTGGCCAGGACGGTGATTTCGGTCCTGCTTGTCTCTTCCTCTGCACCGACGGTGGTCTCAAGGAAGCGCTACAAATGCGTGACATTGCATTTTAGTGCGGTGAATACGGACCACCGCACTAAAATGCATTAGTATCACGCCTGATGCGTGATACTTGGCAGGTCTGCCTACTGACTAGCATCAACTCCACTATGGAGCGCACAGGACTTCATACTTATACCATCAAGTACCCCCCTAACCTCACAAAAAAAGCAGCCAAAAGCTTTAAACATAATCTGCTTAAATCATATCCCGAGACCCCAATCTCATATCCCTACTTCTCAACAAGCAAAAGATACATAACTAACGACATCATTTTTTATACTAAGAGAAAAGCCCAATGGAGGAAAGCCTTCCTCGTCCTGTTCTCGGTCTCCTCCACTAGGAAAACAGCACATGGTCTCAGGATCTCTATCACTCCATCCCCATTCTGCAAAGCCACAGCAACAATCACCATATATCATAATGGGATCATCCTCATTCAATCATCTGACCATATTCTAAACCTACTGGATAACATCTTTCTTCTCATCAAGGAAAAAGCTGCAAGATCACATCCCCCCTCCCCATGCGATCCCAATCTCAATACACTCCCTAACTCCCTGCCTGAATCCCCCGCAAGACATTTACCTCTTACGACCCAACCGGAATATACACCCACCCCAGTCCCAACAGTCACCCCTAATGATGACATGCATCCCCCTATCTCCAACTCCACTCCCAGTACTATAAACATTTCCACTACCCCATCAGACACCCTAGGGGATGACATGCATCCCCCTTTCTCCAACTCTACTCATAGTACTATGAACATTTCCATTACCCCAACCCCACCTCACATCCATCCGACTCAGACCTCTTCTCCTTCCGCCATCCCACCCCCTTCTCCTCCTGATAGCCACCCAAGCAGAACGCATTACGACGAACCAGATTACGATTCTCCTTCAAACCACATACATGACCCAACCACACCTACCTTACCCCCGTCCAAACAGTAAGCACACCAGACCCCAGACTTGATGAAATCTTACTCTCACTGCAACAAGTCAAAGATGACCTCCAAATCCTACGTGACCTGATTCTACATCAACCCAAGATCAAACGATCTGACCAGGACTCTAGGGCAAACCTCCACAATAACCGCCCAAATACACCCACCAGCTGCACCCACGTCCCCCGAAATATCAGCCCCTAAGATGGAGAACAGTTCTTTACCCCAATGCCTCAGCCCGTCCGGTCCGAAGGAAAAATCCTTTATCAACCAAAGACATACTCTCCCTACTCTGCTCCTATGATCTCCCTCAGTACACCTATAACACAATGCACTCGGACAACATGCATAAACATTCATCAATCCAAACCATCCCCTCCAATACTCACAGAGTTACAAAACACAACACTAGAGGTATAATCGAAAATAACCTTATGTGAGTCCCCCTCACACAAGAACCCCTAACCCCCATCAAGGCACGTCTCAAATGTATACTTCTAAACTGTAGATCTGCTTCAAGACATGCGGCTGATATAGCCAACCTCATGCTCACTCATGATCCTGACTTCCTAATTTTGACTGAAACATGGCTAAATGAATCGTCTACCCCCATCCTCGACATACTGGTAACCCCAAATCATGATATCGCCAGATTAGATAGAAATGATAGACCAAGTGGCGGTATTGCTTGCATACATCGGAACAGTCTCTCAGTGAACCACTCACACTCACTGGTATTATCCTCATGTGAATACCTCTGTTTAAACATCACTAGTAATAACAAACCAGTATGTTCACTGCACACATTCTACCACCCGCCAGGTGATAACCTCACCTTCATCGATCATTTCATGGATATCGTGACTACAAATTCTGGACAACAAAATACTCAAATATTCCTAGGAGATTTCAATCTCCGTTGGAATGACATTAACGTTTCGGCGGTAAACAGCCTCAAAACTTTCCTCTCTGACCTTGACCTCACCCAAATCTGTAACAGCCCCACACACGACAAAGGCTCAATACTAGATCTGGTCATTTCCAAGGCTGATGCAATTCAGCTTGAAACAATGCTCCCGTGTGATTGGTCTGACCACCATATCATCACATTCTTCATCAATGAACCAGTAAAAGTATACTCTGCACAACCCACGAGAACTAACATATGGAAGAGGAATATAAAAAATGCCGGTGCCGACTTAATCACAACCTCCAGTGCCAACCTCCTGCTTCCCCTGAAGGCATATCCGATGTTCAAGAGTTGACTAACCACTACTTTCATTCCATGACCATGATTTTAGACACAGCTGCTCCCCTACAATTGAAGAGAGTATCCACAAAAGACTCAAAACCATGGTACGACGGTAGACTCCATGAGGACAGACGATTCCTAAGATTAATTGAACGCCGTTGGAGATCAGCACCATCTTCTGACCACCTCAAGTTGCTAAGAACCACGAGAAACTCCTACTACAGAAAGATCAGACGATCAAAAGCAGACTTTTGTAGCAATCAATTAAACCAAGCCAAGAACCGACCCAAAAAACTATTTGAACTAATCAAAACACAATCTAAAGATTTACCTCACCCCCCCCCCAAACTAACCCTGGCACACTACCCAACTGCGAAGAATGTGCCTCCTTCTTCACTATGAAGACTGAAAACTTAAAGACGGACCTGCTTAACGACTTAATAACTCATACTGACACTCACACGGTCATCTCATCTCCCCCTCCAGGAACCCCAATCGTCTGCTCACCAAAGTACAACCTCAAAAATAACACCTCTTGGTCCTCCTTCAATACTTACAGCGAAGACGCCATATTAAAGGCGCTCATGGCTTTGAACCCCTCCAACCACTTCACAGACCCTCTTCCCGCAAACTACCTAAAAGACTTCATACCAATGTTACTACCACTATGGACCAAGATTATAAATACCTCTCTACTTCAAGGAATCATCCCAGAAATCCTTAAATCTGGGCAGGTATCCCCCATCCCAAAGAAGCCAACAGCGGACCTCTCGGACTTAAATAACTACTGCCCAATATCCAACATCTCAACTCTGGCCAAACTCTTAGAAAAATGTGTTCACATACAACTTAGCAACCACATAGACCATTTCAACCTGCTCAACCAATACCAATCCTGCTCAACCAATACCAATCCGGCTTCCGTGCAGGACACAGTACTGAATCAGCCATGACCCATATTGCAGATGACGCACTAAAAATCCTGGACCAAAACGAAGCCTGTTTGCTAATCTTACTCGGCCTATCTTCGGCCTTTGATACCGTCAAACACGACAACTTGCTAGATCTCCTGAAACACAGAATGGGATTATCTGGATCAGTTCTCAAGTGGTTCACCTTCTTCCTTCAAAATAGATCACAAAGATTCAAGGCTAATCAATCCTTGTCCAAGTCCGTCCCAGTCACTTTAGGAGTCCCGCAAGGATCATCCCTCTCTCCTACACTTTTCAACCTATTCATGGAGCCGCTCACCAAAATTCTCAGCTCTTCAAACGTCCATTATCACATGTACGCAGACGATACACAACTATATTTAAAGATCCGCTCTCTAGAGGACATCAAATCTCTCAACTCAACACTACAAAAAACTCAAACCTGGCTGGCCGAAAACCATCTGAAACTAAGCACCCTCAAAACTGAATTCCTCCTAATTGCACCTCCCAACCAATCTACCATCATTCAAGAATGGATGAAACATCTAACAGCACTCAACTGCCAACCTCTTATTGTCGACTCTGCGAAATCGCTGGGATTAACTCTTGACCGAAATCTAAACATGCAGAAACATATTAGCGCCGCAACAAAAGGAGCAAATTTTCAGATGAACACCTTGAGAAAATTAAAACCCTTCCTTCCCGCAAATGACTTCAAATTGGTAGTTCAAGCACTAGTAATCCCAAGAGTGGAATATGGAAGTGTCTCTCTCTTTGCGGTCTTCCCAGATCGACGATGGCTCCTCTAAGAGCATCAATCAACGCAGCAGCCAGACTCATCACAGGCTCTAAAAGAAACCTTCACATCTCCCCTGACATTAGAGCTCTCAACTGGCTACCTTTCAAAGCCAGAATTCACCTAAAAATCGCATGCATGACTCACAAGGCCATACATCACAACACTCCGAGCTACCTGGCTCAGAAATTGTTGCCTTCCTGTGATAACAGATCCTCCAGGAGCTCCAGTAACCTTCTACTGAAACCACAATGATTTGCCAAGAAGAAAACATACAACTGTGCCTTCTCGTGGATTGCTCCCAGGATTTGGAATGCACTGCCCCCAGTAACCAGACTGAATCCCTCTACTGCATCTTTCAAAAAAGAAGTGAAATCTCTTCTCATGTCCAAATCACATGAACTATGTAGATAACTCGTAATATGACTGTTGGCTTGTATGGTGCATATCTACATTTCTCAAGGCTTTCTCTATTTCAAATGTCTCCCCTTGTAAAGCGCTCTGATACCTGTAAGGGTCTTGTTCGCGCTATGTAAAACCTTCAAAATAAATAAATAAATGTTGAGTTGGCAGTTTAAAAGCTGCCTTACTAGGCTCTTGTGACAGACCTAGAGCAATGTCTTCACCTTGTTACTGCAGTGGTGATACAATAAGTGCTGCAGTCTACTGGTGACATTTAACTTACAGGCCCTGGGTGATGCCTGCTTGTCCCACTCTTATTGTGCTGTCAATTGAACTTTTGGCATGCTAGGTTAGGCCCCAGGCCAGAGATTGCAGTTTTAAGTTAGATGGCAGAATAGACGATTCATTCTCTCTTTATGTGGATGTCAACCTCTTGTACACTCTTTCATGTGTATGGGGATTACTCCGGCTGCCAGATTAAATCCATTGGCCTAAACATAAACAGCGAGAGCACATATAAGCTTTGACATCACAAAGTATCAAGCCAACTGGGCATGCCTGACGATTGAGATAACGAGAAATAACATGGCCATAATCTTGATGTTGTGTTTTGTAGATTTTCAGACAGATGCAAAACAGTGATGCAAACTACTTCTTTCATGCATAGGGAGGACAAACATTTATAAAACGAGAACCCTTCCTAAACAACTGTACTGTTTGTGGTAAAAAAAAAAAAAAAAAAAAAACATATGTATCATGCATTCTGAAGATTGGAAGGTGAATTGCGCTCTCTACTGTGGGATGGTAGGAACTGTAGGATAGCATTAGAAACACTTTCTAGAACAAGCTATATGGGAGTCATTATGTTAACCAGCAAATTAATGTATTGCTGGGTTTCCCAAATTCTTATTCTAAATGACTTGAGTCCATGCACCAAGTGGAGACTCGTCAATACACCTAGAGATAGTGACAATGAGAGGCCTGGATCAAAGGTTCAACATTACTCAGGTGGAAAGGAAATATATCATACAGGAAACTTCCTTATGGACAGGCCCTCTGTTGAAGCAAGTGGCAAAGCGGAAAGTGTTCAAAAGATAGGACACTTTGTATTTCTACAGTAAGAGACATAGTGGGTGAAAATAAGACACTCATTCAAATGCAAGTGAGATTTCCAAGAAGCCAGCTACTCGCTGGATTTCTCTAATTTTCCAGTTCTGGCTTCTCTGTAGGATAGAGTCTTAATCGAAAGATTGGTAAAAGGAGCAGTCTTGGCTATTCATAAAAACCTTAATAATAATGCACCCGACTATGTGCCTTTGTCTCCTCTTCCATCCTTTTCTTTCTCTATCTTTCTACCTTATACTGTCTCTTACCTACTATCGCTATATTCCATATGCAATACATGGACATAATTTACTTATAAGTTAATCGTCAAACTGTGAAGATACTTCAGTCGCCATCTGGAACTAGTTAAACTCACCCATCAATGGACGGGTAATGAAACTATACTTTTGCAATGTTACCATATTTCACATGTATGTACTTGTTCTATTGTTCGCACTTTATGAAAATCAATAAATTATTATGAAATCAAAATAATGCACCTCACTGTCTGCATCATCTTAGAAGCATGTTGGAAAGGGATGTTGGCCCCTTTGAAGACATTGATTGTGTTGGTGCCCCCGAGAGAACAGCAATAAAAGGCAGACCTGAGATTAATTCTATCAATTAATTTGCATAAAGTCTATCATCATAGGTGTATGTTACTTAAGATGTGCTAAGTGGCAGATGCAAAGTGCCTGAAGGGGGTTGCAAACACAAGGAGATGATGGACGGAGCGCTGAAACTTTTCAGACACTCACCCCCAGTCACAGATCTGGGTTGTATCCATCATCATTCTTTAGCTCACTTCGCCACCTCAGTTTAGACCCAGCTATATGCAAATCAGTCTTGACCCTGTGCCTCATGGGAACAGTCCAGCCCGAACTGCCAAGCCAGGTCTTCCCTGAACCTGAAACAAGCAACCTGGGACGGGTTTCTGGGTAACACCCTTCATCAGCCAGGCTATCTTGAATCGAGTGGCAAAGTGAGCAAGGGACCCACGTCTGGGCATACCCTGCCAATTTAGGGCGAACAAAGCAAACACAAGGAGATGATGGACGGAGCACTGAAACTTTTCAGACACTCACCCTCAGTCACAGAACTGGATTGAATCCATCATCATTCTTTAGCTCACTTCGCCACCTCAGTTCATGGTGAGCAAAAAAACGATGGATTTATGCCCAAATCTCTGTACTGGGGTGAATGTATGACATTGTTCTGCATTCTGTCCATCACTTGTTTTTTTTGCATTCGTCACCCCGAGTGGGATGGGTATGCCCAGACGTGGGTCCCGTGCTCTCCATGCCACTGGAGTCAAGCTATCCTTGCTGATGAGGGGTGAAACCCTCAAACCGGTCCTAGGATGCTTGTTTCCAGTCCAGGGAGGACCTGGCCTGGCAGTTCGGGCTGGACTGTTCCCATTGGGCACAGGGTCAAGACTGATTTGCATATGGCTGGGTTCAAACTGGAATGGCATGGTGAGCAAAAAAACGATGGATTTATGCCCAGATCTCTTTACTGGGGTGAATGTATGACATTGTTCTGCATTCTGTCCATCAATTGTTCTTTTTGCCTTTGAAAAGGGTTGCAACTTCATTCTTACTATATGGGGATTGTAAGGTGATCCAGGTTTTCTGGAAAGAAATAGGCATGCTCTCTGAGGTTTCGGTGCAGAGGTCCCATTGACATCACAATTTGCGATCTTATGCATCTTGAAGGATGTCGGCAGTGGTGTGTTAAACCACTCGACTTGTTTTTTTTTTGACAGCCATCTTGGTAAGCAGTCTAGTGTTTATGGAAGCTTGCCATAAGAACAAGGGTGCAGCGAGCCCACGCTGCTGGTGTGCCAAAGGCAAGCCCATCTGCGCCCATCCGTGCCTAGACGTGCCAGGGGCCAAAGCCCCTGATCTCTTCAGGTCAGCCCGACCTTTTATACTAAACACAATTTACTGAACGTGCGCCCTGTCCTTCCTAAAGCCTGCCATGGGTGCATAAACCTTGAGGACATGGACGCTAGGTGTAGCCATTGCGATTATCTGCTCCCTACCTCCAAGCCAATGATAATTAGAAGCAGTTCTACAATACCAATGTACCACTCATTGAATCTTTTTTCTCTTAACTGTAGGTTGCTAGTCAAGCATAAAGTTGAAATGTATGATTTTCTCGAGGAACTTAGGGCCTGATTACGATGGCAGTCTCACCGCCATTGGTGACTGAACCACCGCCCGCCACATTACGATGGCGGGCGGTGTGTTGGCGGTCGGAAAGACCAACTGCCGCGCATCCGAAGGGCTCCTTGAACCCACCTGTGCGACAGAGGGGCTCGTGATCCCTACAATGGTGGCAGTGCCTACCAGGCACCGCCGTAGGGATTACGATGTCCCTTTCAGCCCGCCTGTTCATGGAGGTTAACCCACCATGAACAGGCAGGCGGAAAGGGACTTTGGGGGCCTGTAGCAGGCCCCCCTTCCCCTGGCCCTCAGCTGTGGCCACTGGGGGGGCACATATGGTGCCCCCCTACATATCCCTGCACCATGTGGCAGGCACCGCATGGTGCCTGCCACATAGTGCAGGGATATGTAAAGTGTCCCTTTTTTGCATTGCGGCGGGTGCTGCAGCCAGCAGCACCCGCCGCAATGGAAAATAAAGGCATTGCGACCGCCGTGTTGGCGGTCGAATCGTAATGCCTACTGCGGGACCACCGACAGCCTGTCGGGTGGTCCCAATCCCGATAGGGTGGCAGGCAGAAGTAAGTCCGCCTGCCATCGTAATCGGGCCCTTTGTCCAGATGCAGTGTTAAGTCCGCCTGCCATCGTAATCGGGCCCTTTGTCCAGATGCAGTCTTTTGACTGAAACATGGCTTAATGATGACTCCTCTCCTGTCATATTGCCAGCCATCCCGCAAGGTTATTCGATTGTTAGGCAAGATAGACCGTTACGAAGAGGGGTGGACTGCCATAATTTTTAAAAGAGTGCTCAAATGTTCCTTTTCTGAAATCTCTATTGAAAACTGTGAAGCCTCCTTCTTCTATCTGACTCTTTCAAAAAACTTTGTGTCAGGAGTCCTTATCTATCGTCCTCCAGGGCCAATAATATCTTCTCCACCTTACTTTAGCCTTGCGCTACTCTAATTTTATGATGTTAGGTGACTTTAATATTCACCTTGATGCTATTAACTGTCAAGCTGCTAAAACACTAGTTGGTGATCTGGAGAGCCTACAGCTTCTCCAGCAAGTTTCTACCCCCATGCACAGATTGAGTCAAATTGAAATCTGTACGCCTATTCCATTGGTTTGGCCAGACCCCCTAGCCATACGTATAAACCCATGTTATGTTTGGATGCCAGTGATCCCTTCCCCCATTTGGGCTCGGAAGTGGTCCAAAGTTACCCCAGAGAGGTTATATTATGTTTTGAAAAATCAAAGTTTGATTCTGGACCACAATGTGAGTGAAGCAAGCACTCAATTGTACAGCTGGCTTAGAGAAGCTATTGACCAGATTGCCTCTCTGGTTAAACAAGTTGTATGGAGACAAAAGCCCTCACCAGGGTGGTTCAACGATGAACTCTGTTAGGTTCTGAGTTAGATCCTGTGGTATGAACCACCCTGACGATAGTCATCATGGTGGAATGTAGAATGCTGGGGGGTCGGTCGCACAATTACTTGTTTAATAAACCCTGGAAATTTACTGTGTTGGTTGTCATCTCTGGACTTTTTAGACGAGCAGAGACGGACCAGGGACCGGCAGAGCAGATGTGATTCGAGGGTCTAATTTTCGCCCTCATCTGGAAAGTGAAGCGCTGGGAAGGTTGGCGTTTTGCTGGAGAAGCTGGTGTGTTGGGGTTTGCTGGAGCTAAAGCAGCTACTTAGTGGTGGGGTCGCAGGAGCCATTTCCCATCTTTTTGGAGGCAGAGACTGACGCTGATGAGGGCTGTGACGTCATTGGGGTCCAAGCACAGTGAAGTCAGTGGTTTCTTGGCAACCATCACATGAACGTACGTCTTCTGGAGTCAGCATGGCGTTCTGACATTGCCTGGCCTGCAACGCATGTAGCAGAGTTCTCTGTTGCCTGTCAACCATTGCGCCGGATGCAGGTCGGAAGCCAGCCACATTATCTTCGGAACGACTGATTTCAGCAGAGTTCCAGTGTGTGAGCTCGCAAAAAGTAAAGTTTTGCGTATCGGTGATTCGCACACCTTGGGCCAGCAGCAAGTGAGTCTTCATGAACCATACCTGGACATTGTGAGTACTCTTTTCCTTGATTCAAGAATGTGTTACTCTCGCCGGTGGTTTGCACACCGCATACAGGTTACATTAGTGCGTGTATGTGTCGGTGAAGCGCACGCCTTAAAGTGATGTGTCGACGCCTACTCTTTTAGTGTCTGTCCAGTGTTAATGTAAAAGACTTTTTTTTCTTTCCCATTGTGCATTTAGTTCTGCAGCTGATCTCATTGTTAACAAATGTTACTCAGAAGGCTTATCCTGAGTAAAATAGTGTGTACATAGTTCATGATTTCAATCAACATTGTACTGTCATTGTGTTCTATTGCATGGCAGCATTGTATGTAATGTCACATTGGTGAATGCTCAATTTAGTGTGCAAATTGTGCGGATACATTTTACTTTAACGCAGTTGCTGTCGTTACTGTAAGCATTCAGGAATGCAGCAATCCGTGCTACCACCTACACCTTTTATATCCACTCAGGGCAATCCACCAATCAAATGGGAAGCCTGGTTGGAAGGGTTTGAGTCCTATTTAGAAGCCATAGAAGGGGATGTCTTTACCCAAAAGAAGAAATTAGCTCTGTTGCAGCATTCCTTGGGCACCAAGTTTCTGAAGCACTTACCAGTAGTGGTATTGATGGGGGAAGGGGATGCTGTTTATGATTATGTTTCAGCTATTAAAATGTTGGATTTGTGATTCAAGAAGTGCAACACCAAAATGGAAGGACACAAGTTCTACATAAGGAAGCAACTTCCAGGGGAAACAGTGAAAATTATATGAGTGACCTCAGAGTGTTAGCTGCATCTTGTGATTACAAGACTTTTGAGGACGAGATGTTGAGAAATCAATTAGGGAAAAAGACCAACAGCAAGAAAGTGCAAGAAAAACTTTTGACACCAGAGAACCTGACCTTGGATGAAGCGTTGCAAATTGCAAAAGGTGTGGAGTCAACTGCAAAGTACATGGATCAGATGGCTTTGGAGACACGTGTCCATGCTGTTGTTTTTGACAATGCATTGAAGAAAGGGGAGAAGAAAATGGACATTAGACAAAAAAACACTTTAGAATGTTATAGGTGTGGTAGCAAAAACCATTTAGGCAATGCTTCGTCATGTCCGGCTGTGGACAAAGTATGCGCAAAGTGTTAAAAAGAAGCGGCATTTTGCTAAGGTATGCAAAACGTGTTTTTTATGTGGAGTGTGCATCTGAAGGTAGTTTCGGGTCTGACTTTGAGGAGGGTAATGATGTTGTCATGATGATCTCCCATTCAACTTAAGTAGAGGGACTTAGGCAGAATGAGGTATTAAAGTTGGATACCATGAGTGTCAAAAGACCAGTCTGTCAGATTGAGGTTTCTGGCATTTCAATTTCCATGTTGGCAGATTCAGGGTCATTTTTTACCCTCATTGGTCATGAAGAGTGGTGCAAATTTGACAATATTCCATTGAAGAAGTCACAGGTCAAGCCAACTGCATATGAGGGTAAGCCAGTGGAGGTGTTGGGAGAATTTGATAGTGTCTTGAGATTTAAGGGGCATAGCACACCTGCCACGATTTACGTAGCAAGGGATGGGTCTTGTTTGTTAGGGTGGTTGGAACAGAGGAATCTAGGCATCATTCTGCCTCCTAACAGTGCAGAGGAAGTGTTGTTGAAGGATGAGTGCAAATCTGTGTGGGTGGTTGAGGTAGAGAGTTGGAAGGCATCTTTTCCCGAAGTCTTTAGCAAAAAGTTGGGCCGGATCAAGGGTTTTTCTCACTGCATAATATTGAAGGAGGGAGTCCAGCACGTAGTGCACAAACCCAGATGTGTACCTTTTGCCATGAGGAACGAATTGAATATGGAACTGGCATACTTGTGTCAACAAGATATTATTGAGCCTATTTAGAGCTCAGAATGATTGTCCTCGGTGGTATTGGCCAGGAAAGCCAATGGTACACTCAGAATGTGCATACATTTGAGTGATCAGAATGAAAGGATTTGGGTAGATAGGCCTCCCTTGCCCAATATTACTGAAATGTTGGGTTCGATTAAGGGGGCCAAAGTCTTTCCACTTTGGACATGTCGTCTGCCTACCACCAGATCACTTTGCACTAACAAAGCCGCCATTTGACATAATTTATTACTCCATCTGGGGCTTATAGATTTAAAAGGATGCCATTTAGGGTGGCCTCTGCTGTATTTCAGAGGGTTGTGGAGGCTATGTTCACTGATGTTTTGCATGTGAGATGCTTTCAGGACAACATTTTGATGTATGGAAAACAACAGCAGTCCCATGATAAGACGTTAGTGGAAGTGTTGCTCATTTTAACAGAAAGGGGTGTTACGTTGAAGGTGGAAAAGTACAGGTTTGCTGTGGACACAGTGGATTATTTGGGTCACAAACTGTCGCCTCTTGGAGTGGAACCAAGAGAGGATTTGGCTAGGGCCTTTAAGGAATTTCCAGCTCCACAGAATAAGGATCAATTACGATAATATTTTGGGATGTTGGAGTTTTATGCTTGGTTCATTCCAAACTGTAGTAACATGAGAGTCCTGATGAGGAAAAGTCAACAGTTTGTGTGGGTTACGGAGCAGGCACAGGAGTTTCAAGATGTCAATCATGAATTAGGAAATGCTATTCCTCTTCAGCCTTTTGACACCAATGATACGTCTATTGTGGTTACTGACGCCAGTCAGCACGGTTTGGGTGCAGTTCTTTTACAGAAAAGGGAAGTCAAGGAGGAAGTGGTAGCTTTCGCTTCAAGAGCATTGTGGGGTGCTGAATCTACGTACTCTGTAATCGAGCGAGAAGCTTTAGCCTGCTGGTGGGGGGTGGACAATTTTAGGAACTACTTGTGGGGTTCTGAGTTTGTTATCCGTATGGACCACAAGCCGTTGCTGAATGTATTTACCACCAAGAGGGCAGGCAGGGCCACTCCTCGCATTGTCAACTGGCATTACAGAATGATGGAGTACCAGTTCAGACTGGAATACATTCCTGGTTCGAAAAATATTTCTGCCTACTGCTTGTCGAGATTACCACTTAGGAACGAGGGAGTGGAATGTGGTGAAGATGATATGATAACATCTTTAGAAGAGGCTGGTTTTGGGTGCATTGCTGAGGAGGAATGGAAAGAGACTATTTAGGAGGACGAGGCAATGCAAGAGGCAGTTGGTATGTTGGGCAAAGGATGGATGCCCAAAGGTTCAGGAGCAATGGTGAACTCGTTTAAACATGTATTCTCTAAATTGAGTTTGAAGGATGGGGTGATGATAAGAACAGATTTGTTGGTAGTCCCGTTGAAAATGCAGTCTAAGATTTTGGCTTTGTCTCATGAGGAACATGTGGGCATGAGAGCCATGATGAGGAGGATCAGGGAGATATTCTAGTGGCGGGTAATCGATTGTGCAGTCGGGCACTATGTCAGGGATTGTGTGGCTTTTGCAGTGAGTGACAAGTCCGAAGTGACCTTTCCCAGCCCGGTGGAAGTTATACCGGTTCCAGAGAAACCCTGGTTTAAGTTGGGCTGCACATCATAAGACCCATGTATGTTCTGAATGAACGGAATAGGTATGGGTTGGTACTAGTGGATTATGGCACACAGTGGCCTGAGGTGCAGTTTGTGAAGTCAACCTACACAGAGGAGATGTTGGTGTTTTTGCAGTCCTTGTTCATCAGAGAGGGAGCCCCAGTTGAGTTTGTCACGGGCAATGGAGTGCAGTTTACGTGCAAGTAATTTCAGAGATTCATGTGTCACTGGGGAATAAAGCACATCACAACATCTCTTTATCATCCTTGCATTAATGGCCTTGTGGAGCGCTGTAACAGTGTCATCGAGGATAGTATTCAATTATCTGTGACTAGTGGTTCAAATGGGGAGAAAGACTTTAAGGATTTATTGTGGGCTTTACGTGCCACTCCGAATGCCGCCCCCAATATTTCACCTTTTGCCCTGTTAAAAGCCAGGATGGCAGCCACCAAACTAGTCAGAGCTTGGATGAGTGACTTGAGAGTGTCAGGTGAAAAACTGGAACAGGTGAAGGACAGTTATGTGACGGCTAAAGGGAAATATATAGGCATAAAACCCTAGAAGGGAAGACATCAATCAATTTTTATGAAAGGAGATTGGGTAAAAGTAAGGTTACCTGGGATTGTGTCCAAGGCTCATTCCAAATTCTCGCAGCCTATGGAAACTGTGACGGCTAAGGAGAGAGTAGTGAAGCTCAGTGATGGAAAATGGTGGAAGAAAGAGATTTTCCAAACAGAGAGAAAAGGGGAATATTAGGAGTGAACAGATGGAGAGTGAACGGGATAAAGATGGTTTGGGTGATCATCTGGACCAAGAACAGTCTGGTATAGGAAGGTCTGTGAGAATAAAGAAAAACCCGCACAATTTAGAGGTTACGTAGATCTTCTTTTTTGGCTGTGGGTATTCTCTATTTATTTTTGTCAATGTTTCATAACTGTTTATCATGTAATTGTGGGAGCCTGCTTAGGGTATGACTACTCATATCCTATTTAGGTTTCTGTAAATATTATATATATTTTTTGCATCAGATGGTATGTACTCTGATGTAAGTTTATTCATAGTTGAATAAGTGCCCCTCCGTAGTGCTTTACAAATGTTAATGTTTTGTTCATAAAGGGAAAGATGTGTTAGGTTCCGAGTTAGATCCCGGGGCATGAACCACAGTGACGATAGTCGTCATGGTGGAATGTAGAATGTTGGGGGAGAAATCAGTTGCTGGCTGCCGTTTGCTTTGTCAGTCGCACCAGTACTTGTTTAGTAAACCCTAGAAATTTACAGTGTTGGTTGTCATCTTTGGATTTTTAAACTCCTGGTCTCAAAAAGAAATGTAAAAAGCTTGAGCGCTTTTGGTGTAAAATCTATGACCCTTGTTGTAAGGTGGATTATAAAATGGCATTAAAAGTTTACCACCAGCTTATTTCTCATTCCCAGCAAGCATACTATTCACAGAGTATTTTAGCCACTAAACTCTTCACGCCAAATCTTTCAGATTGTTAAAACTCTCACGTCATTATTCTCTGTCTCTCCTTATTTCCGTTCTGAAGAAAGCAGCACTGTAGAAGCCTCTTTTTTCACTGAAAAAGTAGAGAAAATATAGATCTTTCCAGTAGAAGCTAGAAGTCACCCGCAGTTGGAGATGTGGTTTGATGCTTCAGCCAATAATATTAAGCTCCAACAATTCTGTCCAATTTCTTCTATGGCACTGACCTCCCTCTGTTCTGTCATCAAATCCGGCTCTCCAGTGCATTTGATCTCTCCCGCCAACCTGCAACAGGGATGCGAGATTATTCAACCTGCTTTGTGTGAATTAATTAATCTCTCCCTGTCATCAGTCTGTGTTCCCCAACAGTGGAAACATGCCATGGTGGTCCCACTGTTAAAAAAACAAACAAAAAAAAACTCTGCTGGATCCATCTATACTGGAAAACTATCGGCGCATATCACTGCTGTCTCTTATTACCAAGTTAGCAGAAAAACACGTGAATAGACAACTTTCCAGCTTTCTGGAGGACAGCAAGCTTCTGCATAGTACGCAATAAGGCTTTCGTTCCCTTTTATAGCACTGAATCAGCCTGCGAGGCGGATTATGGACGAGAGCGACACTGCAGCTATTCTTATGCTTGAACTCAGTGCCGTGTCCGATACTGTATCCCACAATATTCTGGTCAAGCGGATCCAGAACAGTGGCATTCGCAACAAAGAGCTGCACTAGTTGACCTCATTTCTGCAGGGATGTACTTTTCAGGTTTCACAAAAACCATTTCAATCAATGATCCATTCTCTGCAGCAGGGAGTGCCACAGGGTGTTATGCAATGGGCTGTTGCACAACCAGCGGCGTCCTCATCCACACCGCTGCAGGCTGTTGGGCAGCCTGCGGCATCCTCCTCCACCCCTTCGCGGGCGGCGATTCAGCCTGCTACACCTTATGTCTTCACTCAGATGCATCGCGGTCTCCTGTGGGGCCCGCTATTGTTCTTAGAACATCACGGGTACGCCCTGTGATGCTCTCATACGTACTGCAGCTGACCGCGGTTCTGCCCATGATGTCTTTTCCCCTGCGGACACGCCGCAGAGCCATACGGTGGCCTGCTACCAATTATAAAACCTTGTAGTCCTTACCTCGGGTCTGGGGAATACATTTTATAATGTTCTGAATAGCCATTCTTCTACGCGGGGGCCATCTTCCTGCTCGTCTTCTTCCTATGATTCCACAGTCTTACTCCCAGAAGGCTTTGGGAAGGATTTTGTTACACCATTCCAAGATGGCGACCTTTTCTATCTTTTTTTTTACAACTTCTTCCCTATCCAAGGTGGCGACTGCCTACTTCCTATTTTATCACTTCCTGTCTATGGGTATATAAGGGGCTGAATCCTTAATTTCCTTGCGTTGCAACACTCCTTGCTCCTACTGGTGTGTCTTCGCTCCTGATGGTGAATCTTGCTCTGAACTGGTGTTTTTTCCTCCCTGTTGGCGCTTCCTGTTCCCGTTTCCTTGAAGCCTTCTGCCCTTGCCTGAAGTTTCCTGTCTTCTAGCCTGGTTCTTTGCTGATCTCTTCTGGCCCCTTCCCTGGTCTTCTCCTTTCACCTCCTTTTTCGTTTCCTGGAGTCTCCGCCTGCCTTAAGAGTTTTTTTCCCCTTCTGGGTTTTTCCTCTTTGCGACTCCTTCTGGAAGGCACAGTCTGCTCTAGTGTTACTCTGTCAGCAGCACCGTGGTACTGGAAAGGGTCGCCCTTACCTTGGACAGACCAGAACCGTCAAGAACCGAAGTCGGAACCTTTCCAGTGCACCAACGTTGGTAAGAGAAGTTGTTCAAATCGTGACACAGGTCTCTTCATTGAGTCCAACCCTTTTTAATGTTTACTTCAGCCCTCTGGCTGAGGCCTTTGAGCGGTATGGTTTTACTATTACTTCATATGCTGATGACACACAACTGGCCGTCACCATGTCCCAAAATAGTGAGCTCATGACCTCTTCTCTCCCTGTGTATCTGTCAGATGTTGTTACTTGGATGGACCGTAACTGCTTGAAACTGAATGCCGGGAAGACTGAGGTTCTAGTATTTGGCAAGCATCTTAACATCTTGTCCAACGCTTGGTTCTCTACCATCTCCCAAGCCCAAGGTTAAGAAACTGGGCATCTGGTTTGATGATAAACTTTCCTTTGATGCCCAGATTAATGCCCTTGGTGAAAAGTGTTTTGGGATGTTGAGATATCTGAAAAACATTCTTCATCTCCTCCCTGTTCGCACCCAAAAAACAGTAGTCCAGGCTCTGGTTATATCCAGATCAGACTACTGTAACGTTCTTTACTTGGGTGTTACCCAGTTGCGACTGAATAGGCTGCAACGGGTCGAGAATGTGACAGCTTGGACACTGCTGGGACTCCTGCTTTGAAGAAATTGCATTGGCTGCCGGTGGAACAGACATTTACCTTTAAGGCTTTCTGCTATTGTTACAAGATCCTTTCCTGTCAAAGCCCCACCTATCTACAGTCCATGGTGATTACCTATGTTCCAGTTAGAACTCTGAGGTCGGGTGCTGCTAAAGAGGCCTGTGTTGCTAGATTTAAAAATGCCAGAATTGGTGTTTGTGCTTTGTCAGTTGATACCAAAGATCTGGAACTCGTTGCCATTGAGACTTCGGCTAGCCCCTTCTGAAATGATTTTCTTTTCAAATATGTTTATTAAAGTTTCCAGATAGATTTCACAAACAAAAGAAGTGAACTGATTACAACTTAAGATACAGCACACCATCATATGGTTACACTGCCTCAGTAATAGCAGTCTTATGAAACGTCATCTTTCTAGTATCTTAGTACTTGGATGATCAGCTATATCTTGCTATCAATTATTGGCTATAGGATGAGACAATCTAGTGAAAAATAGCAGAAAGAGGAACAGATAGCGAGAAGAGGTAAAGGGAAAGTGGGTGGGGGTGCCTCAGGAGAAGGGTCCCAATCCTTTCCATTGAGGATTAAGAGCTGGTTATCGGGCTTTCTATAACATCGTGATGGGGAGTGTCTTGGGTGGTTTCCATAGACTGGGTTCATGGGGCGTCTTCAAATAATTGAAGGGCTCGAAGTTTAGGTGGGGAGAAGCATAGATGCTCCAATTTAGAGAAGTGATCCAGCAAGGGTTGCCATGTGGCTGTGAATTTAGGTTTGGTGTGTGTCATCCGGGATGTAAGAAGCTCCATTGCCATGGTGTGCCAGAGCCGCATGAACCACAAAGCAATGGGCGGCGCACTGGGCTTTTTCCAATTAAGGGCTATTAGTTGTTTGGTCACTGCAATCATGTGCGAAATGAGGCGCCAATCTGCATGAGTCATAGCTAGGTGTGTCAAAGGCCTAATCCCTAGGATAGTGACAATGGGGGTGTTGGATATAGGAAAGCCTACAGTGTCCTTGATGTGGCTTAAGACCTCCTTCCAGAACAGGGTTAAAAGTGGGCAAGTCCACCAGATATGTAAGAAGCTCCCTTCCACAGCCTGACAGCGCCAGGAGTTAAGTGAAGAAGTGGGATACATCTTGTGTAGGCGTTGAGGGGTAGAGTACCATTGTGTCATGAGTTTATACGCGATTTCCCGCCGAGGGAGGCTATTGTATATTTTCAGTATCTCGCACCAAAATCGCTCCCATTGCTTCGAGGTAATCTCCTCTGCTAGGTCTGCCTGCCATAGTACTTGGTATGTGTGGGGCCTGGTCGGCGTGGAGTGCTGTAGTACCTGATAGGTGCGGGAGATTAGGCCCCGCGAGCCGTCGTATGAGCGCACCAGCGTGTCAAAGGGTGTGAGAGGCCGAGTCGCCCCTTGAGTGTTTAGTGGTGTGTGTAGCCAGTGACGAAGCTGATAGTATTGTAGCCGAGCCTCCTCAGGGAGACGATATTCTTTTTTACACTGGTCAAAGGTTTTAAGCTTATCTCCTTCAAAGAGATCCCCAACTGTATGGCATTCTCCCTCCCTCCAAGCCAGAAAGGACTGTGGCTGTAGGGCTGGGGGGAAATCTGGTTTGCTCGCCACCGGTATGTTGGGGGATGGAAAAGAGGTGAGACCCCTGGAGATTGCGAGCCTATCCCAAATGTCCAGCACTTTCTTCATAGGTGTCGCTATATAGGCACTCCGAGGGCGAGAGCCCCGCGGGAGCCAAGCTAGGTTCCAGAGTGGTCTACAGGCCACTGCCCGATCCATATGGAACCAATGCTTCTCGCTTTCGTGAACCACCCATTCCGAGATGTACTGGAGATGTGAGACCCAGTAGTACTCTAGGAGATTAGGCATGCTAGTCCCCCTCTAACTTTGTTTGAAAATCTCAGCCGCTTCCCTCCCCATATGAAATTAGTGAAGTCCTGTTGCAGGCTTTGTATTGCAGCGTGCGGTATCGGTGTGGGAAGTGTTTGAAACGGGTACAGGACTTTTGGCAAGTTGGGCATCTTAATTGCATTAATCCACCCCATCCAGGAGAGCGGGAGAGACCTCCAAACACGGAGGTCTTCAAGTACAGTTCTCCTACATTCTAGCCAATTCGCCTGCGTCCATGTTGATAGGGAGGGAGTCAAGCTTAATCCGAGATAACGAATCGAGTGTGGCGCCCATTGAAAGGGGGTGAGGGTTTGCAGCTCCAGGACGTCTTCTCTCGGGACAGTCAGGTTCAACACCCATGATTTGGTCAGATAAATTTTTAGGCCTGAGGCTGCTTCAAATGCTCTAAGAAGTGGTATCAGCGCCGGAAGCGAGGTCCTGGGCGCCGTCACAGTGGATGAGAGGTCGTCTGCGAACAGCGCAATTTTATGCTCAATACCCCCGAAGGAGATGCCCCAGATATCTGCTGATTGACATATTGCTAGCGCTAGCGGCTCAATCGCAAGGGCAAAGAGTAAGGGGGAGAGCGGACAGCCCTGCCTGGTGCCTCGGCGTATGTGTATTGAGCGTGTTAGCTGACCATTGACCCTAACCTGCGCCTGAGGGGTGGCGTATGATGCCATGAGTCTAGAGACCATTATCAGCCCTAGTCCTATTTTCTGGACAATTGCCCATAAAAAGACCCAGTCCACCCGGTTGAATGCTTTTTCAGCATCGAGTGATAATAAACAGGCGGGGATGTCCCGACGGTGTACCTTTTCCACCAAATGAGCCAGCCGACGCACATTATCTGCTCCCTGGCGGCTAATGAACCCTACCTGGTCTGGGTCGATTAGTCCGGGCAGGTATGGCTTGAGTCGGTTAGCCAGTATCTTTGTATAGATTTTGGCGTCTGTGTTGAGGAGTGCGATAGGACGGTATGACGAATACAATGTACGGTCCTTGCCTGACTTAGGGATGAGGGCAATTTCCTCCATCGCCATGGTGGGAATACTGAAATGATTTTCAGAAAAAAGTTGAAAACCTGGCTTTTTGGATCTGCTTAAACTTCTTCTAGTCTGTGAGCCAGCATCCTAGCGCTGGGATACTTCATAAGAAGTAGCCATGAGCTTTACAAGTTATATTAATATTTGACCTGACCAGAAATAAGCTCATCCTTTATTCCCTGGGCTTAATGATTGCGAAAAGAGATATTGCAAGAGATTGGTGTACAGGAAGAACCCAGTGCATGGAGGCTACAAGGAAAGGGATGGCCCCAAAGAATTTAGAAATGGAGGAGCTTTTATAGGCTTAAAGACATCAAGAATAATTTACCTTAAGAACTTTCAGTGAAGTGATGTTATATATGGGCAAATATTTGTCACTGGCCTGGAACGATAGGTTGCTTGGCCTGGGGCTTTAGGCTATCTCATCACCAACACTTACTCACTGTTCTGTATTGGAAAGTGCTTCAATTTGTTAGTTTTGCTGTTTTTATTGTATGCAAAAACAAAATTAAAATTGTTTTAATATAAAAAAGAAACCTGTACTTAAGAGATTGTGACTCAGAGTATACTTGATGCAGAGAAAATGAAGAAATGATGCAAAAGTAAGTTGTTACAGGGGTGCAGAGGTGATGGGAGTATTTATGTGAGACAGATCTTAAATTTGACAATTACCAGTCTTGTAGAAAAGTGGTTCTTAACTTCTGTGGACCCCCACTTAATCATTACTGGAACCTGGGGACCCCCCGCGAATCTTTATTGGACTCCGGGGACCCTGGTGTAAGTATTTTCGATGATTTTAACTGCAAAACGATACACAAAAGATACAGAAATAAGCATTCATCGAACAAATATTTTATTTATTTTACAAACAAATATATTAAAAAATCAACATTTTAATTTTAATTTACAAGAAGTGTTCAAGTATAATCCTATAGATGTCATCAAGCTCTGTTAAGAGTTGTTTATAGACTGCAGTGGTTTTTAATGTTGCCTTCACCCTTACAGAATGTTGTTGAGTCTTATGGAGGAAAAGGTGGGTTGTACCAGTATATTTCAGTGGGAACTATAGTAAAACATATTGGATTGTATGTTTCAGTTATGCGGCCATTGCCATCTGTGGATATGTTTATGACCAGAAACAAGAGGAAATCCAGAAACATTGTCCCTATGTACCCACAGGAGGGTTTTATGTGGTCCCCGGAAGAGGTCATAAACTCGCAGCCAGGGCCAATCCAGATTCACCAACCAATCCTAAGGGGTCGACTGGCGCTGAGGGCGAACCTGTCGGTAAAGCCCCAGGCGAAAACCCTCTCAAACCCGAGGGTGCTCCAGAGGGGTTCATCCTCCCAAAAATTAGGCTCATTGCCTAATAATACTCTTGGAGTTGGATGGGGGTCGCTCCAGCTCCAGGGAATTTGGTAAAGAGAGGAGCGGACCCAGTTTCTGATGCCAGCTGCACAGGGACCACCTGCGAGTGAGGTCGGGACTTGTGTCATTGCTCCCTGGCATCGTCTAAGAATGTGAGCGACGAGAAGAAGTCGAAGAGTGCTTTGACTTCTTGGGCTTTATCTTGTGGGACTTACCAGAAGAAGTCTTGGAGCGGGATGAGGACCAAAGCGAGTGACTATGGGAGCTGTCCCAAGACCTCCCATGCGAATGGGACCTGATCTGGCACAGAGTTGAATGACGAGCGGCCAAGACGAGGGGCTTCATGGCTCACTCCCGAATGGGGCACATGACACGGAGTCGTGGTCCCTCTCCAGGCACCACAGACATACCAAGTGGGGATCCGGCACCGACAAAAGTCGATGACTGGAGTCACTAAGTTTGAACCTGGTGGATTTCTTCAGGGACATCTCCGAAAAGAGTTGGAAAAAAGAGGGCGCAATAGACTTCGACAAATAGTCGAAAGAAGTCAATTAGAAAGTGACTAAGGGGAGCTTGAATCAGATCTGCGCTGATGTCGCGGGAAAGAAGGAACTGAAGTCAGCGCGCTGGGGTGGCGTCTATAAGGCACCGTGCAGGTCATTTCAGGTGTGGAGAATCCAATTACGCCACGCGGAGCCAAACAATGCCACCGCTCACAAGGAGGATTGCTCAAACATTTCTGGATCCAGTCTGACACCTGGTAATATTCTAAGGTAAGGACGCTGCAACGAGATAGAGTCTCTACCAGATAAAGAACAAGGTACTTACCTTTGGTTACACTTTAAGTGGGAACTACAGTAAAACATAAGGGGTGGGCAATTTATATCGCTCGACACCTGAGGCAAGTCGATTAATGTCTGGGGCAAGAAAATTGAATGTCTATTTTATCCGATGGACAACTAGACAGGAAAGCCCCATAAACTGACAGAGCTGTGGAACTTTAGTGCACTCCGGCAATCAGGATGCTTCTGTTTTTACACCTGTCACGCTGCTCCTTCGTGTCAGGAGGTAGTTGCCTACAAGCAAGCTTTTATTGCCTGTTCTATTAGCCCAACTCGCTAGTCCTTTAATTAATGCCCTTTGGCGCCTATCCTCACTTAATTTTCTCCCACTGTGGAACATTAAATGAACCAGGCTTTGGCTGTTTACGATTATTTACAGTACTGAAGTGCCTGACGAGCCCAAGTGTGTTTACGAGGTGACTGGGAGGGAGCCACTGGAAGCCAGAAAAATGTATCACCAAAACTCTTTTGCAAGCACATTTTGTCTTCTTTAGCAAGCTGATAATGCCAATGCACAAACTGGAGTGCCGTAAACCAGCAGGAAGTAGAGGTCTGCAATGAAGCTGAGTTTGAATCAAGTTAATAGTCAGTTCAGACAGCAGAGTAATAATGTACTGTAAGTGCTCGTAAATCCATCACTTTAAAACTGTGCTTTTTACTGCTCTGTCCTGATTACGAAGCTGTTTAAACTGGTGTAAGCTGACATTTGTCAATCTTTCTGTGAAAAAGAGGCTGTGCAGAAAGAGGTGCTGGGTTCCATTAGGCTTCAAATTTTTACCTCTCAGAGATGAAAGATGCTCAAGCTCAACCCTCTGGGAAGTGATGTGGACAACCCACCACCACCCCATAACCCATTGACACGTAGCATTCACAAATGGGAAAAGTCCTCTTTGGCTATTGCAATTAGCTGTAGTTTTCATTTCTAGCAGAGCATATGATCAGTTATAATGAGATGCATAGACAAGACAGTGACAGGTGAAAGTGTCTTGGTCTCCAGATTGGTATTTGACCAAACTATATTGAAACACAGCTGATGCTGTGTTGCGACAAAGCCAGGCACCTGTCTATGGTGACCACAGTTGAGCATAGAAATATCTTTGTTCCTCCACTCTAGTTTGTGTATGTCCCAAGTGCTGCGCTGGACGACTGCTGAGCCTTCAGGCCACAGAGGGGATTGTGCCTCTTTCTGCTTTAGGCTCCACACCATGGCAAGAGAGCAGCGACTGATGAATATCACCCGGATTAAAGGAAATAAATCATAATATCAGAGCTGGAAATGCAGTTCAACGATCAAAGGCTCCAATTATATCAATCATATCCGACTACGCTGTGATTTGTAGAACATTGCTATTATGAAGAGAAGAGGGCTTTAAACAGCCCAGATAGCAGGGTGTCCAACATAGGTCCAGAACGGCCAAATTCAGACCAGATTTTCATGATCATCTCATAAAATAAATGTACCTGCAAGTAATCTCATTGTGCCTCATTTGCATAGTCAGTGGTTATCCTGAAAGTCTGTAATGGATCCTGACCTGTCTTCATGGCCATTCCTGCCACAACTGCCTTGGAACAATTATCCGTCTGCAAGTTCCTTAGATGGTAGTTTCCTTATAACATTTTTGCTGAATGGCCCCTTCTTAGATTGGAAAATGTGTGGCTTCTCTTGATTTCTGAACAGACCTCCGTCTCTCCTCCAGTTATTCCCAAGTTAGATGCATGTTATGCAGACCTTTCAGAGTCAGACAGTCAGTGCATTTAGGGCTCTGCGTGGCTCATGAATGACTTTGCCATTGTTTCAGCTTGTGAGTTGCAGCCTGACAGTAAATATTGCTGTTTCTCAAGCCGAACGATCTCTGACTGCTTCTGTTTAAAATCTCTTCAGGAACCGGCAATGGCAGACTGTAATGCCTTGAGTGGACAGGGTGAGATGTCCCCCGCAAAACCAATCACCTTGAAAAAGAGATGTGTAGAGGTATCTGTGAGGCAGCTGTGTCTATCTGCATGATATATGGGAGGGAAGAGAGTCATTGTATGTGAACGGTGTGTGTGTGTGTCAACACAGGGTGACTTTGGAGAGTGCGGCAGGTGCTGGGAGTCTCTCTGTCTGTCTACAAGGGTTGGGTTTTTGTCTACTAGAGAACTGTGTGTGTCTGTGCATGGACTGTGTATATGCAGGGTGTGTGCGCAGTGTCGCTGCTTCTGTCAGGTAGCGAATGACTTAGGTGAAGGAATCATAGTTGTTTCCCACGCGCTTCAGTTAACACGCTGCTCTAAGTGATCATCATGCAGTACTAGTTTCATATTCGGTCCTGTTCAGAGGCGCATTGCCGTGCCAAATATTTCCGTGGCCCAAGTAACTGATCTTTAGGCTGCATGTGTACCATTGTATTACACTGCTGGGACCCACTGTGCAGCATTTTGGGCACTGTATTAATTGCAGCACTTGAATTTGTCATGGCAGTGTATTTTTGAACATGGGCAAGCATGAAACACTAGCACTACATGATGGTAACTAAGGCTGGCATTGTACTCTGAAATATCTGGGTAGCGCTCCCGGTGTGATATTTAAGCAGTGCCTGTGACAGGATGATAGGCTGAGACTCGAATAAGGTGCAACATCTTGATATCCGCATGCATCCTCCACTATTTTAGCAATACCTCAGGCTTCTGCCGACAGACAACACCTCGCCAACTGTACGGAATTTCTGATATTTTTTGTATTCTCTGCAAAATGGATGTAAATGCCAAAGGGATGCAACTTGCTTTGTGGACAATAGTGTCCAAATAGCAGTACCAGAAGTCAGTTATTCAAGAGCATTTACTGCCATCTTTCAGTACGTTATGGGCAGTGGTTAATTTGTAAAACAATAAGTGCCAGGCTCCTCGTCATCCATTGCTCCTGCCAGCACTGCCAACTACAGTACCAACACAACTACTAACCATCACACTCCTACAAGTATAAAATTCAATACAAGAGTATAGACCTCTCACATCATCTGGAAGGAGGCAAGGTGGTATGGGGAGCTCATGCAGCTGATACACGTCCTTACTGAGATGTGCCCACATAAATTTGCAGAGCCAAGTCACGAGCCTTGGACAATTGGTGGTCAACAACCAGTGCTTAATTTGAACGGATGGTTGTCGGTGGTGCCCACCAGCACTCATCTTAGGGGACCAGCACTTATTTTATGTCATCAGATATTTACAGAGAGCAAGAGACGGAAAACCATATAAAGCGGAAAGAAGGAGGAAGAGAAAGACAAAAAAAGTCACAAATGGACCGAGCCGGAACCTGCAGGATTGAGATAAAGAGGCAGGAATTGTCTGATAGTGTATTAAAGAGGCCTGAGGTGGATTCAAGACTGTGCAGCCTTAGTACTTGGTGCACTGGCTGCAGGCTTCTGAACAGCACATTGGGCACTGGCACTCATTCTTTTACAAATTAAAGGGGGAGGGAATGGGGGAGGGAGAGAGAGACAGAGAGATAATTCATTAAAAGGTTTCATATGTGTAATTATTTCTGCATGTGCATTTGTTATGTTTACTTCCTTACAATGTGCTTTGCATAGTTGTGAGCAGTGTAGTTATTTGCCAGTTTTTGGGGTATATTGAGCTTTGTGCTGTAATGTTATTCCATGCCTGAGGTGCATTGAAGGTGATTACCTTACAGTACCCTTGAGAGGCAGTGTATGTGGTGGGCAACTTACTTGAAAGCTTGGCTGGAGTATATTTGAGCCTGTTTGGGCTGTAGTACTAATGAGGAGATACGAGTAAGTTTTGTAAATTGCATCTGACTTATCTTTTATTGCTATATTTTTTTTGTATGGTTTTCCCATTACAACTCCCACTTTGTGGTGGATATTTCCCATTTTCAAGCCACTTCACTTGCCACTTCAACATTTACATCTAAGGCTCTCACTGAATGGCCCATTAAATTGTGGTATGTGTGGTAACTTCTGATAGCGTATATACAGAAATGAAATAGTTTTGCGGCTAACACCGCTCTCCAGCAGTTTTCTCCAAATAAATTTTAGCAGGTCAAGCCAGCTGAAATTTACCAGGGATTAAGCTGGATTCAAGCTAGCCTGACTGATGAGGGGTGATACCCTGAAACCGGTCCCAGGATGTTTGTTTCCAGTCCGGAGAGGACCTGGCTTGGCAGTTCGGGCTGGACTGTTCCCACGAGGAGCAGGGCCAAGACTGATTTGCATATGGTTGGGTCTAAACTGGGGTGGCATGCTGAGCAAAAGAACGATGGATTTAACCCAAATCTCTTGACAGGGGGTGAATGTTTGATTTGTTCCACATTCTGTCCATCATTTGTGTGTCTTTTGTTTTCTCACCCTAAGTGTGCTGGGTATGTCCAGATGTGGGTCCCGTGCTCACTGTGCCACTGGATTCAAGCTAGCCTGGCTGATGAGGGGTGATACCCCTACTTCGGTACCAAGATGCTTGTTTCTGGTCCCGGGAGGACGTTTCTTGGCAGTTCGGGATGGACTGTTCCCATGAGGAGCAGGGTCGAGAACACCAAAAGAACGATAGCTTTCACCTAGATCTTTTGACTGGGGTTGAATGTTTGATTTGTTCTACATTCCTCCTTATCTTGGCTCGTGTGGACTGCTGTAACTCACTTTATATTGGTCTTCCTTCCTACTTAGTATCTAGGCTGCAGAGCTTACAAAACACTGCTGTTTGCCCGGTACATGACCTCAACAGATGCACGTGATATCCAACCATCTTTGCTCTCTCCTCTGGATCTCCATTCTCAAGTGCAGCAGGTTCAAAGCATTGAACAAAGAAGTCACGAGATACATGACAGCTTTTTAGGCAAGATCTTTTGATTTTAATAAAATTATGTTTGATACACTTATGTTGGCTTTCTGACAGTCCTCTTCTTCCATTGGTCTGTCATTGTGGTATGCATATTTTTCTTCTCCTCACTACAACATGCAGCAGGGGCAGTGGCTCAGCCCACTTCAGCCATTGGCTAACTTCACTGTGTGGGAGGGTGTTCTGCCCTTTCAGAAAGAGCACTCAAAACACAAAGTAGTCCCTTTCAATGCCAGTGACGAATGTGGCAATTTTTTTTTGTTTAGACTAAAAAAATATTTTTACTTTTAGCCTATGTTATTTTTAGACTGGTGAGGGTTTACAGCTTTCCTAACAATAAAGTTTTGCAAATAACGTGCAAAAACAAAACAAACTGGCAAAGACAAAAGGCTGGCGGACAATGCCAGATCTATTGGTTTTTCCAAATGTTTGTTTATCTTGCATTCCACATCCAAGCTTCTTCGTTGCAGTTCTGCCAACATTTTAATTTTAACTATGTTCCGCAGATCTAGACTGGGCGGGCGGGTTTTTACAGTCAATAAGTTTCCTTCCATTTTCCGTGGCATTACTTGACACATGACTTACCTCAAACGTCTGAAAACTCCCCTTTTTGCATAATAACTGCCTTTTCGTACTTCAGCGGCATGTTTGTCACCGCTTCTTAGCCGCGTCTCTTAAATCCACTGAAGGCGTGTGATCCTCTGCCAAGCATCCCTGAGCCTGAAGGGGAGGCGCCGGAGCCTGGGTGAAACATGAGCTCTGCCCTGACGGCGGGCCCGGAGGGAGGAGCAGAGGGCTGGATCCCAAACACGCACACACCTGGGACAGGTAGGCTCCGGCCAGCAGCACTTCCTCTTGTGTGACTGGAAAAAACCTGCAACTTCAAGCAAAACAAACAAAGACCTCGCGTGAGAACCTTCTGTCCGGGAAACCCACCGGGGCTCCTGGAGCAAGGTGCCGGGATGAGCTTCACCAGGCGGAGGGCTTTCTACCGCGAGGAGGTGAACAAGACCGTCTGGGAGTTGCCCAAGCGCTATGCCTCTCTGTGCTCGGTGGGCAGCGGAGCCTACGGCTCTGTCTGGTGAGTGGTTGTTTTCTTGTCTTGGGTTATATAACGCCAGTTCCGAGCAGTGGAGAGGAGCTGGGCAAACGTTGTGGGCATTTCATTTTGGTAGGAAGGAAGATATATATGGAGCTTCCCAGAGCACATGGGCCAAGTGGTTGATCTCAGGGCATATAGGAGTCTTGGAAGTCATTTTGTAAAATATGTAGTTTTATTGAGCTGGCGCGCGCACCAATGGCTGCTAATGGTGATCTCTGCCGTCCCTGCAGTCAGTCGCGTATGAGTGGAGTTCTGCCTGTGTCGTGTCCAGACAGGTCAGGGGAAGCTATAGACAGGTGACGCACCAACACTTCCTGTTTCCAATTCGCACATCTTCCTGTTGATGCAGGGAGCTCCAGGCTTACATATCACAACACCGAGGGATAGACCGACTTTGGGGTGGCCCTTTTCTTAGAAAAAAAACATACCGCCGTTTCTGGTAGAACCAGGAAACGATACATAAATAACAGCTTGTGCGATTCTTTACTACTCCTTTTTAACCTGGCAATGCAACCTCTACCATAACTCTCAATTATTAATCATTTTAAATAACTCTGAAATGCTTTTCACGTGTTTCCAGCTTGTGTGTGTCGCTATTATCTTATATTTCAAAAAGGGGTGGGGAAGCCCAATTTTGATGATCTTCTCTTTTTTCACCTTTCTTGTCCTGAAAATATCAGCCAGGCCGGTAAACTACTAGTCACGTGGCAATCTTTATGTTTGCACCAGTTCACGTGCCTTCTCATTGATAAGAGTCCACACCCTGCTCCCTTAAAGTGGCAGGGTGCACCCATGGCGCATCATACCACGTGGGGCATCTTCAAACACTTTGAGCTTTTTAGCTCCTGGAGCTCGCCCAGCTGTCATGTGCAGACTCTAATACGTGGTAAGAGCCAAACAACAAGCCTCACAATTCAGAATATATTTACTGGCTGGCAGCAGGTGTAGGTTATATATGATATGTTGACCCACCTCCGCCAGACAGCTATAATATATCATTCCCTTCTAGATTTCTTTCTGCTCGGATCAAGCAGACATAGGTGTCCACCATTTACAAATAAGTATCGAATATCAGCCTTCGATTTACTTCAGCCTAATTCAGATTCGTTTTCCTAGACTTTTTGCCATACCCCCTTGCCAAATAAGTAGCTGAACCCAGCATCCACGTGGGCATAAGGAAAAGTAGCACAGCATAACGTGTATTTGTAAAGCGCATGTTTACCCTGAAGGGTATCGTAGCGATGACGTACTATTACTTGTAGTTTGCACCACTCTTTAAGGTTTATAGAGTGTTCATTAGTTTGAGGTTGGTAACGCTGTCATGGCCCATGGGACAAGCGGGCACTCATCGGTGAAGCGGGAACTCATAGTAGTTTGTTTCATCGAGCCAGGATCACTACTAACCCAACCCATGAGGTGCTCCACAATTGTCTAGCTTGATTGTGCAGGGCCTCGACTGCCTCTAGTGAGCGATTGTCAGTGAACTTTTATAACTGATTGCCTATGTTCTATGGAGAGCAAACAAGCAATATGTGCGATGGCCAGGGTTGGCGGGTCCCTGTTAGAGGACCCCACTAGCATTGCTTAATCTTCAGTTCTAGTCAGTCAGTAAAGGGAACATTAGGGAGCAAAAACCAGCAAACCGAGATCCGTCCTGAAAGGGAACGAGGATGCGCTGCCTGCATCTAAACCCATCCTATTCACTGACTTATAGAGAGCATATCATGGGGAAGCAGCAGTCTTCATCGAAGTAATGAAAAACTGAATACAATATCCCAAGATTTCCCTATGGAATTTAATATAAAGTGCCCCCTCCACAAAATTCAGTATGCAATCCCCAGACAATCATCAGCTACCCCCAACAAGACCATGGGTCCTTCATTGTGCCAGAGAATTTTCCAGCACCTCACATTGTAATTCTCCTTACTAGTGCACTGTGCCATCTTCCTTGACCATACAATTCACCCTCCGAGAATTGACAGAAGTGGCAGAACAATATTTTCCATTAATTCCATAGAATGTTGTCCTACACTTTGGTGCGGTAATCAAGTCCGCCGCGTATTCACAAGCCCCAAAGTACATTTCTGTACATACCGTAACCCTTTGCAATGAATGCCACTAGGTATTGCGATAGTGCCACAATATTGCTATGACTGATAGTATTCTGCTGAACGTACAAGATACCTCCATGTCTGTCATTTTCATGAACGCTAAGGCCATTTCCATGCCAACGTGCATTGTGTGTTCATGACAATAGCATCTTGTGTGCGGTTGTCTTGAATACAAAGGATGTGTGTATGTCAAAATTATTACCACGTTAATTCCATGCCACACAATGTTGTCATGAATTCCATGGGATATTCTGACGCTGTGCAGCGCCTGTATACAGATTATTCCGAAACGTGTGCAGTAGACGTGTGGCAGTGCATACACTGGATATTCAGATGCGAGTTGTGCCATAAATATACGGAACACTGACATGCCACTGAATGTTCTGATCAGTGTTTGGGATGCTGCCGAACCACACACTATCTCACATGCACAGCATATTTTCTGTGTAACACATTCTCAAATAAGCCCAAAATGTTGCCTGAACAGATTGACTTGTTATGAAGTCAATAACCTATATTAAATTTGCATACCAGACATTTATTTACAGTAGTATGTAAGATTTTGTCATGTCAAGCCATTTTTTTCATCTGTGCCGATAGGTTTCCACCCTTCACGGCTGGTATGGGCATTCAGGCATTTTCTAGTAGGCTACAAACTGGGGAGCAGATTTTAGGGCTGACAGCCATGATCCAGCCCTCAAAGCACATATGCCCCTCTGTGGCTGAAAGTCCCTGGAGCTTTTTTCTGTGACCGCTTGCTCTTCATTTTCTCATTCTGGCAGCCCTGGTGGTCACAGTCGAGTCCTAGACTCTCTTGGGGAGTAAAGACTCACCCCAAGTTGGTGCTCCTTTTTTGTTTAAATTAGTTTTATTGTCGCTGTCAGAACAAGGCAGACATCACAGTGCCTGTAGGTGGTGCTCCTTTTAAAACAGCTGGTCCTTGTGTCATGCCAAGGCCATTACACTACTAATAATGGGCCTTGACACTACTAATAATGGGCCTTGACACTACTAATAATGGGCCTTGACACTACTAATAATGGGCCTTGGCCAAACTAATAATGGGCCTTGACACTACTAATAATGGGCCTTGGCCAAACTAATAATGGGCCTTGACACTACTAATAATTGGCCTTGACACTGCTAATAATTGTTGGCAGGTCATTATGGGGGAGATGGGGGTCAAGGCCGTTTTACTTAAACCTAAGTGGGAAGCCTGTCTACTGTTTCTTCCCTGGTAAAGTCTTGCTTCCCCTCGTATAGCATGGCGTGTGTGTGCCAGTGTGTTGGTACATCAGAAGCGGGTGCCCATGGCTGCCCCTTCCTGCAGCATGCTCCATCGGGTTTAGAGGTAGGCAGTGCTTTTGTCTCCCCTTCTCCCTGTTCTGCTCCTTTAGGTCGCCCCTCTTTGTAGAATTCTTTGTAATGAAAAGTGAAACTCTCTGGTTTTGAATTTACATCCCGTGAAAGGAGTAGGAGAGGCCTTGTGTGCGCGATGGACTTGGATCAAGCAAGGTCCAGCAGGTCAGCCTATAGCCTGACAAGAGCCTGAACGATGAGACAGCCGAAGGCAGGGCCAAGGACTGCACTACTTGTACATAAACCTGGGCTACCAGTCCATCCGCGGGGTCCTATTCTGCTGGAGAGCGCACATTCCTCCCAGAGCACCCGATTGGACAGAGGAAGTCTGCAAGCCGTGACCTATCTAAGAGTGGCAGCCCTCCTGCACCAATGTCTGTCTTCAGGGAGCCATGGTACACCTGAAAAGGAAATGCTCTTTACCGTGATTGGTTCCCACTGAAAGTTAGGGGTTCCCTTTGAATCTAAGTGGTCAGTTGGTTAGATACAGATTGCCACTTTACTTCATATTAGTTGACTCTTTGGTTTATGAAGTGCTCACCTTTTAGTTCAATGAACTATTCATGTTTGTGTAGAGAGACTGAGACCATAGGTGGAATTGTTGAATACCTTCCTTTGAGGAGCAAGACTGCATGCCAAGGAAGTGACTTTGCTGCTGCGCGATCTGACGTGGAACTGCAGGTAGACAGCAGTGAGTACAAAACATGGCTTCTGTCTGATGTTCCAGTGCATTTCTGTGAGGAGGCCTGAGCCAGCTGAGACCAGAAGCCTAAGAGTGCTACCCAGGCTGACCTGAGATGTTCAGTGGCGAGCAGCCCACCGTCAGCATGACAGCCGTGTGCCTCAGCCCCATCGCTGGCCGTGCAGAATCTGTCACCAGCACAACCCTGCAAGCCACCATCCCTCGCAGTGTTGTTTACAGTCCTCTTTTTCAAACACACCAATGCTGGTGGGACACCCCTTCCTTACACTTCCTGCACTATTGTGTACCGCACTCCTCTTCATGTACACTAATGCCCGTTTGTCCGCTGCACTGGCGGACACCCTGACTACTGCTATGCCACTGTCCATATGGTGCCCATGTGCCAACAGCACTGCATTGCTGAGTGCACCTTTCTCTTCTTCAAGCTACTTTGATGACCGAGTGAACCCCTAGTCCTGAACCGTCGGCGAGCATTGGTGACTGACACCGACTTCGTAGGAAGAGGTGGGGGCTGCAGTTATCTATGCACAGTTCAGGACCAGAAGTGCAAGATTCTCACGGTGCAGGTTTTGAGGACTCTTCTGTGATGCTTGCACTGCTTGGGAACAGTTTCCACTGATAAACGGCAGCCGGACATAGCTCACAACTGCAGCCCCGGGCTCTGGGGATGAATGACAGAGCTCTTCATGGGTGAGACACTTTCTCTGGCTCCTTATGGTGGCGGTGTTAAGATCAGGTGGTCTCATCAGGTGCAGGAGCTCCCAACTGGCGACAGGTCACCAAACCACGGCGCAGTGACAGTCACACTGCTTAAAGAACCAACAGGGCTGCCCAGTTCGCCCCTAGGAGGCGGGAGTCTGGACCAGACACTAAACATAGACAGTTCTCCCATAGGAACCACTGAGGTTTGTTAACAATTACAACAAAAATAGTTTTATTAGTGGAAGTCTTTTCCCACTCAAAAATAATATCAACAATATTTATGATGCAGAAATTAAACCTCTGAACAGCAATTGCAAAAATATTCATTTGCATTTTATTTTAATCAATTCTTCATTCTCTGTTCACAGATAAAACTTACACATGAATCGACATGGGGTCAAAAGCTATCAAATATACATGGATACTAACAAAACAGCACTGTCCACAGACATGCATGTAATAACCGAGAACACCCAAGTAAAAATCTGTGAACTTCCTGCTGTCTGGATTATAGATGCTGCTCTAATCAAAAGTCCTTCTAATAAAGCTTTCATTAACAACAGTAGAACGCATGTTGACTTTTCGGTCTCTCCGCATTGGGTGTACTCGGGACAATTTAACATTTCTGATGAATATCTTTCCCATCACTATGCTAAAAAACATTAACTTAAACATCAGAAATTTTCTTCAGTTTCATTTGAAACAAAGATTCCAGGAAAATGACGTACAATCACTAGTCACGAAATATACAGTTAATGTTGTCCTTTTGTATGCAATTATACTTGTTTCCATACACAAAAGGCGCAGACAACTGTCAAACGTTTTTGTTTGCTTATATCATACAATAATCAACTTTAGTCATGGAAGGCAAATATTTAATGTGTGCATTAATGCCTCTCGCTTTACATTAATTGAAAGTGAATCCTATTCCAATAATGTTTCCGCCACGCGCACGCTGTAGCTGTCAGAATTTAAGCATAGTAATGGATTTTCCCAAAATATAACCGACATTTAGGATTTAAGAATAATAATGAAATTCCCCAAAAGGAATGTAACTGACAATCCCAATCGTCCTCCTATTTCAAACAAGGTACTGAATAATAAATAATATGTGTGTTAGGAGCCCGGGCGAAAAATGGGGAAAGGGAAGACACCAGTGATGCAGGTTCGTAATGGTACGAACAGCGGCCTAAAATCATCTCAGAACCACTGCTCTGAAATCTGAGAGAAAGACAAAGAAACACGATGAGAATTTGTAAATCAGCGAACACTGAATGTATCACACCTCTGGTGTTTATAGCTTACCTCTCGCTACTATCCCCAGTCCTACCAGGAATCAGGGCTGGATCCAAATGGCCAAGGAGAGGATCTGGGACTTCCAAAATGGAGCTCGCTAGCAGGCCGGTTGAGCATGATGGGTGCATAGGTTACTGCAGGAACTGATGCAAATACCATGGAGGTGCTGCCAATATGGAGAGCGGCAGCATGCTCCTTGATTCAGAGATACAGAGGTAAGGGAGCAATAAAACCTAGCAGGCACAAAAGGGAAAACAGAAAATAGAGGCTCGAGACCAAGTGGTTTGGAGGACACGCAGGGACGAGGAACCAAGAAGGGTAAAAATAGCAAACCGTGATGGATCACAAATTCTGACTGAAACTGAGGGAAGCAAAGTAAGCCAAAACAACTGAGAGATGTTGCCAGGCACCCGCATTGAGCCTACCCACTCACACTACGTGCAGTGGGTGAGGATCTGATGATGAAGTATGCCTCTGGTGGTACTAGTTGTGAGGCTTTCCCTCTCTTGTGTGCTGATTATGGTAAAGGAGTAACAGTTATCCATTTCCCACCTCACACATCAATTGAAAAGAAATTTAGAGATGTACAAGATAGCCACAGAAATTACAACTATATGGTCACACTCAGACCACCAGGAATCCTCAGCATTCTAAGTATTTATAGATTGCTATATGAGGTCAAGATATCAGATAGCACCTCATTTAATACTATAAATGTAACACCTTTTTTGTTGTTGTTAGATCTTACGTCCCAAGAAAAGCAAAAAAGTCTCAATATACATTATATCAAACAGTTGTCTTCTAAGAACAGCTAGGAAATGCCACTAAGCGGCCACATTCCAACATCTTTGACAGTGTTCATTCCCCAAATCCACTGATTCTTCTTTAATCTTAACATTGTTTCCACGTTGGATAGTCTCAGTGAGTTTTCTACTACAGTAATTGCCATTCACTGTATACCACTGTCCCTGTGGTCTTTTGAGAGAGAATTGTATTCTAGGACCGCATTCATCGCTTTACATTTAATAGAAGACTGATGTAAAATTGTCCTGCTTACTTCAAGGGATGTTTTTCAATGTCTGGTAACCCACAGGGCCATTTGAGACAATACACAACATAGTTAGTTCCATAATTTGAATGATTTCTCAGCGGCCATTCTTTTCGATGCACCTGAAAAGATTTAGTTGTTTTGATATTACCACAAGCCACACTGGCGTCGGCCTCTCCCTCCTGGGAGGCATTGGGCACTTTATAAGGTGTGGATCATTAGCCTTTCCTCTGGCCAGAGTGATTCTTCTGGTGTTGCTCTTATCAGGTCACAGGCTGACCTGCTGGAACTGGCATAGACCAGGCACTGTGCATCAAAGGAGATCTTCCTGCTCCCTTCGCTTGGATGATGATTGGTAGCTGAAGGTTACCCATAACTTTACAGAGGATTCAACAGTGGAGGGGGAATCGAAGGAGCAGTGCGGGCGACAGCACTACTGACTACCGCAATACCGAATATGGAATATTCTACAACCTTAGGGACTACACACAACCAGGAGAATACCAACATATCTACCACACCAGCAGCTTTCTGCTAAAAGAATTGATACTCACTTTGGAATGAATAAAATGCCCCAGATCTACCATGAAAGCTATTTTTAAAAAAAGTCACAATTGTCAGATGATATCAAGACTGTTGTGACGTTATCAGACGTTACAAAATTAAATGTAAAAATGCAAAGTTAGATAGCAACTTCAAAGGTGGATGCAGATTTGGGTGACACCAGGAGCTATCAGCAAGAATCAAAAGAAATAAGAGCGGGCTAGTTAAAAGTTAAGCTGCATCACATTTTAGCTGGCAGAATAAGGAGTTTACAAGGGTATCACGCAGCCAGTATTAAACACCCTGGAGTCCTCTGAGTTAATTTCTAATGTTGTTACTTGCCTAAGTTGGAGCACTACAGGTCTGAAAAAACCATTTATTGATTCTGAGTTTATAATGATGCTGGCCTTTCGTTGCATTTTTATTTTTTCAAGAAACCTGGATGGTGAAGCTACTTTAGTTAAGCATGCTTTACTTTGATGTAAAGGCGAAGAAAGAGATGGAACTTCTGGAGGAATATCCGTTTGCCCTAGAAACTATACCTAGAAATATCCTTGCTTAAAAATACTGCATATGATTTCTTGCTGGTCAAAGCAAAACTTTACCTCTTCGCTGTTAATATGCTGATATACACTTATTACATCCAGCTTTATAGACTAGAGAAAACAACTGTGACATAGAACAGCTGTTTGAGCTAATTGCAGAAAATCATTCTGATTAAATATTATTAGATTCTGGTGATTTTATTTCAAATCTATACCTGGAGATTCCAGGGATCTTAGAATTGTACCAGGATTTATGTGAACTTTTGTTCGCCTTCTGACAGTTTTGATTCCTTCTAGTATTCCGCAGGCAGTCCCTTTTTTTTTTTTTTTTTTTTTTGTTTACATTTTGGAGGCTGTGGCTCTTGGTTTGAAAAACGTCTCTTAGTTGTGCCTCATTCTGTCAGCCATTGCCAATGGCAGAGTATCGCTTGCACAATCAAAATAGGGCTCAAAGTAAATCTCACTTATGTTGGAGATTACAAGTTGTGACTTTCAAGAATGATTTAGAAAGGGTGCCTCTCTTGGGTGTCGCCTCGATGAAGGATCCCTCTTGACACAGGTTGGAATCCATCCTGATTAGTGATTGGGACAGCCGGCTCTGGCTTGCAGTTAATGGGCATGAAAAAGCTCCTTTCATTGGGGGCGCCAGAGGGCGCCAAGCAAGATGGCCGCACTTCAGTGAGGCTCCTGCTGCTCGGGACACAATCCATCTGCCATCCTCCTCTAAACCAGCCCTACACGCCTGAAAACTTGCTAGGGAGGCAGCACTGGCCATCCGCCGCCTCCTATAGCAGATATTTCACCGTAAAATCGACCAGCAGCTGAGACCGGAGGGGCGCGCTGCTCCCAACGCTTCGCCTGCCTGATTGAGGAGCCTGTCCCGCCTGCTGCAATGTGCCTGAGCCCCTGCCGCCGCCTCCCCGCTCGGCTGTGCGGAGCAGTTCCCACTGAGGCCCGGAGGACTCGGACTGGTGCCGACTGGGGGGGCGCCTGTGACTCGCACCTCCGCCGTAACACCTGCCCGCCCCGAGGATCCCAGACTGCGGGTCCGTCGGCGGTGGAATTGCGGTGAGTGCCTATGCTGCTCTTGCGGCCGGGAGCGAGCGCTCTCTCCCGAGTCTGGCGCGGCCCTGCCTGGGCCCGAAAGTGGACCGGACTTACGCTGTCCCAGTGCACATCCTGCGGTTAGAGGGCCCGTCCGCGCCGGAGCGGCGACGTCCTGCCTCTGTGGCCCTGGTGAGTTGGCTGTGGTGTCCTGCTGCCCCCGCCTGCCATCCCGTGCCCTCCCGGTATTTCCCGCTGGTGATGCGCAGCCCGCCGGCCTCCCCTCTCATGGGGTGTTCACTGTAGGCCGCTGCCGATCTGACGACCATCCCGCTGATCACGCCTGCTCCCTGCCATCTGCCGCCATTGCCTGGAGCGCTCCTACTGTCATCTCACCCAGCGCCAGGGGGAGGCTTCCTCACCCATGCGAGCTGCTGCACATAGGCCCATTAAAGCACTACGTAGGTGCGCCCTTGGGGCCCGCAGGGAACTGGTGGCGCCACTGGCCTATTGTGTTCCACTGAGGAGGGAGCCGCCCCGGTCCAATCTGCTTACAACCCCCTGGGAGGGGGGGCTGCTGCCGCGTGCCCTTACGTGCTGGAGGCTTTATGTGGTGGGGGCCTGAAAAGGCCTGGACCCCCCCCCCGCTGGATCCTCTCTTGCCTGTGAGACGGCCTCACTGCAGGACTGTTCCCCCACCTGTCGGGAACCCCACCGTCAGCACTGGACACACTCCCCACCGGCCCGCACAACCGTGGCCACCTTGAAACCCCTGCGAAGAGCGGCGTGGCCCGGCCTCTTAGGATTGAGAAGCCGCAGGCTCTTCCGGCCTGCACACGGTCGTGCCACTAGGCTCCGCTGCGATAAGTGAGGGCATCGTGAGCAATAACCAACGTCCTCCCTTCTTGGCTGACTCACAACTGCATCTTCAGCCCGATCAGACGCTGCCTGCCCCCGCGGAGCTAACACCTCGCCATGGGTCGCACAGATGGTAAACAACCCAAACGTACCTTCGACGTCAGGAAATCCTCGCGCTCGCAGGCAGAAATGGAGGGCGAACAATCCACCGCCCCTGATCAACCCACATCCACAGATGACTTGAAGGCCCTCCTTCTCGCCATACAATCCAGCCTGTCCTCCATTGAAACTAAAATGGACACTATGCGCGCATTGACACCCTAGCGCACAAAAGCAATCAGCACGAAGAGCGCCTTAAGGAAACTGAACAACGTATCTCTGACTTAGACGATGCCTCTGCCACCACCATTACTAAAACGTTGGATATGGAGAAAGTTCTGAAACTTATCGTCGTGAAGAATGAGGACTTGGAATCGCGCTCCAGGCGCAATAATCTACGAATCCTGGGAGTGCCGGAATCCACCGCCACTGGCAGAATGGAGGACTATGTAGAACGGATGCTCATCGCCACCTTTAGCAGGGAGGCGTTCTCCTCGGTGTTCATAATAGAAAGAGCGCATCGCTCACTGACCTCCCGCCCTGTGCCTGGCGCCCTTCCTCGCCCTATTATTGCGAGGCTACTTAACAATAGGGATCGGGACGCTGCCCTGCGACTCGCCAGGGAACACAAGAAGGTACTCTTCGAAGGCACAGAAGTCTCAATCTACCTGGACTTTACACTGGCTGTTCAGGAGGGGTGCAGAAAATTCCTCCCAGTGAAGAAAAAACTCCAACAAATGAACATCGAAGACGCTATGCTCTTCCCTGCTCGCCTCCAGGTCACTCACCAGGGGAAACAGCACTTCTTTACAAACCCTCAGCAAGTTTATGACTTCCTAAAAACTCTACCTAAAATGGCTGTGGACCGTTCCTCCCCCTCCAGCCGATCCCAGGATGATGGCGGCACGTCGGACGTGGAATGACAACCATACCCTGATCCAAGGCTTCAATATCCATCTCTACGTGGTAACTTTCATGGTGGCGGGCCCCCCCCTTTCGTTTTACTAACTGCGCACCCTATGGTAAACTGCGATACAACCTCCACTGCCCGTCTCTACAATCGCTCTGGATTGGTGAAGACTACCACTCATACCTCCCGAGCGCCCTTGCTGAAGCGAGGGTTTCGTGGCTGCCGTCTTTCTGCTACCCACTCAGGTGAACCCTAAACTGACTTGGTTTGAAATGTTTAACATGTTGGTCCCATTCTCCCCTGTTGGGAGTGTGGAACATGGGTACTTTGGGGAAGGTGGAGGGTGGGCACGTCACGGCAGGGTTGGGCTGCTGCTGTGGGAGGGGGGAGGGAATGGGAAATGTTTCGAACCACTTTTTATTGCACTGATCAGCACATGTATGCCCTGGCTGACTAGCCAGATTAGACAACACCCGCTTTCCTCCAATATCAATTTACACAACTGTCATGAAGACCCGACCTAGTCCCCCCCCCAATATAATTTCCTGACTTGGAATGTGCGCGGCCTGGGCGATCGCCGCAGACGTAGACATATCCTCTCTTATCTAGATCGCCACAATGTCCACTGCGCTATGCTTCAGGAAATGCACCTTGCCTCCACCACACCCACCACATTCGCGTCCCGATGGGCGACCTCCAGATGCTTCTCATCATACTCCTCCTATGCCCGGGGCACGGTTATCCTAGCGAAACGCACGCTTCCCTACACCCCCATCGGATCTTACGGAGACCCGCAAGGTCAGTACAGTATCCTTTGGGGTAGACTGTCTGCCCAATCTATAACTCTTGTCTCCTGCTATGGGCCTAACACTGATGACCCGGAATTTTTTCGGGTCCTTTGGGGCAAGATACTCGACATCGGTTCCACACATTTGATGTGGGGGGAGATTTTAATGTCACCTTAGATCCGACAATAGACCGGTCGCACCCACAACCCCATCACTACTCCAACGCACATTACACCCTCAACCGCATTATCGGGGATCACGATTTAATTGACGCCTGGCGAGCCCTTCATCCGCAAGTTAGGGAGGGTTCCTGCTTCTCCACTGCTCACTCCTCCTGGTCGCGCATAGATGGATGGCTCCTCACTAAAGGGTTAACACCCTGGTTGTCGCACGCTTCTCACCTCCCGCGCACATACTCCGACCACTCACCTGTCCTCATCACCCTCACGCCGCCTCATGAAGAATCACCCTATATCTCCTGGCGCCTGGCCACACAGACCCTTTTAGATCCAGTATTCAAGGCGGAGCTAGAACAAGAAGTAACAGATTTCTTTCCCCGAAATGACAACTCAGTCTCACAATATTCTACGGTCTGGGAGGCCTTTAAGGTCACAATACGCGGAATTTGTATCGCCAAAAGTGGGGGGGGTCTTGAAGGATATCCGTGCCACGCTTCGAAAATTAGAATTGGAGCTTAAGCAAACAGAATTGCAGATACAGGCTACACCCACCTCTGAATTGAAAGCGCACTTGCGAGACCTGCTCACGGACTACCAGGAGACTGCCGAAAGGGAATGTAAATTCAGGGGGAAATCCCACCAAGCGCGCCGCTATGGTGAAGGGGAAAGGCTGGGCAAAGCGCTAGCATCCCTGATCCGCCCCCCCCTAGCTTCTCCAATACCGTCCTCCAAATCATTGACGAGGACGGCCAGCCACACAGAAACTCCCCAGATATTGTAGACGTTTTTAAACGTTACAAAACCCTGTACAAGACACACAGAACACAGCCCGTAGACTTCACCCCTTTCTTCGAAGATACTGCCATAGCCTGGCTGGGAGACAACCAAAGAGAATTCCTCCTTGCGCATCATGAGGACGAGGAGATCATATCCGCTATAATGCAACTGCAATCAGGCAAGGTCCCGGGGCCTGATGGCCTCCCGGTTGAAATTTATAAAACATACCGCCACTTACTCATCCCTGTGTTGCGACATGTCTTCGAAGAGGCCCGTGAGACGGGCATACTACCCCAAACAATGCGAGAAGCCATCATCATCTCCCTGCCAAAACCGGGTAAGCCAGCTTCGCAGTGCGACTCGTACAGGCCCCTCTCCCTCATTAACGTCGACACTAAGATCCTAGCTAAACTGATCGCCAATCGCATCAGTCCCCTTATGCCTGTCCCGGTCCTTCCCGACCAGTCGGGGTTTGTACCGAGCAGAGGCACATCTCATAACTTGCGCACCCTGTTTGCGGTCCTCCACGATATCGACCCTTACATGAACGCTGCGGCCATCTTTCTTGACGCCACCAAAGCCTTCGATTCCCTGGAATGGGACTATCTCGCTTTCGTCCTGCACCGTATGGGATTCCCTGGCCCTTTTTTGGCCTGAATAAATCTGTTGTACACTGGCCTGCGGGCCACCGTGATGGTCAATGGCGCTCGATCCTCCCCCTTCACAATAGCCAGAGGCACTCGACAGGGGTGCCCTCTTTTGCCCCTTCTCTTTGCTCTGGCTATTGAACCTCTGGCTGCTAAAGTACGGCAACACTTCCGTGATTATGCTCTCATCTATCCAGAGAGACAAATACTAATCTCCTTATACGCTGATGACCTCACCCTTTATCTACGAAACCCGGACGAAAGTCTCAACCCCATTCTCAGGTTGCTTATTCTGTTTGGTCACCTCTCTGGGGTCAATATCAATTGGGGAAAGTCCCAGATCTATCCCCTCACCGATGCCACTACGCGTTTTGAGCCTGATTATCCCCTTGCATGGTGCGACGATACACTCACCTACCTTGGCATAGTCATCACCCGCAATCGTGAGGAGCTGATGAAGGCCAACTATGGACGTACACTTGATTCACTAACTGACAAAATTACCAGATGGATCGCGTTACCCCTCTCCCTGGCTGGGAGAGCTGCCCTAATAAAAATGGTGGTCCTACCCAAATTGCTCTACCTTTTCATTAATATCCCCTACGCCCCCAGCCAACACTTTTTCAAAGCTGTAAAAACTCAACTCATACGCCTCATTTGGGGAGGGAAACAAGCCAGGCTGCGCTGGGACACTCTCACACGACCCTTTGAAGCCGGAGGATTTGAAGTACCGGATCTGGAGTTATACTTCAGCTGCGCTCAGGCTCACTTTGCATCATACTGGCTAAATTCCCCCCCCCTTACATGCCCCATCTTGCGATATAGGACGGCTACATGGCCCCAACCCCGTGCGCTGCCTATCTGAGCACCCCTGCCGTCCCGCGACGCTTCGCCTCCACCACTGTACAATGCACCACCAGCGCCTGGCACGACCTAGCTAGATTACTGCAATGCTCCCTGCTATACTCTCCCCTCCTGCCCCTCCTCGGTAGACATGATCTCCCGGTCACGCAGGAGGGAGGCTGCCGTAGGCTCCTTCGGAAACTGTCCATCCAGACCTGGGGGAAACTCTTTATTAGAGGCACTTATTGCACCAGTGAGGACTTCTTCTGCTCCACATCTCCTACCCCACTAGAACGGTTTTACTATGTAAGACTGCGACAAGATGTGAAAGCCCTTACTCCCTGCTTTCCACGGGAGCCCCCTATCATGTCTCCCCTACACGCCCTTCTGCAGCAAACTACCCCTACACACGTTGTGTCACTACAATATCGCACCGTTCAGAGAGACCGCACATACGACCCCCCCTCAGCCAGGGATAGGTGGGAGGAGGAACTGGGCTCCCCACTCACTGAGGACCAATGGTCCTTCTGCTGTCGACAAACTGGAAGCATCTCCGCCAGCAGCAGATTGCGTATCATTCATTACAAATACATTCATTGTCTTTACTACACGCCTGCATCGTCTACACCTCCGTGACAATGATTGGTGCGATCGCTGCGGGAGTAAAGGAGCAGACTTTAGGCACGTTGCCTGGGACTGCCCGCCCATTCGCAGTTACTGGACGGAGGTGCTGGCAGCGCTTGACAATATGACTGGGCTACATATTCCCGACAACCCCCTAACCACGCTTCTAGGCTACACTGAGACACTGGCCGCCAAGGTACGGAGGTACGTGTACCTGGCGCTTCTTCTCGCCAAAAGGCGGATCGCTTGCAGGTGGGGAAGAGGGAGGGCACCCAAATTCAAAGACTGGCTGCAAGATCTTATTTATTGTTAAGAGCAATTACACATCTATGCAGAACTCCTACCACCTTCCTCCCGCCCACATGATATATGGGCCCCCATCCAAATGTATTTATTGGAACATACAACCACCACCACGGACTCAGCCGCTGACCCTCGCATTAATGAGGATGGGGCACACACCAGGGATGTGAACTGATGCATGAGGGATCTCACTCAGGCCAGGGTATAATGTCTAAAGGGGCGCCAGGGTAAAGGGGGATATCACTCCTTAAATCAACGGTAAGCATATGTCAGCATACACAGGAATCTTCCACCTGCAAACATGCTTAAGTGGTAATGTTGTTTTCTTGTTTGTTTTTGGACCAAAAGGCTCATGACCTTATGACGCTACTAACTCAACTTGTCCCAATTGACGCGGCCGGCCCGATGTGGTTGTAGGCGGCTTGCTGTGTATCCCCTCCTCCGCCTATAATGCTTTGCAGAACACTACTTTGCGTTGCCGGCCCGTCCAGGGATGTAGGCATCATGCTGTGGTCAATACTTCTTGCCTCCAATAAAGGTTTTTGAAATTAAAAAAAAAAAAAAAAGCTCCTTTCACTTGGATCTTTTGGTGCCATTTGGCATCGGACAATTTCCGGGTTGCTGGGTGATTTAGTTCCTTAATTTCAAACGGTAATACAACAGCAGCTGTATCGGTGCCTTATGGTGTACTGCAATCTTGTCTTGATGCTTTCTTTGGTGCTATTGTTAACTGCTAGAAAAGGGGGCAGTGGCGTATAGATGTGGTAAAGGAAAGCATTCTGCCAGTAGCGCTGTACCCTATTACCAAAGGCCAGGTAGAGGGTGGGAGCACTGTGATTAAAGTTATGGTGATCACAGCACATCGCTAGGGTGTCGACTCCGCTGGCAGAATCCATTTAAATGAGAGTATGCCCCATGTAAAAGTTTTCACAGAAGACAGAAGCAAGACCAACACCACACAAGATAGGATCATCTTTTGCATGGTCATAATCTTGGTGGTGTCAGAGGGAATCACTGATGGGCCTGCATGAGAAGTGGCTGGATGTGTGAGGATTCTGGTGGACGTATCCCCCCATTAGGTGTGGAGAACCACAGTGCTTACTAAGACTAGACAATTTAACTCTGGAGGGACATTATCCCCTGGTAGAAGTACAGACCCTGTAACTCATGTTATTGCCCACCCAGAGAAGGATGCACTCACATAATTTCTTTTAGCCCTTGCATACAGTCCTGATGCTAACAATTGACACCTCAACAATGACAACTACTACCCCGCCGCAGGCCAATGATAGGCTTATTCAGTGATAATGAGGAATCTGATTAGTGTATTCTACTTTGCTCACAATGTCACTGTCACTGCACTGTGATCTATTGGCAAGCGTGATTCAAATCCTTCCTTACAGCCATGTGCTTAGAAGCCAGAATTGCAGAGTTTACCTCCTTCTTGCCTAGTGACCTGTAGGGTATCTTATGGTCCCCTAAAGTCTCTCATACTCTTGAACATTTTTTTGCAAGCCTCTACTGGACCACATTTGCTCTCAGAACCACCTGTTCTACTTCTTTGCAAATGAGATGCAAATAAACCTTTAAATCTCAGACCAGGAATCAATTCAGAGACGTCTCAACTGACCTTAAAGCAAATCAAACCTGGTTGAGTCAAGACCATCTAAAACTCAGCAGCTGCAAGACATAAAACCTACTTCTAGTTCTTCCCCATCTCCTAAAAAGAATTTGCCCCTCACTTCTCCTTCAGAGAAATGTTGTCTATCAAAACAAGACAAAGCCTAGGTACTCTCTGGGACACTGACCTAATCCTGAACTCTTAAACTGGCGCAGTGGGTAAATCCTTATCACACCAACTTAAATTCGCTTAAAAAAAATTATAATTCAAAAACAAAGAATAACACCCCTCTGTAGTCAGAGCTCCAGTAAACATTAAACCCCTGGTTAGACCGAAATGCCCTATTTATTGGTCTGTATGCCTCCCAAATTAAGACACTGCAAAGGCCCAAAACGCTGCCGCACACCTTATCTATGAACTAGGCAAAGTCAAAAACATCACCCAGCAACACTGAAACCTACACTGCCTAGTAGTAAACGTGACCTTACATTTAAATGCTCCAATAGCTTGGCACCAGAGTACCTGCGGATCAAATCAAGAAGTATAACCAATCTAATCCTTCTGCTCTAACAACTTCAATCTCCTCTTGGTGCCTAAAGTGAACTTCTAGTCCTAAGGAGAGAAGCGCTTCTTAGTGGCAGAAGCATGCCTTTGGAACAACCTGCTTTGAAACGTTTGCCACTCCCACAACTTCCTAGCATTAGAAAAAGAACTAAAAGCATTTCTAATGAAATCTCCAACTCCGTCCTCCTTCCCCTCCGCCCCCAGATTCACCTCTTACTGTCTTGCTAGCTCCTAGAAGCCATTCAAGTATGCTGTGCTTGAAAAATGTACAAGTAAGTAAATCTTTATTTATTGCCCCCTTATTCAGTTACGTATACAAGGCCATAGCATATTTAGTTTGCACACTTTTCATCCTTTGTCTGCAAGTTTCCTTACAGTCCGTTGCAAATTTTTAAAGAGCTCTAAACTCAAGATCTTTCCGTCCTCGCCTTATCATGGTAAAGGCCTCAGACATGGTCCTCAATGGCCAAATACTTATACGTCAACCTGAATTCACTCAATATCGGGTCCCCTCACCTTTAGGGCCTTTAAAACGTTTCTGATTCATTCAGTGCCTCCAACATGATTCTTTATTCAGGAAAAATAACATATACTGGCATATGAAACCAGATGGGCTATAACGGATAATGTGATCCTGTCAGAGTATGTTTTTCAATCCAAAGATGCCATATTTCACGTGATACCCTTGTTCCAGCATTCTTTGTGTGGATTTTATTCGAACATCGCTGTAACAGCAGATAATGTAACAACATTAGCTTACACCAGCACAGCAATTATATATTTTCATCGTTTTTATACATTCTTTCATGAAGTAACAAATCACTGGCAATTAGAAACATTGCATCCTAGTGAGTTGTAGCCCGACTCATATACTATTCCCCCACCCCGCTCCCATCCCTTCAGATTATCTAGTGTCTACTGTATGTCTCTGTGTTGCCTGGCGTTCTTGTTTGCCATGTGGGAAATACCATACCATAAATCTATGGTTGTCTCCAGGCTGTCGTCAAGCCACAGGGCTGTCCCCAGCAGCATTCCCTTCCTGGTGGCCCTCAGCCTCTAGCATAGCCTGCCAACACGCTATGTCCTCCTCTGCCCCCTCGTCTCGTCGCACTTAGTTTAGTTTAATCTCCTCCGCCAGCGCCCACTCTTTCAGATCTCAGTGCCATTTGGGAAGGGTCGTCCCCCTCGTTGAGAGCCAGTGGATCGCTATCCGGTTTTTGGCCAGCAGGAGGCCCAGTATTGCAAATTTGTGCTGCATTTTGCCATGCCCTGGGACTATGCCTAACAGACATTGTCTGACAGTTGCTGCGAGTTCAATATGTGTCACTCCCTCCAGCTGCTTAGTCGCCTCTTTCCAGTACGACCGCAATTCTTTACTTCCTATACCATGCCATATGTAAGAACTGGGCTCCCCGTTCACCGCAGCGGTTCTAGCTGGGCTCAATTTCTGTAGCCTGACTGGTGTCCAATGGGTGTAGTGGAGGTAGTTAAAGTGTGTCCGTTTAAAGCGCGCATTGCTCACCACCTCCTGCACCCATGCATTCTTTGTCAGTCAACGGAGTCGGTAAGTCGTCATCCCAAGCCCGCTGAGCTCGTAGTTGTCAGTGATCTATCACTTTTTAGGGTGTCCAGTCGCAACACTAGTCTCTGTCCTCCTCCTCCCTTCAGTAAAATGTCCATGGTTGACGAGGTGGACAGCATCTACAGGAAGTCGGTTCACACCTCCTGAGCAGTGCTGGCAAGCTTGGTGAACTGGAGGAACCGTCTCAGGCCAACCCAGAACACCCTACGGACTCTTCAAACGTTATGAATTTATCCCCTGGATAAAGGTTGCCCAGTTGTAGGCACCCTCTGTCTGTCTATGGTGACAGCGACATTGTGTGCCATATGTGCCTAAATGGTTGTAGCCAGTCTATTGATAGCGTCCTACTAAAAGGTGGGTGTTTCAGTACACGTTTAGCTGCCACTTGCCATGCTGAAGTCACTTGCTTTTTCGGTCGTGGCGTGTGAAGAGGTTTGATGAGCTACTTAGATTAAATATGTCGGCAGGACACCATCTGGGAGAGCCTCTTTCATCTTTGTGGTTTCCCAGTTTGGGTCCTCAGAGCACCACTTCGCTGCATGCTGTATTTGCATAGCAATATAGTAGAGCTCCAGATCCGGCAGTCCTAGGCCCTCCTCCGTCCGATCCATCTTCAATACTGATAGGCGTACTCTACTTCTTTTGCCTGCCCAGACCAGGCGAGTTAGCATTCCATCAATTTCCTTAAATACAGGCCGGGCAATCGGGATAAGCAGCGTGGCAGAAGGACCATTTTTGCCAGCGCCACTCCACCCATCACTGAAAGCTGGAGGGATATCCAGAATTGTATGGAGGCTTGAGCCCTTGTAGCGTTTTGCCTAGATTGTGCGAGTAATGTCCCTGCACTGTGCTAGTGACCCAAATCCCCAGGTATCTAAAGGTCGAATACTCTCATGTAAGGCCCAGGTCAGGCAGCTGAGATTGGTCTACAGTTTCAAACCCTGCCAAGGGGCTAAAGTAGAGTTTTGTTTTTATTGATGCGCAGACCTGATACCTTTAAAGGCTTCCAGGCCCTGCATTATAATAGGTATCGACTCCTCAGGCCGTGTAACATGAACTAATACATCATCAGCATATAGGGATACTACATGCGGTCTTCTGCCCACTTGTATACCCCCATGGTGCCATCTTCTGCCAGAGCAAGATCGCCAATGGATCTATTGCCAGCGCAAAGAGCAGCGACAACTGGCAACCTTGCCTGGTCTGCCTCTCCACCCGCTGGATGTACGACCACCCGACCGCACCCTTGCCATTGGGTCTTTGTACCGTTGTCGAACCCATCGAAGAAAGTTCATCAAAAGCTCATTGCCCTGAGGACCTCAAACATATAGTCCCATCTTAAGAAGTCAAATGCTTTTTCAATGTCTAGTGACACAAGGGCGCAATCCTCCTGGGTTTGTTCTACCGAGTCCATGATGATGCAGCGCGTACAATAAAAACTATCCTCCTCCCAGGCTACTTATAGGTCATCCAGGGGCAAACTATATTTCTCATATCCACATGACGATGGGGCCCATAAACATCGCCTAAACACACACACATACACTCCTGGATTTCCTTTTATACCTTTATGAAATTCCGTACTCCTAGGAGAAGCATGAGAACTAAATGGAGAACACCATTTTGTGTACCGCTGGAAGAGCAAGGATATCTATTTACCTTAATTTGTCACTTTCTTTTATTTATTTATTAAGATATTCCTGCTCATTGTTTTGTCGATGAATCATTCATTTAAGAAATTAGTTCATAGTGATTAAGACCAGCTGAATCACAATCAACCAATTACTCAGGTCACAATCAATTAGGAAAATAACCACTGAGTCATTTTGGGTTTAAAGAATCTTAAATTTTATATAATTTTAAAAGCATGAAAAGATTTAATACTTTATTCAATTATTCATTTTTTTTATATTCACAATTTTATTAAGCATAATCAATTTATTGCAGAAAGGAAATTTTTGTCATGAAGCCAAAAACCTTAGTTACCTGCCTAGCTTCCTAATTTAGCCTAATGATTTCTAACCTAACTTTGGAATTAGAAATAGCCTGATTCTCATACTCAACTGTAAAGTTAAGACAGCAACAGCAACTTCAGCTCGTCAGCATCAGCTACCTGCAACCCGTCTCCTCTACTGCAACCACGACTCTCGAACTGCAACTGACTGTGACTGCAACCGCGACTGACATCAACTGCCTGGAACTGACTCTGGAACTCTCCTGGAACTCTGCAACTGACCCCTCCCACTAAGAGTAGGCCCTCTTATACCCCAATTCTAACTCTGCTAACTAATTGTTGCAACATTAATATCACGCTTTTCTTTCATTGGTCCATGCATGTCAGCTTATTCATTCTTTAATCAAGTTCTCTTGGATTCAAGGGTCCTTGGATCATTTCCTTTCCCATACGCTTAAACATTTCCATCCGATTCGATCAGTTCATTTGTATCTTCTTTTGACACATTCAAGAATTCCGCAGTCATTGTCCTTTCTCTTGGGCTCCTTTCCCACGGACTCTCTCCTGATCCTCACGGCACACTATCAGTTCAATTAGGTCACACCAGCCTTGACCATTTCTTGCATCCTAGCCTCTCAGATACATCACGCGGCTCCAGATTTCTTCAATCTCATCCCGTACCACGTGTCCCCTTGCGCCTGCGCACATCTTCCCACTGGCGGCCATTTTATCTCGCCACTCGGTTCTACTTTAGAAGCACTAATTTGAGGCAAATAAAACATAATTAAAATAGAGAAAAATATCCCTTTCGTTTCCCTCCCGTCTACGTACCCCAATTAGTTGTTACCTAGCAAAAAGCGACATTTAAGCTGCTCCTTACTTACCATCACTATTGTTTTTGCAACGACACATTTTATTTCTATGAAGCACAAACATGCATTTATTTTATTTAGTACGCTTTTTATTCTTACGTTATGATTAGACACACGGACATTCATTAGTAGATTATTTAGCACGTACATTTTTAATTAATTAATTATATAATTTGTTAGGGGTTAAATTTTTTTATTTTTACTGCTCCATCAATCCCCCCTTTGGTGATTTTTAAATCACCACATAAAACCCAAGTCATACTTCTTTTCAGGCAGCATGTCTTTCATCCTTTACCTTCTGTTATTCATATCTCTGTCTCTTCTTCATCTTGCCTTTTAGTCTCTTTATACATGCTTTCTTTCATTTTCTCCAACTCAATTTCACCCATTTCTCTCTCTCTTTCTCTCATTATTCTGTTATTTCTTCTTATCTTATTCTGTCTTACTTTTCTCTTTATACATGTTATTACTATTTTCAATGTCATGGCTAACAATATCACTATAGTTGCTACTATTATAACTTTCCCTATTACTAGTTTACTCATCCTAGTTAACCAATTTGCTACTGAGGAAAACCCTCTACCAAGTTTTCCCAAAACACTTTCAACCTCCAGTGGGACTAATTCTTTGTGCAGACTTGTAATATTTGTAATATACTTCTGTATATTTTCACTGTTATCCGGAATGTAAGTACAACAATGTTGGACTTTTAACATTCCACAGACTCCACCCTCTTTTGCCAAAAGAATATCAAGGGCAAGCCGATTTTGCATCACCATAGCTCTCATGGCAACCATTTCGGTATTTACCATTAAGAACCCTCCCGCAGTATCTGTAGACAAACGATCTACTACTGTGGATAACTTCCGAATTTTAAATGCATTCAAAGATATTCCCACTGCTGGTATCAATGCTCCAAAAATATCTCCTACAATTTCTGAAAAACTTTCCCTCTTTCTACGTTTAAATCTATTAATCATCTTGTATGTTCCCTTTTCTTCTCTGTCCATGTGAAAGATTTTTGGAAAGACCAGGCCTACATAGCAAGTTCCATACCAATGGTCCGGTAACCTGTAATAAGCTCTATTCCCACAAATATAATAGATACCTGGAAATATTGGATCTTTTCCACCTTTGAATCCCCAACCTCCCAGAATTTGATAATTGTCATGGCAGACACTGGAACCTACAAAGTAATTGTCATAGACTGTCTTATTTCTCCTAATGCACAACTTTCCTGTTTGCGGCCAATCTAATGTCATTGCTGCATTTATCTTTTTCCCTTCATGATTTCCTTCCTCAAACGTCCATAAGCGTTTTCCTTCCTCTTTTATTGCTTCTTTTTGAAATTTCATTCTTCTTTCCTCAACCATGTCTAGAAATACTTTTTCTTCTTTCCTTAACTCACAGGTAAGGTTGTTACTAACTATTTCTTCTAACGTTAATTTTCTATGTTCTAAAAAGAATTCTCCTAAAACCTTTGCTGGTTTTACTTTGTTAAGTTCTGGCACTACAGGAATGTTTGCAAATATCTTATCTATATCAGTATAATAAGATTCTAATCTACCTGTTTTATAAAATAAACTTGCTATTACACTACATGTTATTCCATAAGTCAAAGGTAAGTGATAAGTCACACCTTCAGATACTGATGCAGGCAATTGCATACAAACATAACAATCTCTCACTTCCATTGTTTTTACGTACTCATACAACAACTTTGTAAAAACATTCTTTGAAAAATCTGTTACTGACCTATCCTTATGCAACTCTGCACTACTTCTTAAAACAACTTGTTCTTTAATATTAGTTTCTTTTTCTTGTTTAGTATCATTCTTTGCTTCTATCACAGCTACACTAATAGGAATTGTGATTGCTAATACTATCCATATGGTCATTAATAACCCTGTACAAAAGCAGCACATTTTGCACCATCTCTTTATAAAATCACATTTATTTCTTCTATTCTCATTATTTTCCATTTTTCTTTTTCTATTTGTTAATTTTTCAGAAAATTGTGTCACTACACCTCAGAAATGACTTAGATGCCACTCTGCCTCCAAAAGTCTTTGCTTAGTACTTTCTTTAATTCTCTCCAGAATTCTTTCGTTGTCACATCCGGTGATTTGTCACGTCCAGTAAATTGTCACGTCCGGCAGAAGCACTTTAAGTCTTCACTTCAGTTTCGTTGCATCTCACCTTTTCCCATCCGACTTCTCAGTCTCTGGTTTCCGTGAGTGTTTTCTTCTTCTCCTTTGTAATCTGTTAGTGCAATATACAGCCACTCAGGTGACTTAAATTTTGAATTTATTTTTCTTGTCCTTTTGGACTTTTGTAATCTTTTTCCACTGGGTTTTTCTTGTTCCTTTTGACTTGTTACTTCATTTACTTGTTCAGCATCTTCATCTTCTGCTCTTATTATTCTATATCTCAATTTTCTTACATAGCTGTTGGGCCAATTATCTCCTTTTCTTGGCCTTTTGACCTCACCCTCTCTTTCTTCTCTTTCCGATCTCCAATTTCTTTTTCTTGATTCAGTCTTTGCTTTTTCCTCTCCTCCACTTTCTTCTGTTTCTGTTTCAACAGTCTCACTATTGTTTCTTATTTTGAAACTTATAATCTCATCATCTCCTACTGGTGGATCTGTCTTTTCCTTTTTGTTTTCCCTTATCACTGTCCCTCCTCGGGGTTCTTCCGATTTGGTGTTTTCCTCCTTATCTGCTTCTGAATTTCCCTGTTCTCCTGTTTCTCTATCTATCCCTATTGCTCCTCGGGGTTCTTCTCGATTTTCTAACTTTTTGTGTACTTCTTTCCCTACTTCATCTATTAATATTGTTTCTGAAGGATTTCCACCATAACTTGTACTTGGTTGTTCATTTAACTCAATTTCTTGCTCAGTTTCTTCTCTAATTGGTTTATAACCCCAAGTTCCCTTTCGAAATTCTTCCCAATTTGCAGCTGAATCATCAGATCCTGAAGTTGTGTCAGATATTTCCAGATGTCGACTTACAGGTCGATCTTCAAGTTCTGGAACTTCTGAATTTCTTTCCTCTTCTTCTTCTTCTTCTTCCTCTTCTTCTCTAGAGGTGTTTTCCGTTGGGGTCTCCAGATGTCGACTTTCAGGTCGATCTTCAAGTTCTGGCACCCTTTCTTTTATCTTGGTTGTTCCCGCCGTTAAACTTTTATCCCACACTTCCAGACGCCGACTCACATGTCGATCTGTAGGTTCTGGAATTCTGATTGTGTGGCTGGCATGCACCCAGTTCTTTACTCCTGCACACTTGACAGCAGTCGTTGTTACTAGGATTACCTGTCTTGGCTCATCCCAACGCGGAACTAGACAGTTTCTTCTCCTGTGGACTTTAATACGGACCCAGTCTCCTGGATTCAAGTCGTGGGCTGGTTTTCTTTCAAGAGTGGTCGCATCCGGTCCAACCTGATGAAACACAGAACGCACCACATCAGCCAGTCCTTTGCAATAATCCAGTATTAGATCATCAGTTATTGTCAATAACTTGTTGACTGGTACGTGGGCTTGTCTCATTGCTCGTCCCATGATCATTTCATGAGGACTGAGTCCCGTTTTCTTTTCAGGGATGCTTCTGATGGTCATCAGAACAAGAGGCAGTGCATCTGGCCATTTGAGTCCTGTAGCTTGACACATTTTTCCTAATCTGTTTTTAATCGTTCCATTTATCTGCTCTACTACCCCAGAAGCTTCTGGTCTGTAAGCACAATGTAGTTTTTGTTTAATACTCAATGCTTCACAAATCAATTGGATCAACTCATTTTGAAAATGTGTTCCTCTATCTGTCTCAACTGTGACTGGAAAACCATACCTCGGAATGAACTCTCGTAGCATAAGTTTTGCCACTGTTGTTCCATCATTCCTTCTTGTGGGGTATGCCTCCACCCAACGAGAGAACAAACAGACGACCACCAGAACATATCTTAATCTATTACTAGGGGGCATCTCAATAAAATCCATCTGTATCCTTGTGAATGGACCTCCTTCTCGTCCTATTGTTCCTAGACTCACTACTGTTTTTCTTCCTGGGTTAAATTGTTGACAAATAAGACATCTTTGACAAAGACTTTCAGCAATGGCTCTGAATTTTGGATTATACCAAGTTTGTCTAAAAAGTCTGATCATTGCATCTCTCCCAATATGAGCTTGTCCATGGTACATCCGTGCCATGTCTGCAATCATGCTATCAGGCATAACTGGTCTTTCATCTCTGTATACCCACACTCCATTATCTTCCTGTCTTCTACATCCTGCTTTAATCCAGTAATCCTTTTCCTCATCTCTTGCTGTTTCTTGTAACTGCCTTACTTCATCCCATGTTTCGACTGCATTAGTGAAAAGCAAAGGACAAGAGACATGCTCCCTTTCTCTATTTCTGTTCAGGGACGCCATGTTTTCCGCACAATATCTAGCGATCTCGTCAGCATAATTATTGCCAACCGCTATGTAATCTTCGTTTTTCTTATGCGCCTTGCACTTCACTACAGCTATTTGTTTAGGCAGCTGTATCGCCTCAAGCAGTTTTTTAACATAATCTCCATTTCTGATAGGTGTTCCTGCAGATGTCAAAAATCCTCTTTGTGACCAAATCTGGCCAAAATCATGTACGATGCCGAAACCATATTGGCTATCGGTCACAATCGTGATTCGTACATTTTTCCCCAATTTACATGCTTGAATCAAAGCAATTAGTTCCGCAACTTGGGCAGACCTAACTCCTTTCAGACAAGACGCTTCCATTACAGTTGCCACTGTGCATACTGCATAAGCTGCGCTTAACACTCCTTCCTTTGTGCGTAAACATGAACCATCTACAAACATGACATAATCGGATTCCTTTAACGGTTCATCTTTTATGTCAGCTCTTGGTTTTGTGCAATACTCCAGCACATTCAGACAATCATGATCTACTTCATCTTGTTCAATTATACTCTCTTCATCTGGCAATGAAGTCGAAGGATTTACATTTATGCATCTATCTATGGTCACATTTTCTGCACTCAAGATGACTTTTTCGTACTTAGTCAGCCGACTATGTGTCATGTACTGTGTTTTTGTTCTTGTCAAAAGAATTTCTACTGAATGGGGAACATATACTCTCAGTGGATACCCCATCACTATACCTTCACTTTGTTCCAGACTTACACAAGTAGCAGCAACTGCTTTCAAACATCCAGGCAATGCCTTTGCTATAGGATCTAAAACAGCTGAAAAGTAAGCTATAGGCCTCTTCATGGTGCCATGTTTTTGTACTAGTACTGAAAATGCACATCCATCTCTTTCACTGCAGTATAACTCAAAATCTTTCTCATAATCAGGCATGCCTAATGCAGGGGCCTCACACAGTTTCCTTTTCAATTCTTTGAAAGATTTCATTTCTTCTTTGTTCAATTCAAAAGGGTCTTTTACATCTTTCTTTGTCAATTTTTGTAATGGTTTTGCAATCAAAGAAAATCCACTTATCCATTGTCGACAATATCCAACCATTCCCAAAAACATTCTTACCTCTCTTTGAGTCATTGGTGCTCTCATTCCTTGAATCATTCTTACTCTTTCTGTCGCTATTTTCCGCACTCCTTTCTCAATTTTATGTCCTAAATACTGGACTTCTTTCTGACAAAACTGTAATTTTGAAGGGGACACCTTATGTCCTCTTTTCTCCAAATGGTTCAGTAAAGCAATTGTGTCACTTACACATGCCTCTTTGGTTTTCGATGCCACCAATAGGTCATCGATATACTGCACCATCACTGATTTTTCTGGCATTTTTAAATCTTCCAGAGATTTCTTTAGAATCTGATTAAAAATTGAGGGGCTCTCTGTATACCCCTGAGGAATTCGGCACCATGCCAAAATACGCTCTCCAAAACGGAATGCAAATAATGGCTGGCTATCTGGATGCAAAGGAATAGAGAAAAATGCATGACACAAATCTATCACAGTGTACCACTCAGCTTCATGCGGAATTTGATATAGAATCACTGCAGGGTTTGGCACTATTGGACAGCATGGTACAACTATTTTGTTGATCTTTCTCAAATCCTGTACTATTCTGTATGTTCCATTTGGCTTTTTCAGTCCCATAATAGGTGAATTACATGGACTGCTCATGATTTCTTTCAGAATTCCCTGTTCAATCATCTTATTTATCACAGGAGTTATTCCTTCAATTATTTCTGGAGTTAATTTGTACTGTGGCGTGTTTGGATAACTTATCCCTTCTTTCACTGTCACTTTTACAGGATCAACTTCTCTCATTAATCCAATGTCTTCTCCTGTAAAATCCCACACACCTTCTTTCACTGTACTTTTTAATTCTTCTGGAAGTTTTTCTGCATCAAATGCAGGAAACAATCCATTCATTTCAGGTTCCTGATTCATCAAAGTTACTTTATACAAAGCATCTTCGTCTGAAGTCTGAAAACCAATTCCATCTGGTGTACAATAAATTGTGCAATTCATTTTACACAAGAGGTCACGACCTAGAAGATTTACAGGACTACAATCGCACACTACAAATTTATGCATTTTCCTAAAAGAACCAATTTTTACTTCTACCAATTCAGTAAGTGGGGTTTTAATCTGCTGATTGGCAACTCCTACCACTTGGATGCATTCACCTGAGAGAGGAAGGTTCGGAATTTCCACTGACCTAACAGTAGAACGGGTAGCTCCAGTATCGACAAGGAATGTTACGTTTGCTCCATTCACTTCTCCATCCACAAAGGGACCAGACTGATCTACCTCTAGAGTTGCGCCAAGCACGCACTCTTTCCCCTCTCTTGCGCACCGTCAGAAACTTTCATCTGGGTCATCCTCACTCTGATGCAACCAATACTGGGACATGTTAGCTGCTCTCGGCAACTGTGTTACCTGTTCTCCTCCGTAGAATCCTGTTTCTGTACTGTATCTTTGCTGGTTAACAGTGTTGGGAAGTGGTGGTTGTGGCACCTGATTTTGTTGAACAACTACCTCATTCTGCACCTGTGGAGTTAATGATTGGTGTTCCGGATTAGGTTTAGGTGGGAACTTACACTCATTTCTCCAATGCCCCAATTTTCCGCAATTATGACATGGCCATTTCTTCTTTGCCTCTTCTAGACTCACTTGTCCTTTTCCTTTACCTATATTTGGTCGCATCTTATTTTGTCCTGATTCGTTTCCATTATTATTATCCAATTGAGCTTCTTGTTTTTCTGCCACTTTCACTTGTGCCCACATTGCTTTTTCTTTCAACTTACGCTGTTTACTCTCTATTTCATCACTACAATACTTAGCATACCTCAGCACCTCATCTACACTTGCATTCTGCCAGTTTATCATATGTTGCTTAATCATATCACTTATTTCTTGTTTCAAGCCAAATACAAATCGGTATACAAAATGACTCATATCCTTCTCACTTAATTCCTCATAACCACTATACTGTTTGAAAACCAACAACAATCGCTCATAATATGCATGTACACTCTCCTTGCTTTCCTGTGTAGTTCTATCAATCTTAACCCAATCTGTTTCTTTTGGAGGAATCTTATTTTTCAAAAAGGTAATCACCTTATCGTATTTCTTCATCACATCTGGTCCTGGAGCTCCTGTCTTAGGATCTCTTGGATATTCTGTAGTTGGCCAGTCAACTGTAATCTTACATTCTGACCATAGATCCGTTGGTACCACTATGTCAAACAATCCATCCAAATCTATCCACAACACTTTCGAGACCTTTACAAACCTTTCTACCTGTCGGTACCACTCAACTGGCTTTTCTCTTAACTTTGGAAAGTCATTTGTAAATGACAGGATGTCCTGCCTAGTCCAGGGAACATGCACATAACTACCACCTGGAGTTTCTCTCATAGGGTACTCTTTAACAACGTGTTCCTTTTCTGTTATCATAAAAGCCAATGAACCTTTGTCTACGCTTTTCTCATTCTTCTTTGTCCATCTAACCTTCCATCTGTCCACATCACCCCATTTTCTCAACAAAACAATCAACTCTTTTATCTGTGTCAGCCTTCCTGCTGTATTCAAATTTTCAATATCTTTTTCACAAAAATCTACTCTGTATGGTTTCTGCAACGTTTTTACTTTTGCAAAATCTATTCCAATCTCACCGGCCACTTCTTCTAGTTTGTCATGTAAATTCTTTGCCCTCCATGTTATACTTTTGCACAGAAACATTATTTCATCATCCTGATAATTCTTAATCTTTTCTGTACCAATCGTTCCCAGAATTAATTCTTCCATGTCAATCTTCAATCTGATCACATCTAATGGTTTTTCTTCCGTTTCTTTTATTTTAAAAGCTTTTATCCACTCATTTAACTCATCAGGAGTCGGACCTATAGGAGTACTATTTATTTCTGTCCAATTTCCACTCTTTTCAGGTGTCACTGTTGCAGATTCAGTTACCATAGGCATTTTCCTACCGCTACACTCATTTACTGTCAAATTTTCAGGTGGACTTGGTCTGTAAACACTAGTCAAATTGCTCGTACCTGGACTTGTTTCTATTCTTTCCTTTTCTCTTTGGAATTGCGAACTCAAGGGAATCACCAAAGATCGTTCATCAATTTTCTGATTCTCGAAAACTGGTATCACTGGACCTATTGTTACGGGTACGGTAACTGCTTCCATATTCTTTGTTAATTCTCTAATTTTCTCAGTTAATTCTTTTGTTGTCCTTGCCAATTCTCTTGCACTATCATTTTCTATTCCCTCATTTTGGGAAGTTCTTATTTGTTCTTGTGACCTATTTATTTCTTGTCTTTTTTCTGGACTTTTATTTCTCATAGCTTCTATTGGTGGCGCATTTGGTGTCACCACTGTAGAATTCTGCTGATACGGAGGTGGATTTTTACTTAATATATCTTCCAGCAACTCGTCATCCGTTTCGCTCTCATGCATATACTTTTCTCTCTCTAAATGTTTCTTTTTCTCAGTCCGTTTTTCTTTAGTCCCTTCCTCAACTGTAAAAGCTGGAAACAAACCTCCTGTCATGTTAGCACATCTCCATCGTTTTATTCTGTCCTCATGATTCATTCCCCACATTCTTCCGGGCACGAACTCATAACCTTTCATACCTCTGAATCTTTCTTTTTCGTACATCTCATCTTCCCATTCTGTTAAAGCCTCAAACTGTGTCGGTCTAGGTTCCAATTTAAGCATCTTTTCTTTTAAATTCCGTAAAATCGCTACATTAAAAGAACCATTTTCAGGAAAAGCCAATGCTCCATCATTCTTTGTATATTTTACCCAATTATCCAACCATATGCACGTATGATATCCATATTTCAGCATCATATGTGAAGCTGCTGATTTTGGCGGAGGAATTACTTGTCCCTCTCTAGTCACAACCTTTTTGTCTTTCTTAAAGAAATTCTTTAATTTCGTTGTCCATGACGTTCTCTCCCTTTCGTACTCGTAATATGGCATGTTTTCTATTTGTTTTCTCTTTACTCTAACGCTGTTTCCGTGTACGGAACTTCGTCCAATTACAGCGCGATTCACACTAACGTACCAATCAGAACAATTTCCACCGTCCGCGAACCAACCAATCCTAGCGCGGCACTTTTCTACGTCACTCCTGCTCTGTATTCACGTGACTAGTGCACTGACCAATCCTAGCGCGGCACTTTTCCACGTCACTTCTACTCTTTACCCCTCCTTTACAAGATTTATCGGCAATTTTTCCTTTTACTGTTTTTCTTCGTTAGTTACAACAAATAAACAATTCCATAGTCTGATTCGCTAAACAAAGTGACAGCCTTGTCCTTTTACACAAGAATCCTGTTTTTCCAGTAGGCAGCGCTTACCTCTACCCTACCACAGAATTATTTGCTTTTGTCGATAAAGTAGCACTTCCCTCTACCTTACCCTTCTTTCAAACAAACAATTTACTCGTTTCTCTGGGGATAAGACACATGTGGAGACTAGGCTCCTGAGAATTAAGGCCAAAGTTTCACAAGTAAACGTGATTTGCTATTTCATTTACACACTTTTCACACCGAAATCCCTAACATAACACAACCTGTGTTATAACCAAAATGAATTCAGACCATGTACCAAATTCCATGTGACTTCTCTTGCCACACGTGTTCCACTTCCTACATCCCAGAAGCGTGAAAACTTACATATAACATAACGCGACTCAACATATAGTGTTAGTCATCAAATAATCAATAATCAATAAACAATAATCACTAAACTAATCTATAGAAAACCATAACTCTGCTACCAAGAAATCTGATGCAGCGCGTACAATAAAAACTATCCTCCTCCCAGGCTACTTATAGGTCATCCAGGGGCAAACTATATTTCTCATATCCACATGACGATGGGGCCCATAAACATCGCCTAAACACACACACATACACTCCTGGATTTCCTTTTATACCTTTATGAAATTCCGTACTCCTAGGAGAAGCATGAGAACTAAATGGAGAACACCATTTTGTGTACCGCTGGAAGAGCAAGGATATCTATTTACCTTAATTTGTCACTTTCTTTTATTTATTTATTAAGATATTCCTGCTCATTGTTTTGTCGATGAATCATTCATTTAAGAAATTAGTTCATAGTGATTAAGACCAGCTGAATCACAATCAACCAATTACTCAGGTCACAATCAATTAGGAAAATAACCACTGAGTCATTTTGGGTTTAAAGAATCTTAAATTTTATATAATTTTAAAAGCATGAAAAGATTTAATACTTTATTCAATTATTCATTTTTTTATATTCACAATTTTATTAAGCATAATCAATTTATTGCAGAAAGGAAATTTTTGTCATGAAGCCAAAAACCTTAGTTACCTGCCTAGCTTCCTAATTTAGCCTAATGATTTCTAACCTAACTTTGGAATTAGAAATAGCCTGATTCTCATACTCAACTGTAAAGTTAAGACAGCAACAGCAACTTCAGCTCGTCAGCATCAGCTACCTGCAACCCGTCTCCTCTACTGCAACCACGACTCTCGAACTGCAACTGACTGTGACTGCAACCGCGACTGACATCAACTGCCTGGAACTGACTCTGGAACTCTCCTGGAACTCTGCAACTGACCCCCTCCCACTAAGAGTAGGCCCTCTTATACCCCAATTCTAACTCTGCTAACTAATTGTTGCAACATTAATATCACGCTTTTCTTTCATTGGTCCATGCATGTCAGCTTATTCATTCTTTAATCAAGTTCTCTTGGATTCAAGGGTCCTTGGATCATTTCCTTTCCCATACGCTTAAACATTTCCATCCGATTCGATCAGTTCATTTGTATCTTCTTTTGACACATTCAAGAATTCCGCAGTCATTGTCCTTTCTCTTGGGCTCCTTTCCCACGGACTCTCTCCTGATCCTCACGGCACACTATCAGTTCAATTAGGTCACACCAGCCTTGACCATTTCTTGCATCCTAGCCTCTCAGATACATCACGCGGCTCCAGATTTCTTCAATCTCATCCCGTACCACGTGTCCCCTTGCGCCTGCGCACATCTTCCCACTGGCGGCCATTTTATCTCGCCACTCGGTTCTACTTTAGAAGCACTAATTTGAGGCAAATAAAACATAATTAAAATAGAGAAAAATATCCCTTTCGTTTCCCTCCCGTCTACGTACCCCAATTAGTTGTTACCTAGCAAAAAGCGACATTTAAGCTGCTCCTTACTTACCATCACTATTGTTTTTGCAACGACACATTTTATTTCTATGAAGCACAAACATGCATTTATTTTATTTAGTACGCTTTTTATTCTTACGTTATGATTAGACACACGGACATTCATTAGTAGATTATTTAGCACGTACATTAGCATATTACCATTCCCACATATACAATGTTGATTAATACATTTAACGAACATTTTTAATTAATTAATTATATAATTTGTTAGGGGTTAAATTTTTTTATTTTTACTGCTCCATCAATGACATGGGTGAGACACTGTGTATTCATTAGCGTGTTGTGGCCAGGTATGATTTCGCACTGGTCCTCCTTCACCAATGTTCCTGTTCTGGGCAATAATTGGTCCGCTAATGTTTTGGTGAGTGTTTTAGTGTCCGCATGGAAAGTGGGCAGTATGCTCCCATGTCTCTGGGGTGCTTGACTGGGTTTGGGCACCATAACAATGGTGGCTTCATAGAGTCCAGCAAGCGATTGTTTCCTTTGGCCTCTCACTAACTTTCCAGTAATTTATCCACCAGGAGATCAGAATATGCTTGGTAATATTCAGAAAGAAAGCCATCTCCACCAGAGCTCTCACCCATGGGCAGCGCGCAAATCACCACCAGTATGTCACAGCGAATGTTCTCTAATTCCCCGGCATCAACGTCTGCTTGGAAGACCTGCTGTAATTGGAGGGGCCACTGGAATGCTCAGATCTGCTCTAGGTCCAAGGGGCCCTGTTTGGTATATAGGGCAGTCAAATTGTCTGCCAGTGTCATTTATGGCGGATTGCGTTATTGCCTCAACCCAGTCTGGCCTAGTAAGGATTATGATCAGTGAGGTGGGGGTTTCCCATTTCGGCAGCCACGCCAGCAGCCTTCCTGATATGTCCCCCTCTTGCCTATAATCTCTTGTGTACTTATCCAGTGTGTCCCACATATCTGCTATGTCTCTCCGAAGAACCAAAGTGTCTTCTGACCGTCCTTTTTCTGTCCCCTCCGGTGCCTTCAGGTCCGCCAGCTGAGTCTCCTGATGTGTCTGTGTACGTGGGAGATGCTGCGTGATACCATATGTGGTGGACACACTCACCCCAGAATTGTTACAGCATTCTTAAGTGAAAGGGCACATTCATGAATTATGTCATGAGCAGGTCCGTATCAAAAATAAGCCATCAAATCATGCACTCTGGGAAAGAGCGGGAGAAGATGAGAAAGAAGTGACTGAGGGGAAGAACCTAGGAGTGTGATTGAGCTCCGAATCAGTGCTTAATTTGTGCCGGTGGTTTCCAGTGCTTAGCACCGGCACTTAATTCTCAACACTGGCAATAAACAGTCCACAACATGGTAGTGCTCCTGTTTAATTTTGAAATGAGCACAAAAAGGTGTTTTAATATTTCAATATGCATTGAAAATTAATAATGCCTGTCGCACATGCTGTTCGTATAGCGCTGGGTGACCTGGAATAGTCTGAATTGTCACACTTGTAGAAGTGCGATAGTTAGTAGTTGTGTTAGCACTCTCATTGGCAGTGCTGACCGGAGCAATAGGTGGTGCAAGCCTCAGTAGCCTCCTAAGAAAGGCTCTGGCACTTACATTTTTGACAAATTAAGCACTGCTTACAATCAAGAAAACTAGATCGCAAGTGTTACTCCTGACAGATGGGAATGCACAGCCTGCTGTGCAGTTTTTTTTACCTGTGGAAGTCCCACAGCATCGTTGTGTATGGCAGTCTAAGAGAGCGTGCTCCCACAGAGTGACCGTGATCCCTGCACTGTTTCCAATTCCCATTCCTGATATGACTGCAGAGAAGGCGTTAGCCCACCTTGCAAGTCCAGTCCTTTATGGCACACATCAGCTTCAGCAGGTAGGGGACGTGCACCGTGCTAAAGGAGTTCAGGGTGCGGGAAGATTGTTTAACTCATGAGGGTGGATGGATAGGGAGAATTGCCAAACACTTTTTCTGAGGCACTTAACCTCCACTGCGTCCTGATGTGAGAACCATTAACTTGTACAAAATCAACATATGACACGCAGGCTGAAAGCAAAATTTGTAAGACAAGTGACCAAAACTGCTGTGAAGCCTTCGACAGTAGATCCACTTCCTCTGACTAGACTGACTAAAAGAGCATGGAGACACACCCCCTTCATGGCCAACCTCAAACTCCTACGTCAAAGACGCAGTGCCTAAAATATGCACATTAGGAACTCCAAATATGTGTTCTTTCAAAACAAACAAGACACTGCTACTAATGGATGTAAGAAACTGTTCGAAATCATCAGAAACCAATCTACCTGCAAAAGTGACCCTACCTCCTCTAACAACAAAGCACTCCCTAACTGCGAAACCTTTGCCTCCTTTTTCATTGAGAAAAATGTGGTTTATCACCAACGAAAACCAGACCACATTCACTCTTGTTCCGCCCCATCCTCTCCTACCCCCTACACAACAGATCATGAAGCTCACCCATATAACCGCCCATCTCTCCCAAAAATGATTCCACTTGGTCTAGCTTCATAACCCTCAATGAGATTGGCACCCTGAATCTTTTGACTTCCCTGAAATATTCTAACTATTGCGTTGATCCGCTCCCCTCCCGACTTCTAAACGAGTTCATTCACCTCCTACTCCCACTATATACTAAGATAATCAATGCCTCTCTCACCCAAGCTTGCTACCCGACTGCCTCAAATTGGTCAGGTTACCCCTATCCTAAAAAAAAACAAGTCCGACCCCCAACAACTACTGCCCCATCTCCAACATCCCTACTCTGGCCAAACTCCAAGAAAAATGTGTGCACCTACAGCTTCTCAATCACATTGAACAATTCCAGCTCCTGGACCATTGCCAAATCTGGCTTCCGTTCGGGTCACAGCACTGAAACTGCCATGGTCCACATTGTCAACGATACCATACGCTCGCTTGACCAAAACGAATCTTGCATCTTGATCCTACTAGATCAGTCAGCAGCCTTTGATACCATCAACCATGCTACCCTGGACGACCTCTAGAAACAAAGCATGGCCTCTCCGGCACAGTGCTAAAATGGTTCTCCTCCTTCCTACACAACAGGTCTCCGGGCTTCCTAATTAATCACACTCTATTTGAGCTGGCTCCACTATCGCTGGGCATCCCCCAAAGCTCTATCCTCTCCCCAACATTGTTCAACCTCTACATGGAGCCCCTAACTGATATCCTCAAAGGCTCCCACATCTCCTACCATATGTATGCTGACAACACCCAACTCTGCATGAGAATAACCTCCCCAGAGGACATCTATACCCTCAATTACAACCTAGCAAAAACACAACAATGGCAGACAATCACCTCAAGCTCAATGCCCTTAAAACTGAATTCTTACTGATAGCTCCATCAACTACCACCTCTAACGTGAAAGAGTGGCTCCCCCTTCTATCTGCCCTGACGTGCACCCCACACATTGTCGACTCCGCTGAATTCCTAGATATTACTTTAGACAAAGACCTCTCCATGCAAAAACACATCAGCGCCATCACTGGAGGAGCTAACCATCAGCTGCACATCCTTAGAAACTACAACCTTTCCTCCCCGCAGCTGACCTTACAACTGCGACTCGTGCACTTGTGCTTTCGAGACTAGACTATAGTAGCACTACACCAGTGGGCGTCCCACAAACCTCACTTGCTCCTCTTAAGGCTACACTTACTGCAGAAGCCAGGCTCATCATGGGTTCTCAAAAATGCGATCACATCACCCCGATCTTCGAGCTCTGAATTTGCTGCCATTCGAGGCCAGGATGCATTTCAAAATTGCTTGCAGGACCCATAAGAAGAAGAAGATACTTTATTTGGTTTTTTACAACCGTAAAATAAGACACTTAAAATTACTAAAATATGAAGTTAAAACAAATTCATGATAAAATGCATCATTATGTCAAAATATGTACAAACACTTCCCCTTCTTTCTTTCCATCCAACTCATTATTAGACCTATTACGACTATGTATCTGCAGAATTTTCCAACTCATTAATAGCCAAGTTCATATGTTCAAGATCCGCTCTTCTTAACAATGTGTCAATCAAAGTTAAAAACTTTACCCTCGACAAATTAGAATATTCGATGACCCCCCGCCCAGCGAATAATAGTCTGTCTACAAGTACGAATGTTAAGAACTTTTAAAATTGGTTTTAGAAATGCTCTTCTTGCTTCGCTGACAGTGGGGCAGACACACATCACGTGGCATAATGATTCATTGTGATATCCACATAATCTACAAGTTGTGTTAAGATATTTCCCTTTCCAACTTGGTTGCAAATCCTTGGTTTCATATACTCCAAACCGATACAGCATGTACTTCTTCTTTAAAAATAATCTGAAGTGCGCTGATAGATAATCCTGAGGTTTTAGTTTTACATATGAATTTATTACTGTCCAAGAATGTCGTCTTTTTGCCACTGTGTTTTTGTCGTCTAAGAAAGATAATTTTTTTGCTGCGCCATTACACACTCTATTAAACGCCATCCTCTCCATCTTACTCTCCCATGCCTCTTGAATGTCCAAATCCACCAGGGCTGATCTTAGATGTTCACCCCATGAATCCAGATTTTTTTGTTCAAACTGGGCCCTTATTTCAGTCCAACAAAGATTGTTCATGGTGCCGGGTTCCGAGGAGCGAAGTTTCCAACATAGTTTCACAAAAACCGATTGTCTCTGGAATTTCTGATTTTGTAGCCCAAATTCCAGACGGATCTGTGCTGGTGATACTACTCTAGGGAGGTTAAAAACTGCTTTATACACTTTTGTTTGTAAATCATTTAAAATTCCAAATTCCCGACCGTGCCATATTTCCAAACCATATGCCAATGCTGGAAGTAATTGTGCTGCCATTGTTTTTAAAAGATGGCTGTAAGACGGGCAACTTAATTTCATTTGTAGCTGTTTGTATGCAAAAATTAAAGTTTGTGCCTTTGCTCTTATTGCACTTTTTTGATCAGTAAAGGACATACGTCGCCCTAAATTAATGCCCAAATACTTGTAGGTGCCAACTTCCTCTATTTCTTTACCCTTGGCTAGCCACTTAAATTTTTTATTTTTTTTATTTTAAACTTGATCCTACTAATGGCACCACCTTTGTTTTTTTCATATTTATCTCCAGCCCCTGACAATCAAAATAGTTGGTTAAGTAGTCAATGACTCTTTGTAAGCCAATGGGGGTTTGGCTAAGGACCACTATGTCATCTGCGTATTGCAGATACTGAATGTGGTCCTCTGCCAATTCGGAGGATGACCGTTTACTTTTGACAAGTGGGTATGCAGATCAGCAAGGTACAAGTTAAAAAGACTTGGGGCCAAAACACACCCCTGTTTCAGGCCATTTTTTGTATCGATCTTTGATGATGCTATACTACCATCCCCCAGCTTTACCCGGGCCCAGGTTTCACTATGGAGGGCAACTATGGAGTTGATTAGTTGTTGTGGTATACCCCAACCTTTCAATTTTGTCCATAGTCGTTCACGTGGGACTTTGTCAAAAGCCGATTTTAAATCGATATAACATACGAATAAACCTGATTTCTTTAAAATTGCTTTTTCCGTAAGGAGTGCAATTACTGCCAGGTTTGTGCTAGTACCCATTCCTTGTCTAAAACCGGTTTGATATTTGGGAATTATACCTTTCTCTTCCATCCATCCCTGTAAATGTAATAATAAACAGGAAGCATATAGTTTTGCATCAACATCCATCAGGGCTATAAGCCTGTAATTTCCAGGCTCCCTGCGATTACCACTTTTATATATTGGATGAAATATGCTCCCTCTCCATGATTTAATGATCTTATTTTGATAATACAGGTAGTTGAAGAGTGGAGTAAGAAATTTTGCCCAAAATTCCACATCATATTTGAAAATTGCGTTCGGAAGCCCATTAGGCCCTGCGGCTCCCTCCGTTTTCAATTTTTTATTATATCTTTGAATTGGTTTATATTAACTAAGATGGTTGAGGCATTATGATTTGGTTCCTGTAACTTGTCTTTGATTTGAACTTTATCGTGATTGACTATGATTTTTTCAGGTTGCACTATTTTCCATGAAGTGAGGCTGATGTCAGATTTTGTATGCTTATCCTCCTCCAGAATATCCAGATCAGGTTCCAAATTCGTTATCATTTCGTGGTTCGTAATATTAAATACATTTTGGATGTGTTGTTCCCATATCTTCTCACTTATTCCTGCTTTTTGAGACATTCCTATTCCCCTTGTTAACTTATTTATTATGCCCCAAAATTCACAACTATTAGACAATTTGCTGGCCCAGAGTAATTTTTCCCAAAGTTTTTCCATGCGTTCCTTTTTGGCCACTCTACACCTCTCCCTATAGTTCTTCTTCATGTCTCTAATATTGTAGTTTGTTACTGGATGTCCGGGTCTTACAGCCAAAACAGCTTTTCTCGATTCCCTAGTGATTTCCCTTTTTAGGTTACGCAGCTGTATGTTGAACCATGGTTCATAAGTTGTACTTTGTGTACCATGACGTCCCGGGAGAACCGGAAATTTGTTTAGAAGAAACTTTCCCAAATGTTCCCAAATATCTTCTGGTGACTTGGTACACTGTAACCCACCATCAATTATGTATTTATGCACAGCAGCCATTATTTTTGAGACATTCGTACCGCGCCATTTTAGTTTCTTCAGATTGTATATTACCGGGATTTCTGTCAATACAGTTATTTTCTCTTTCTGAGACAGTTTTGCGTTGATGGTCAAAACTTGCGGCAAATGGTCACTTTCCGGGCGAGATTCTATATAAAACGAGTCGACTGTAATGTATAGTTCATTACTGACCATGGTGTAGTCAATGGTTGATTGTTTCCTCCCACTTAGAAATGTAATCCTTGCTGGTTGATCTCCCTTTATTTTTCCATTTAGAATATGTAATCCTAAGGTATCCAGATCGTTTATCAATTCATTAACAGCCCGCTCCATTTGACACGTTCTCTTAATTATCTTGCTCCCTATTAGGTTGGAATTAAAATCACCGGTGATTATCATCTCACTATTTTGGTAGCTTTTCTGCAAAACATTGATTAGATTAATTAGGCATACCAGTTTTTCCTTTTTCAATTTTTTGCTCGGATGGATATATATGTTTAGGATCAGGAGCTGCCAAGGCATTTTATTTACTAAGTTGTTACTTTCCAATTTCACAATCTGTATCCAATTTTCACAGGTGTCAAGTTCTTCCGTATGACAGGCTAATTTTTCTGTTAAATAGATAGACAGCCCACCCCTAGGATGCCCATGTTTATAAAATTGTTCTGCCAAAACATGAAATTCCACATATCCACTAATGGATTTAGAAGTCAGATTCCAGGTTTCCTGTAACAATATAATATCAAAGCTTTGTAAAAAGGCTTGCGTCTCAGGGTCTTGCCCCATTTCCTTGAACCCATGGATATTCCATGAGCAGATTCTTATTTTGTCATCCTTAGGCGTGCCTGGGTATATCATTGGTGGCTTTAACCTGTTAGAATTGTTAGATTCATCAGGATCGTTTATGACTCAAGAAATGTGGCACCCACGACCAATCGTGAAATTCTTCTGCCCCTTCGGTTATTCGAGCTCGATTTTGATTTGTTTTCTCCAGTGTCTTATTTGCCAGATATGTATTTTCAGGAGTAGCACTTCTGGCCCCCCTTAAACATGTAGTTGGATGAATCACCTTTCCAGATGTAATCGGGCTCATTATGTCCATTAACAATGGGTACGGATATTTAGTTTTTTTGGGATAAGATAGAGAAATTCCCCATGCATCAAAATTTGCTCTTTCTGAGAAAATCAGGGCTGTTAGTTCTTTTGAGTACCAAGTTGTAAGAGTAACCTCTTTACCTGATATATTATCTACTTGCAAGAACTCAACTGTTAAGAGATCTGCTGTTGTAATATTTTGCAGCCTTGGTATCTCCTTAAACAATCTCATTAGGTTTCCCCTGTTTAAAGAATCTGATCTGCCCTTTGTTTGATATTCAGGCTCAAAGATCAGTTTATTCAATGACTTTTTGTGTTCACCACTCTGAATCCCTAATTGGGGGAAATCGTCTGTTCCTGCTGCGTATTATAAACTTTGTTTCCACTTTGCACTATATTGTCAAGAATTTTCCTTTCTTGATGTAGTACCTTTACTTGTCCGTTGCTTGTTGTTGTACTTAGAGGTTTATCTGTTTTTTGACATACTTCCGTGATTATGAGATCATGTGGTTTAGATGTATCTATTGGAAACTCGCAGACTCGTCCCTGATTGTCCAAAGAAATTTTTAGTTTATTCCGATTTTTATTTCCTATACTTTCACTTAAAATACCCTGGGATTTTTCTGACATTATTAAAGGCCGCCAGTCTAATTTAGATCTATTTGGATCTTCCTGTACTCTGTCTTTGAAATTTGCCATACTGTGTTCAGTTGAATTACCTTCCCCATTTAAAGTTATAATTTGTAAATTTGGTGAGATTCCTTTTCCACCATCTTGTCTGTTGGTTGCTTTTTTGTCACCAAGCCGTGTATTCAGGATAATGGTATCCTCGTTGGCGATTTTTTGTCCGTATCCTTCTTTTGGCGAATCTTTGATTATTCCTTGTTTATGTTCCAAAGTATTATCTCTGATAGGAATTTTAAATAGGACTGGAATGTCCTGTTTTTTCACATTTGTTATACACTCTTTGTCACATTTTGTTTGCTTGTCACCTTCCTTTAAGTGTACATTGCTTTCTTGTATACCTAATGATATGTCACGTTGCAAGGAATTATCAAAATTTACAGCTGGCTCTTTCGAATGAACCTTAGATCCACATAAAACTCCAGAAGGGCTTTTGTTACAATGCTGATTAATTTTATGGCTGTACAATTGGGAAAATATTGGATAAACTTGCTTTTTTTCTAGACCACTTTGCTTATTCACATTAAGCCTGGCCTTACGAGCTCTTTTTCGTTGTCTTTTTGTTAGTCCACCATTTGATAGACTAAGTGTAGAAGTTATTTCGTCGACAGTTTGTACTTCCCCTGATCGAGTTAATTCCTTGATTTTGGTTTTAGTCACGTTGTCATCATGTTTAGGGTAATGTATTGAATCTTCAGCGCCCGCTTTATCGTTCATTTCCTCATTTCTTTTGGTCATGGCAGAGTGTTCCTTATCGACCTTATTATCTATTGGCTTAACGACATGTAAAATCTCTGTTAATATCTCTGGCAGAGATGCCAGTTTATCTATTATTTGGCTACATCCACAAATTGAGTTTGATTGATGTCCACTGCTGGCGGCCTTAATATGGTTGTCCTTAGTGATCAATACGGATAATGTGTCCAACTTACTGTTAATCCCTGCGATGTATGTCGAGATCAAGTTCATTAAATCAATCTGGACATCAAGTTTATCTGATTGGAAATTTAGAACGTCTATAGCCCGCTGTAAGGATCTTAATAGAGTATCACTCCATTTTATTAAGTGGGAGGTTTTCGACGAGGGCTCTGAAATTAGATCAATTCCACTCACTGAGGAGATTGTAATTGGGGGTGACCTAGATGGTTAACTACACATGGGACTGGAATTTAGCGTAATATTTTCCCCCTCCTGCTGGTCCGTGCACACTGGATATTTTATTGGGGTCGAGGCTGCCCCTCCTTGCTCCCCAATATGCTGGTCCGGAGGTGTGCCTGAAGCTGGCCTCTTTCCTAGGTCTTGAAAATGTGCATCATCATTTGGTTGTGTGTTCAAGTGTGTTCAAGTCCAGTGCTTGAATGAGGTCAGCATCATCTAATGCGGAAAAAGAACTATTCCAATCCTCAGTTTGTACTTTATTATTTTCTTTGGCTCTAACTACACCGGGGTCTACTTTTTCGTTTGGATATTCTCCATATTTCCCTTATTTATTTAGATCAAACATGTCCTTAGGCAAGTCCTTAAGCAGATACACCTGCGCTGTGGTAGTTATTCGCCCTTTATTTGAGGAAACTTCAACTCTGGCCGCCTCACAAATTGCTTCTTGATTTACCTTGTTTATGTTAAGCTCACTTTTATTTGATTCATGGCTTGCCATCCATGTAAGTAGGGGACTTTCTCTTACAGAGCAAGATTGTTTTAATTTAGTGTTGGTACTTAAACAACCCGGCGACAGGAGGCTTCTTTTATCCTGTTTTTAGGTGTAATTGGACTCTGCAATCCTTGTGTCCCAGCTGTGGCATAAATTGCGGCCATTGGGTCCTTTAGAAAATGGAATTTCTGGTTCTCGTTTTTTCCTCCAAAATTAAAAATGCACTTATTGGTGTTAACACCGAAACCAGCTTTTCCTTTTGTAATAAGGAATTTTCTTTCCTTCTCTTAATGTTTGAGACTGTATTCAAATCTGATTTTGACACACTCTTTTTTGGTTTTCTCTGTGGTGATTTGTCGAGTTTTTCCTGATCTCATGATCCTGGATTGCTCACTCAAATAGTATACTATTTTAGGCTTTGTATGTTTTATATTTTTTTTGTATGTATGTTTTATGCCTGTTTATGACCGTTTATGACCTACGTCACCCGCGTCACCCGCGTCCACCCAGTTTCACCCACTTCGCCTCGTCTGGTTCACTGTTCCTAATCGTGTCCACGTCCAGGTCCACAAAACAGTGGCGCAGCGATAAACGGTGCAACGGGACGCGCTGATTTTTGCAGCTGATTCTGGCCTCAGTCAGTCCCGGTCCCGGTCCCAATCTCAGCTTGAGCCTGCCCGTAACCAGCCTGCCTGCTGCTCCGCTGCTCTCTGAGTTGCCTGCCTTCTTGCGAGCCGAGAGCTGCCTGACTTCCTACTTAAAAGTGTCCTTCACAATCCGTACGGAGTGGAGTCTCTCATTCAAATGGAGTTGAGTGGGAAAGGTATAGAAAGCAGGGCGCACTGGAAGCACCGCAAGCCGCACCCAACCTAGTTGGGCCGCTTCCGCGGGCTTACCTGGGCTCTTCACTCTGCGGTCACTGCTAAAGGTGACCGAGCTCTCGTTCCTCTCTCCTTCCTCGCTTTCTCTCGGCCTCCGCTTAACTCCGCTCAGCTGACGAGACTCCGCACCTCTGCCTCCCCTCGTCTTCGGTGCCTCGAAGCCTGCGAGCAGCTCCTCACTCGCTGGTGAGCGGGTGAACGGACGGACTATCGTCCTGTCATTAAGCCCCCAGTATGCTGGATCAACGGGGTAATCAGGCCGGGGCCGTAAGCAGTTTGGCAGCGGTTTTCGGCGTCCTCCCGCTCCCAGCTCCTGCTCCCACGCTTCTGCTGCGACCTGCGGTCAGAACGAAAACACGGCAACTGGAATCTGGACCCATAAAGCACTGCACCACAACACCCCTTCCTACCTATCCCAGAAACTGACCCTTTCGGGTGGAAACAGATCCTCAAGAAGTACAAGGATTTTACTTCTCAAGCCAAAAGAATTCAAGAAAAAGAAAACCTACTACTGAGCCTTCTCTGGTATGGCCCCTAATATCCGGAACTCCCTCCCTATTGAGATAAGATGGAACCTATCCATATCCCTCTTAAGAAAAGAAGTAAAACAATTCATTTCAAACAAATTCCTCTCTCACTGAGGACTTGGCCTCGCCTCCTCTCCATGTGTAGACCCTCTGGTATGGCCCCAAATATCTGGATCTCCCTCTCTATTGAGATGAGATGCAACCCATCCACATCCCTCTTCTGAAAAGTAGTAAATACTTTTCTTTCCAACAAATTCCTCTCTCACTGAGGACTTGGCCTTGCCCCCTTTCCCTGCATAGACCCTGCCCATCATCTGTCCGCTGCCCCTGGTCACACCGTAACTTGCCTGAGTCTTGGACCTATGGTACTCTACACCCCTCGCGTAAATCTATGCATCAACTCTGGAAAAACTGTGCATCGACTCTCCACACCCTTGCATCTCCATCCAGAACTACCTCAGTACTCTTATGTACACTATCTTTCGCCCTTCTTTATTTATTGTCGACGTGTATTTTTATTTGCACTTTATGGAACTTGGATTCTGGCTACTATTCTGTTTACATATCTCACTGCAGGTCGTTTACTCTTTTTTTCCGTTATTATATATATTTTTTTTTTTATAATTCTTTTTATTAAACATACATTGGTTCCAATAAACATTACAGAGGGTTCGCCAAATCATACATTACAGTCGGTACAGGAGGAAATACGTCAGCTTTCTACATGATAGAGGAATGTTACAGGGTGTGGGGGTCATTTTGTTCGGGACAATCAGGAGGCATACAGATCTCTCCCCGGTAGGTATTCCAGGGGCTCCATATCCGAGACCATTTTTTGGGGCACCCTCTTGCCAGGTAGACTGTTTTCTCCCCGGAACATGCACCAGTCAAGGTTCTTCTCCCATGCTGCCAGTGTGGGTGATAGTGTGGCCCCCCATAGTTGAGCAATGTTGCGTTTTGCCAGCATGAACCCCAGTGTAGCCCACCGTGTCTGATTTGTGTTGAGATCCGTAGGTTCCCACAGATTGAGGAGGCATCGTCGTGCCTCCGGGCGGAGGTGAACCTGTAGTACCGCATTAATAGTGTCATGGATCTTGAGCCAGAAGGATATGATATGTTCGCACTCCCAAATTATGTGTATGAATGTCCCCACGTGACCACATTGCCGCCTACAGTTCCCATTATCTGACCATCCCATGTGTACCAAACGGGGTCCTGTCATATAAATTCTGTGGAGGATTTTAAGCTGTACCAGCCTCAAGCGTGCCGGGATAGCAACCTCCCTGGGGGAAGCCACCGCCTGCTGCCAGTCCTCATCATCCATCTCCACCCCATCCTGCGTCCATTTCTCACGGAGTGATTGAAGGGGACTCTCCATGTTGTTGATTAACTTTTTGTAAATCAGGGAGATGGTTTTCTCAGGAAGGTGGCCGTCTAATATTCTGTCCTCCAGCGGAGAGGCCTCTGGAGGGACGTCCCCTTAGGCAGCAAAGATTGCAGTGAGTGCAGGATCTGCAGGTATCGGAAATACTCGGTGGCTGCTAGATCGTAGTCCGCCTGGAGCGTCTCAAAGGATTTAACCCCTCCAGCCCCCCAAAGGTCCCTAATGTGTGAGATACCGATAAGGTCCCATCTGTCAAAGCCCTTCGATTTCCATAAGTCGCCCAATCTTTCTGAGTCCCAAAGTGGAGTGGCTAATGTCAGCGTGTTTTTCCATCCCAGTGAGGCGATAACATCATGCCAGATCTGGACAGAATGTTTGGTGGGGCCAGTCAAGGTGTATCGTCTGGGCCGTGAGTATAGCGCCCTGTTATAATTACCATCTGGGAGGAGCCATTTATCCATGGCGTATCCGGGATCGTCTGCACGGCCATACATGCCGTGGTTGATGGCTGCTAGGTGAGCCGCCCAGTAGTATTTCTTGATATCTGGGAGGCTAATACCACCGTCATACCAATTCAGTGTTAGTTTGGTCAGGGCGATTCGAGGTTTTATTATATATTTTTTATTTACTCCCTATGTACCTCCTGTTATTGCTGTTGTGCTTATTCTGTAAAGTGCTAAGTTGTCTTGAACGTGAGTGCTAAGCTGCCATGTTCATTCACCACCTCGGGGAGAACTATGCATCTACTCTCCCCACCCTGGCAATTCCCCAACTTAACTACCTCAGTTCTTGCATCTACACATGCTTTTTATTTTTATTTACTCTTTATGTAACTTGGGTTTTTGCTGCTATTTGCTTACATATCCCACTGTATACCCTCCACTCTGTTTTCCATTACTTTGTTTTATCTATTCTATATTTACCTCATGTCATGTTCCTATGCTTAATCTGTGAGGCGCTATGATACCTTCGGGTCAAGTACGCGCTATATAATTTTTGTTGTGGTGCTTACTCTGTAAAGTGCACTGATGCCTTCGGGTCAAGTTCGCGCTATAAAAAACTCATAAATTAATAATGTGTATTGTAGTGGGATGAAAACCACTCGACTTTGTTCCAGTCCCTAGTTCTTCTTGACCAAAAAAGGCAGTGCTGCACACCTTAAGTACTCGCTTTCTTCTTGGGCAGCGGAGAGCATGCCTGAAGTGCCTAGAACCCTGCCTGCTGTTTGAGGGAAGGAGTGTGCTTGGCCCTACAGGAGAGACTGTCCAGCAGGAGAAGCCCTGCACATTCCCAGAGTGTTTAGCACCCAGAGAAAGAAGACTGCAGAGTGAAGCCAGGAGTGACCTGTGAGCCCCCCCCCACTCCCAACACACACACACACACAGTCTCTCTGCATGGCTCCTGAATGGATCGTACTAAGTCTGTTATAAATCAGATACCACAGTGGTGACTGGCAGTCTGCTAAGGGCTCGTAAAACTGCTACGGACATGAGAGAGAGTGAAGCTGCATTGATTCCAAATTTGGATGCTCCGATCTGCCCAGAGGCTGCAACTGCTGAATCTGACCGCCTGTCTGCAACATGCCAGGAAGACTACCACTACTGAAAAGGCAGATTGCCACACAGAACTACCTCCTCAGTCTCATCTGGCCAGTGCTTAATTTGAGCCGGTGGTTTCCGGTGCTCAGCACTGGCACTTAATTATCAAAACCAGCGCTTTTCATGAGCACCAGTTAAGGACACATTAATTTACAGGGACATTAAGTGATTTGCCCAGAATCACAGGATGTTGAGCCAACCTCGAACCTGGTTCTCAAACTCCGAAGTCAGAAGCTGTGGCCATTATGCCACATCCTCTCCCCACTTTCATGGTTAGTAGTTAATTCTGTTTTAGGCAGCGCTAACAGGAGAAATGGGCTGGTGCAAGCTGCCACCTGATGAGAGCCCCGGTACTTATTTTTTTTTTTAACAAATTAAGCACTGCATCCGGCAAACACCACCCCTAGACGAAGCTGCCCTTGCAGCCCTCACAGGAGAGGAGCCGTAGCCGTGAGGGTGGGCTCAAGAACCACATTCACCACATTGCTACAGCTGCGTTGATAATCAGCAGGTAAACTCGGAGCTTAGCCTACGACAAGAGATTAATTTGTTCGGACAAGTCTGCCACGCATGTGTGAGTCTTTTGCCGGAGGGATTAAAGACATTGGACGGAGTTGCATTTAATCTGTGAGAGAATTTGATGCTGTCTGCACCGGTCTCTGATTGATGCCTAAGCCATACTGTGTTGGTGGCCGTAGAGTCCCGACCCTAGTGAGAAGACGGGCAGGAGTGTGGGGGTATCGTTTCTTACTGTTAAATACAATTTAGATCCCTATATTATGTCCTCATCTCATTGTGTAGTATTGACTTCAGCTGCGAGATTAAAAATCCTCTTATTTTTCCAGAAACAATAGGTAGTGGGCTGGACATTACGTTATTGTGTCTGAAGCCTTGGACTGCTTAGCTTCGCTAGTCTGCAGAAACCATTGTACTTGGCCCAGTTGGCTGAGCCATAGTAGGATGGACCCCAGAACACCTGTGGCAAATGACCTCAATCACCATGGTGGGGCCCAGTATCCCCCGTCTGCCTTGTGGCACCCTGAACAGGGTCTGGCAGTTTGTGTTAAAGGTAAAGCGTGGATAATTGGAACATGAAAGACGTCATCAATATTGCATGTGAAGTTTCTAACCTTGGTCAAATATTTATTCAGGGTCTTTGATATCAGCATACCACACAACAATACTCCTGCTAATACAATTTCATTGAAGTTCGCAACAGTTCATAAGCCACATGGGTGATTCCTCATAGAGTAGACTGTGCCATAGAATTCATCATTCTGTGTATGACCCCTTTAGAAACAAACAAGCGCTATAGAGTTCGAAATCCCTTTGGACAACTCCTTGTAAACAAACAAGTGATATAGAGTTCAGAATCCCTTTGGATGACTCCTTGTGAAACAAACAAGGGCAGTTCTATTCTCGCAAGATACTGCTCTGATTTCCAGATGTCTTTGTCGACTTCATGGAAGAACAGATCCCAGAATTCCAATAACCAGTTCCGGCGGCAGGACTAATGAATCACGATTAACGAGCAAGGATGCTGTGAACCATGAGCTCGGTGGCCTTCTTGAAGCGCAGAGTATATATTTCTCATCATGAGAAATATATACTCTGTAATACAGGAAGGCCTAGAATAGCGCTGTGGAAACTGTATGTGCCCACAAGAAATGGTGGACTGGCAGTCCCAAACATGGAGCTTTACTACCTAGCATCTCAATTGCAATGGGTGACGAAATGGATGAGCGGTAAGGGTCTGGAAGATACTGCAGCAGCAACACCATCCTGGTCGCAGTTTCAACTCTACCGTTTATTCAATCCTGCCGCTCGACCTCCCCGCCCACCTCAGATGTACATTGAACTGGCTTATAGGTGTTACCGGAGGAGTCTTCAGCTAACTCGAGACACGCTTCCCTATGCCCCATCGATACCACTAGCAGGAACTCCTAGGGGCAGGGGCACAGTGACTGAAACGGAGTTGATAACCTGGCGCGAGGCAGGACTAGACACAATAGGGGATCTATATGTAGAGGGCAACCTTTTACCTTTTGAAATGTTGGCTGCGGAGAGCGATATCCCTGCAGGTCAATTCCTATTACACGCGGCCATTCAGCGGACTCTAACTACAGCCTGGGGTGATATGACAATAGAGCCAAGAACGCATTTGCTCTTACAATACTTGCATGTTATGGGTGAAGGCTCACACGTGGTACATTGGTTGGTGGAAGCCCTCCTCACGCACACACTGAAGCCATTGATGAGTCTCCGTGAGAGGTGGGCTGAAGATAGGGGGCGTCCGTGGACAGACAAGGAGTGGGACACAATCATTGCCGGCTCCACTTACATACCGCGTAGCTCAAGATTTAAGCTCATACAGACATGTATACTTCACAGGGCGTACCTGTCCCCGGACAAAATTAATAAATACTTTAATATCACTACATCGGCCTGCCCACGGTGCCAATTGGTTGGTGCCGACCTCTTACATATGCTGTGGTCTTGCGCCTCACTCCAGCCATATTGGCATGCTGTTGCGGAGGCATTAACGAAATGCACCAAATTGCCATTACAGTACACGTGGGAAGTCTGCCTATTAGGGCTGTATACACGGGCGAAGAAACACAAAGTAGCTTCCAGATTCAGAGACCTGGGACTGATAACGGCAAAGCGCCTAATCACAAAGAGATGGAAGCAAAATGACCCCCCAACGCCAATCAGCTTGGTGAAATCTCTCACAATATGGGCGCAGGCTGAGAGCACCACACTACACAGGGAGGAGATTGGGGGATTGCGCAAGTTTCCAATGGCGCGGTCCTGGGACGTCCTTCTTAACGCACTCAGGCGGCCGGATGACACAGACAGTCCTGCCGCCTCACCACCACTCAGTGACGTTGAAGAGGTAGCAGGCCGCTAAGAACCCCTCTCCTGCCAGGCTCGTTAGCACGAGCAATACATGCTCCTCAGCGCAAACTATGCAGTCAGTCTTACATGTGATGTCTCAAGGGCGAGGGATGTGCCACAGATCTCCACGATTCCTACTCAAACACTAGCTATGCATAGGCTCCATCATATCCAGACGCATAAGTCCCAGCCCAGTTGTATTACGTTCTAGATGGCGATCGCTATATTTTCTGTTTTGTATGTTTCTTTTATTCAATATTTCGTTCTTCACCTTTTCAGTGGTTCAACATTTATTTATTATTTCTTTCTTTTTGCTTGATTTGCTTTTAAATCGATGGTTCTGAGCACAAAACAAAATGCGTAATATCTTTCAATCCCAGAATTACTGAAGGTCTTTTGACCGCTATGTAGTGCAGCGCTGTTTCAACACAAAACGCTTATGAACCTTGCGTCCAGCCGCTACATTTAGCAGTAGGAAATGCATTCATTGATTACTGTGAAAATGTGGAGCAATAGTGTCTATGGTAAATAAAGGTCGTAAGCAGTGAGTAAGAGACGCTAAATACATTTGCTACGTTGAAGAACTAGCTGCAGAGGATGCTTCCGCATGTGATAACTTGTTGAATAGCGAAATGTACTCGCAGCTGCACTTTCAGACATGTTGTTGTACTGTAATGCTATGCATGATTGGTCAAACGCAAAATGTTTGTATTCAACAAAATCTAATAAAGATATTTAAACAAAAAATGAGAAATATATACTCTGTGCTTCAAGAAGGCCACCGAGTTCGGCAAGTCTCAGATATGAGACATGTAGTCCTTCTTGTCTCTAGTCAAGTGTTTCATGAAACGTGTCCTAAGATACAGGGCTTGTGTCAAAGCAACACCCAACCCCTGCGCATCCTCTTCTGCGAACATACACCCTCATGAGCCTCGGAGAAGAACACAGTGCATATTCAGCTCACAGTGGTAAACATGTCATAAGCTGCATCATGACCGTGCCCCCGTCCCAACAGGGACAACATCCTGGCAGTTGAACTCCCACTCTGTAGAGTTCCTTTAGGCATGAACATTGTAGGCTGATTCCTATGACCAGGGGCATGGCGCAGCCCTTCAGGGGCCCCCATTCAGCAAAATGCCAATTAATATCTGTGAGATATGGGACACTCAGGGGCCCCGCTTCACATTCTGCAGGGAGGAGAGGCTTTATTTTGTATTCCTCTTGACCAAAGTTCTTCCAGTCAACCAAAAACTAAAGTGTCTCCTAATAATTCTTAGATCTTATACATTTGAAATTCCTTTTCAGCAATAACATGAATTGATGCGGAGTTTGGAGCAAGACGTGTTTTGTAGAGCAGAGTTTTAGCAAGGAGACATGAAGTATGGCATGAATATTCATAGACATGGGGAACTGATATATTACGGGAGTCGCCACACATTCAATAAAAAATTGACCCACAATTTAAGTTGCAACTTGGAAACATTCTTTAAATGCAAATGTAATTTATTTTAATGAGTAAACACATTTGTTCACCCCCAATATATAAAGGTGCCGGGATTTTTTTTCTTGTCAGGACTTGCTTTGGCTTTCTCTAATGCTGCTTCTGAATTATCTGAAGGTTATCTAAATTTCTTGAAATGAAGACACTGGTGTAGAGGAAGATAATCCAGTGTTAAAATTCTATTTTGCTAAATAGTGACATACCTGTGGTAGAATATCACTGTTATTATACATACATTCTAGCCACAACATCTTACTTCAGTCCTCTTCTTGCACCAATGTCTGATAACTCAAATAATGTTCCACACATTGATTCAAATTTTCTGTCTCTTCCAGGCTGATAACTAGTTGACAAGCAAACCTCTATATCCTATTGTTTACGCAAATCAGACCAGAATTTTTAAATGTAAATATGGAACCCCTGTGAGTTTTCAAACTTGTGTAATTTTAAGTAGACCAATAATATAATTTGCAAAAATCTATGCTAATTCTTTAGAAGATGGCAGTCTGGTTTATACAATAAAATGCCTATCTTTGTTAAATGATAATCAGCAACCTGTATCTCTGTACAGTTTTGACTTCTGGGTAATTACACAATAAAATCCATTGTTAATGTATGCCAAGGTTTAAGTGGAACAGCAGGCGAGGGTTTCAAATGTCCCACAGGCTTTGTGTGAACTTTTAATCTGGGCACAGACAGAACATCTCTGCACATATTGTTTAACATCAGTAACAAAGTTGGCCTCCAGAAATACTTTTTAACGGCAGCCAAGGTTTGAGCAATTACAGGATGCCATGCACTTTTAGAATCATGAAGCCAACTCATTGCCTGTGGCCTTCACTGTGCAGAAGGCAAATAGACATTCTTTCCTAGATACAATGGCTCATCTTTTTAATTTCTGTCTCTTTTTCTAAGTGATGCTTCCTGAGCTATGAATTATAACTCTGTAAGAAGTTCCATTAAAAAGGTATTTACATTAATTCATGCTCTGGAATAAATGTTTGCTATTTTACTGAGGGACACAAAATGAACGGGTTAAAATTAGTCTCTGTGTAAAGATACACGTTGACATTGATAAATTGTGAAGGGACAGTGACATTTGCAGACCTGGTTTTGAGTGACTCGCAACAGAGATTTTTGTAAACCTTTAAAAGAGACCTTTGCATATTTAAATTGTTACCAAAGTAGCAATATATTGAAAACAGATATAATCTGGCATCCACGCATTGGCGAATCAATAAAAATAACAGGATAAGGACCATGTGAAAGTGAATATTGTATATACGCAATCAAATATCCCTGCAGATTGTTATAAATTGGGAAAATAAATGGCTGTGGAGGAAACCTAAAAGTAATGTGCGGAACGAATAATATGAAAGTTACTATTGAAAGAGGATATAACATGCATGAAATAGCGTTTCAGATACTGGAAACATTGGCTTGTACCAAAGGACATGCAAATACAACATCATTTTATAAAGAACAAAGCTCATAGACATTTTTTTTCCCATTTTATTTTGAACAGTGACCCATAGAGTTCTGAATGAGAGACATGACTTTAAAACTTTTTAGGTCTGGCTAGAGAGTTATAGCTGTTGGTGGAGGTCATGTTACTAATGCAAGAACCTCCCAGAAAACAATATTCAGAAAAGGCCTATGGGTCCACCTGCTTCAGCCTTTAGCTTGTTTTAAGAGTCCTTTATATTCTTGTTCACGCCTTGACATTCCGTGGACGTTACCTATTCCAGATTTACATTTTACATTAGTGATTGACTCCTAAAGATGTCCCTTTTCAGTAGTACATCCCAGCTAATGAGCTACAGGGGAGTGCATCATGGGAAATGTGCTCAAGCAACATGTGTTAGCGTTAGTAAAACCCTGATGTAATCGTTGTGCTCAGCCTACAGACAATATGAGCTTTAAACGCTCTCTGCAATGGGTTTTAACACACATTGGTGGCCACCGTGTGATGTTGGGTCCTCCGTGAGTGGCCATGTAAAAGGAGTCGATCTTGTGTGACACATGGTGGCACCGTGTCAGTTGGCACGTCTGTGTTAGAGGAGTGAGGTAATGGCAGCATCACGTAGACACTGTGGAAACCTGTGCATGAATTACCGCTCCGAAAATGGGCTGGCATAACGTGTATTCATTGTTGCTAAGCCCAAAAGGGCATCTTGCTACCCAGGGACCATATTATAGAAGTGACCCGCGGCGCAACCAGTGTTTGCACCCGCTTTGCGCGCCACCGGGGCACTTTAGTATTACAGAAGGGGCTGCAGACGCTTGTACGTCCACTTCTGTAGTACTGAAAGTGCTGGCGCACATACAGCACCAGTGCTTCCTCAAGAGGGCATTCCCTAATTTGCATGGGGGCATGGCTGCCTACACTGTTAAAACACGCACTGCTTCAAAGCAGACGCTCCGTTTTTCACATAAATGCGCTGCCCTGGGGGCAGCGTGAGTTCGCGGCTGCCCTGGAGGAAGCGCATTCACTTTAATATTGCGCATTTTCCTTAATTGCACCGGGCGTACGTTTTAAAAGGTGCTCCTAGCGTAATCAAGGAAAATGCACCGTATGTATAATATGGCCGCAGGAGTGCACTTATTCCATTCTGCTCGGAAAATACGATGCCACTGCTCCTAAAGTGGGCATTAAGCAGCTGCCACTCCATGTGCAAACTCCACTTCTGTCGGCTGGATACACTGCCCCTTCCTTGTCAGGCTGCAGACCCCGTAAACTCCCCGCACCCAATCAGAGGCTGAGCAGGGAGTGCCAAAAATGGCTGCATCCACTTCCCTAACTGCCCGAACTGCACTCCATACTCTCCATCACAATATATCCAGGTAAACAACCTTGTGCTCACACATTGAAATCTAGAAGATCGAACCAGTTGATCTAGCATCACAGGTGACATAAACTCAGCACACAGCAAAATCAGAACCGTATTGGTTTCACCTATCAAAGTGGGGATGACTAGGGGTTTGTCTGCCTTCTACCATAACCACAATATGACGCCATGTTTGTAGCTCGTTATAGCAGCTGCACCCCATGAATGTCTGACCCTCCATAGCATGCACACTTCCATCCAGAGTGTTGTCTGGATTCCTGATTGTCAGTGCCTGGTTTCATTACTCTCGTGGCTCGCGGATGGCTCTGACCCAACCAGGGTGGTCTGCTCCTTGGCTGTGGGGGTCTTCTTGGATTGGGCTCCTCCCTGACCCTGGAACCGAGAAGGAGAGAGTCCTTGTGTGTGCTTTGGACAGATGCGGAGTGAAGAAAGAGCTGTCGTGTGGTTCTGCACGGGGCCTTTACTTAACGCTGTTGTCCTTGTTACAGGGGGTTGTGAGGACCGACCATCCGACACTGTCTGCAGTGGCCACAATGGGTGTCGGTCCCCTGTAAATCAGAATGGCTGGTCGGTCGTGATTCCTCCTGAGCCTGTGTGACAGGTGAGTAGGGGTCTATCACAGAATACGGGTCCATAACCTGTACATGCTCCGTAGACAGCGGCCCACTCGTTCTGTGTGGGTTGATTCCTTTTTAGGTCGAGCCTCGAGTAGCGCGCAAGCGCTGCTAGGCGAAGACTTTATGTAAGGGGGTTTGAAAAGCTGACCAGACGCTCGTGCGTCATGGCCTTTTTCGGGCGGTTACGCGCGCCGCAGACATGTGTTTCCCATTATCGTGCCCAGACGCGGGCGCGATAATTGGAAACACATGCCGGCAAAAGGCCATGACGCACGAGCGTCTGGTCAGCTGAGCAGGCTGCCGCGCTCGCTCGCCCCCGCTCCTCCATTGTTGTCCTTGTTTAAAGTTATTTTTAAACAGAGCAACTGCACGTATTTGTAGTGGCACGATTAGTAAAGTAAAAATTAGTGCAAATGTACAAGGTAAATATCTGATTGTTTTTTTGAGGGGGCGGGAGGGGGAGAGTTTTATATAGCGCGCAGCGAACACGACCCGAAGGTATTGAAACGCTTACATGAGCACCAGCTGCGTTACAGATTGACACGTTCATTTTGTTAGGCACGGGGAGATTAGGTGATTTGCCCAGAATCACAGGATGCCGAGCGTCCCTGCCGTGTAAGATTACAGTTTCATGACGTTTCTCACCCAGCAGACAGTTAATATCAAATTCTTATGACATTAAACACGGTACTTTTGTTGTATTTATTGAAAAACAGCTTTTTTCAAATGTACCAACCAAATGTACGCCCTCTTCGGTTTAACAGGTTCTCACTGTGAGCCACATATTAAGTCAACGGCGCGTTAATATGTGGAAAATATACCTGAGATTTGTAATTGGTGGAACAACTTTTCGTGTTCGCTTCACGTTTGCATTTATGACAATATCTAGCTGATTGTTGTTTCTGTCTAGCGCTCAGAAAACCTGGAGACCGCTTTTGAGCACTAATAAAACAAACACAAACTTCTGAGACATTATATCCACATCAGAAATAAGTGCATATGCTTCTATAGTGATCGTTGGTGTTAGTTCCACGAGTCTCACCTATAAGTAATAACGTGATCATGGCCCCTAGGGCTCCAGTGGAGATGCCGCTGATAACAAAAAAGACGGTGCTCCCCAGCTCCTTACAAAACGCAGTAACCTCAAGGCGCTTTACAGGTTTGCGTTAAGGCACTTTACTACTCTGCATTCCCAGGATAAACTGATTTTTGTCAGACTCGCCTTCGGGGTCTGATCTCACAATGGGCACCTCGGCAAATCCAAACAGCCCCAGACACACGACGCAGCCACAGGCGTGCTTTTGATGTCCGAGGCTGCTCACACCAGCGGAGGAGACTTCTGAAAACACACTTAGCACATGAAAGGGTGTTTGGTGCAGTCACACTGCCCAGTGCCAGGGCGGGCAGGGCCGCTAGAAGCACCTTTTGTTTCCCTGGTAATCAGATTGTAAGTCTGTTGTTGTGACAACTGCTTTACATTCTCGGCTCTAATCTTTGCTGAGTGGCTCAGACAGGGGGCAGGTGATGTCTCAATGACCACAACTACTGACTGCAGGGCGATGTCAGCATGGCTGGAGGAAGTCAGTAGGATTTCTTATAGCGCTTCCTGTCCCACTTCTGCACGCTGTGTGGAACAGGTGTCACTATATCCCAATTTAATGGTATTCCGTTTGCCGAAGGATGAACGACTGAGGTGGCCTTTCATGGATTCTTGGACTCGTGGACTACTCTTCACCTCCTGCGTCAGCAGCGAGCGTGCTTCTGGGAATCAGTGAATGTTCTGCTCAGAGATCACTGCACCCGGGCCTGGCCCTGCTGAGGGTTGCACGGTTCCCGACTGCCTCCCTGCGTTAGTAGTGCCTTTATTACTGGCCCGTTAGTGGTACGTGCCGCAGCAGGTGATGAGTTAATGGCCTGGGCTCACGGCTCATGCAGTTAGCCTCACTCAGGGATGTGCTGGGGTGACTGACCCACTACTGCCATTACACTGGATGCTGTACATTTCCTGAAAATACAGCTAATATGGTAAAAGTGCTGTCCCAATTTGTGATGTTTGAGGCCAACAAAGACCCTCTTAGAGAAGGGGGTTGGCGGTGATAAAGCATTCAGGGGCCCATTGGCTAAAAAGCAATTATTACAATCAGGAGAGTTGGGTTAGAGTCACGGCTTCCCCCACTTGAGGTCCAAAGAGTGTGCTCCTGGGGCAATCACCCTTTATCTCCCTGTGCCTCCACGGAAATCATGCCTGGCCAAACTGCACAGCGCCTAGAGGTGATCCAGTTTGCACTGTGCAGGAAAAATATGTTTATTTTTACAACAAAATGTATGCAGAGCTGAGATTTATCAGGGTTGACCTGAGGTGTTTCTGGTAGAGTTGACGATAATTTAATAAATGGAACCACCTTTGGGCTGGATGGTGGTGACTGTGAGGTAAAATGTGACCTGTTCTGCCATGTAGCTAAAATGTGGTGTACCTGGAGAGAAGTCAGTCTCAGCAGCAAGAGCGTATTCATGGCTTCCCCTCTCTGGCGCAATACATGTTATTTCTGTACCTGCACAATGTGCAAAATGAGCAGAGCAACCCTATATGCAACACATGCAGGCAATATAATATTGCTCGCTGTGTAAATTGTTTACCAAAATTGCCAATAATGGAGATGTATATTCCAGCAATGCCCATGACAACATATACATTTTGAAGCACAATACATCTAGGACTTCAGAAACACTGATAGAGCAGTGGTGACAACAGTGGGACTGTGCCGTGTGACGAAACTCATCCACGCACTAAAGATTTCATGCATTCTGCCTTATAGCACCCCCCTCACAAAAAGCTGTAGTAGTCTATTGATACCAATGTAAAAAGAAAGTAAATTGATTCTCAGACTGTGAGCTTTTCACAATGGACTCAATATTGACAAGAATAAACATATTTTCTCAAATAATTCAATTAATGACATCACCGTGAACTGTAGGTGACATTACACCTGTAAATAAGCATTGGCATAGCCAATAGGTCTCGCTTTGGGACCTTATAAGTATTTAGTTATGCAGCACAATATCCTTGGTGCAACAACATCAACTGTTGCATGGCTAAACACATATAAAGTCCCAAAAGCGAGACCTATTGGCTATGCCAATGCTTGTTTTAGCAATGTCTTCAATCAAATCCCCCGTGATTCACACACTGATAGTTTCTGAACCTGGGACCAGCTAAGGAAGCACTTTTGCCTAGGTTTTCGGGCCTCTGAGCGAAATCACCTCTGGACATAGCTACTAAATTGCCAGCTTTGTGAATAACTTGAGATCTTCAGTGAAAACTGAACTTTTCTTCTTTGTATCCCCTTCCTTCTACTATTTCAGCTGCAACCCTGCCTAGTCACAGAGAGAAACATTGGAGTACCATTGAAGTTGGGTAATGGTAGCCCCTGTTATTTGCAGTGCTTCGAAATGGCAGAATTGCTGATTGCTACAGTAGAATCAAGTTGCTATTGTTATTGGTAGGCCTGTTGTCTATCGATTACTCAACAAGACTCCTTATGGCCACATCATAGCTTTGCAAATGGTACAGGTGTCTGTAGACTGCTACTTCAAAGTGCAGGTGTACATCTGTAGTGTGGGGGTGTTGGGACTGTCGTTGGATTGTCTTGGGTCAGCGGGGTGCAGTGAGTGTCTGATCACTACTCTTCACAGGATTGTATCAGATGTAGCCTTTTGCATGTCCAGTGATGGTGGAGTTGCATGATACCTTTTAGAGTTTGGGCTTGTCGTCTTGATGAAAGAGGCGAAGGTGTTGGATTGTTTCTGTTGTAGCTTGTTAAGTGTGAATGCTTGTATAAACTGGCACATTTTCAGATGCATCCTCAATACTTTATTCTTCTGTTCACTATAGGGAAAGGGTTGAGTATGTTACACAATATGGGCTGCGTCCTGAGTTACCTGCCCCTGTGCTGTTACAGTAGAACTTGATATTAGAAATTGTCAAGTTATGACTAGACTTAAGAGCTGGTGATCTAGTGGGAACCCCCATAAAGGTCTTCAATTAGAACCATGCCCATCTGTGATCTTCTGGTTTAAAAAAGGATCTACGCAGTCCCACCACCAACCACTCTTCCCATCTTCGCTTTGTTGCTTTCTCTGCTTCTCCATCATTGGCTATTCCGAAGCGGCCTTTAGTGTCATCCAGGATCATACACATCTCAGAAGAAAATAGCATATTCCCTCTGTTAGACTTGGCATCTTTTGGCGTGTTTCCCCTGAGTTTTTGCTTTCTGACCTCCCGGTTTTGACTCTGTTTGTGCTGGCTTAGTGTTTCTGCGCACTTTTCTTACTGCTGATCAGTGGTAAAGTGCAAGTGCTCCTGGGGTAAAATGTGTTATGGATTGGTGTTTCCATGATTGGATATTTGATTTACTTGTTAGTCCCCAGTAAAGTGCACTGAGTGTGCCAGGGCCTGTAAATCGAATGCTGCTAGTGGGCCTGCAGCACTGATTGTGCCACCCACGTGAGTAGCCCTGAAAAGGTAACTCAGACCTGCCATTGCAGAGTCTGCGCGCAGTCTGGTACTGCCATGTCGACTTGGCAAGTGCACCCACTTGCCAGACCCCAACCTTTCCTTTTCTTACATGTCAGGCACCCCTAAGGTAGGCCCAAGGTACCCCTGTGGGCAGGGTGCAGTGTATGTGAAAGGTAGGACATGCCCTGGTTTGTGTGGCATGTCCTGATAGTGAATTACTGCCAATTTCGTTTTTCACTATTGCAAGGCTACCTGTTCCCCATAGGACAGAATGGGAAGTTTGTTTATAACATCTTATAAACATAACTGGCCCTGGGAACTAGGTAAGAAAATGAAGTTTAGTATGCCTGAACTCAGAATCTAAAGATGCACCTTTTAGTGAAGGTGATTTTTACATTCTGTGTTTGAAAATACCACTTATAGAAAGTAGGTATTTTCTTGCTCAGTCATCCCTTGTGCCTCTGCGGGAATGTGGATTGCCTGTCTGGGTTTTGGATGACAGAAGGCTGGGGAGCAGGAGGGGCTCCAGATAGTCTAGGTGGGTCAGGAAAGGGCTGAATAGACGGAAAGGGGGAGGAGATTTCCTTGCACCTCAAAGGGCCTGGTCTGCCTCTGACAATGCCGTCTCCACCTCCTGCCAGGAAGTCACACCAGAGAAGGCAGAACTGGTTCTGCCCGGGCACAGACACTCTCTGCCTAAGAGATCAAAGGATTTTGGGATATAAATATTGGGGCCCAGATCCCTGAACTTTAGAACTCTTTTGGATCAAGAAGACTGCCAAGAAGAAGAACCGGAGAAGCTGTGAGGAAGAACTACCACTTTGCTGTGTGCTTTGCTGTGTTGGCCTGCAGTGGCTGCTTCTGTCTTGGGCAGTGAAAGGCCTGGACTGGACTTTCTGCAATCTACTTTTGTGAGTCTCTCCAAGGGCTTGAGGTAGAGCTTGCCCCATGTTCAAGAAATCTCAGGAACAGCAAAGACTTCAAGTTCTTCTGCCCTCAGCACTGGGGACTGTGTGTTTTGTGCTGCAACAGAAGAAAAGCAACTCGACGACGTCGCTGCCGACTCCGTGTCCCGAAGGCCCCGCAGAGGGCACCGCCGCAACGCCGCACCGCGACCCTGGTCTCACCGACGACGCCTGCTGACGCCGCCACCGAGCCGCTGCTCTCACCGTGACCTGTGGGCACCGCACTGCGCACCGCTTCGCTTCACGACGACGCCTTGGCACCGCAGAGGGCAACGCCGCAACGCTGCACCTCGACCCTGGTCTCACCGACGCCCGCTGACGCTGCCACCGAGCTGCTGCTCGCACCGCGACCTGTGGGCACCGCACTCCGCACCGCCTCGCTTCACGACGACGCCTTGGTATCCCCGACGACGCCGCTCCACGCCGAAATCTACGCCGCTGCTTGCACCTTGGTTCGAGGGCACCGCTCGTAAAGTTACACGGCGCACCGCCCTCATCCCGCACCGCAGCCTTGGCCTACCGACGCCGGCGCCATCGACTCCAGTTCGTCAGCCGACGACAGCGCTTCAGCAATGACGACGCCGCTGCTTGCACCGTGACGGCCACCGCCTTCATCTCGCACCGCGACCCTGGTCTCACCGACGCCATCCGACGCTGCCACCGAGCCGCTGGTCGCACCGCGACCTGAGGGCAACGCACGCCGCACCGCTGCACTTCGCACCGCAGCACATGACGCCTGCCGACGCCAGCGCTCCTGACTTCAACAAAGAGGAGATCGATCTGCAACGCGTGTGACTTCGAGGGCCCCGACGACTCCTGCACCGACCTCCGGAACCGACGCCTGCGGACGCCGTGCTTTCGAAAGCTCAACGAGAGGTCGCCGACGCCCTGCATTTCTAAAAGGTACTGTTTGCGGGTCTTCCCGACACCGTAGCTGGCCCGCGACGCCGCGGTCAGCCAGAACTGTTTGGATTTGTTTGCTCATGACGCCGTGATAGCCCCGGACGGAGCTATTGACATCAAGGAACTGTTTTTAAAGCATATTTTGATAACTGAAGATTTTTAAGTACTGTATTGTGGATTTTTATCGTTTTTGGTCTTGTCTTAAGTATATAAAAATATTGGATATTTTTCTAAACTGGTGTGGTGTCCTTTTGTAGTGCTTACACTGTATTATTGTTGGTTATGTGCAAATGCTTTACACACTGCCTCTAAGATAAGCCTGACTGCTCGTGCCAAGCTACCAAGGGGGTGAGCAGGGGTTATTTTAGGAGTGTAACTCCCTTACCCTGACTAGGAAGAAGGGTCCCTATTTGGACAGAGGTGCAAGCCCTTGCCAACTAGAGACCCCATTTCTAACACCCTCCCCTTATTCCTCACGTCGACCGTTTGCTTGCACTTCAAGTCTGTTCTAAAGGGACAGGAAACCTATTTATGCCTGTGCTACAAGTCTTTACAATCTTGAAATTACAGGTTTTCTACCATGAGCTTATCCTAGCTTTGGGATGTTGTTTCACACTATATGCATTCCGTTGTTTTTTTCTGTTCGCTTGTGTGCGCTTGTGCCCCTATGCTGGGGACGTCAGTAGTGAACCTGGAAAAATATTAAGAAACCTTGGCAAAGCCAATAGAAAGTGCCTTTTCATTGTTTGGCAATTTTGTGTGTTATTTTGGGTGGGTTGAATGTAAGAATTTGTCTGTGGTTGGATGGATGTTTGCTTCCATGCACTCCTCATCCAAGCACTCTCACATACATCCATGCACTCATGCATTCATTTATTTGCCCTTTGACTTTTTTGTGTATTCAACCCAGGACGGTCTTTAGGGTGGTGCGTCGCCCCACTGCCAGAAAGCAGCAAAAGGAAGGAAAAAATAAATAAAATAAAATGATAACGGAATGTTATTATCATTTTATTTTGTCCTCCTGCTGCGGCAGTGTGTGAGTGGGGTGGGGCGGAGCTGCAGGGGAGGAGTGGTAGAACACTCCTGTGCGCAATGACTGTTTGGTCGGCCAAAAACAGTCATGCGCACTTCCCCCTTCTCCATACAGCCTGCATGGAGAACATGCCCATCCCTACAGCCCCTGGCTGAGTGCCATGTCCCAGCGCTCAGACCAGGTTTGCGATTGGCTTAGGGGTGGGAGCCTGGCTGCCTGCTTCCTGTTCCGACCTGGAGTCGGACACAGGCGAGCTGGAGAGAAGATACGGGACCCGGCAGCGGCAAGGTAAGTCTTATTATTATTATTTTTTTTAATGCAGCCCGCGCGCCCGCCACCCTACCTGCGAGCTGTGCTGGCCGCCCGTGAATTCTCCTCTGATTTTAACAGTGGAGAACCGGGTGCAGGAGCATGGATAGGCAGAGACGAGCGCCTTGCGCGGATAGCATTGCGCAGAAGCAGTGAAAATAGGCTCAGCTGGGTTAGGTAAACAATCGCAAACCACACTAGGAACCCACATTCTGTCACGTCCTTAGGGGTCACCAGGCGTATCCTAAGACTGAATAACGCTACCGTTTTCATATGGAGCAGGAGAGGGCTCAACATTCGTTTGATAAATCAAATGAAAAGCGCAAGGTCTTTTTCCGCCATTATTTCTACAATTCCGCTTGTTGCTTTTCCTTTCAAAGAACTGTAGAAATGGCTGGAAAAGAAGTTGTTAGTTGAAGATTATGTCCATTAAGCAAAGAGTGAAACTTACTGCAGTTCATAAATCCGGTGTACTTTCACACTTCCTTGTTCCTCCTCACAGGGAGGCTCATGCTAACCAGGTATAAACTAAAGAGGATACTGGCTGAAAACAAACGGAAAAACCAACGTTGAAGGAACACTTGCTTCTGAAATATGCAAACGTTGCTATTTTGAAGTTGTTGTGTGTTTAACTGACCTTCAACATCTAGAGGAAGTGACTTAAAAAAGACCTGCCCTGTCTACCCCCGCATGTATTTCCAAAATGTTTGTAGAGTTGCGTGCCCTAGGCCCACATGCTACTGACATGATGGACACAGACACTAGGAGTATGCTTGGTTAACTGGCCACAAGCATGTGCACTCGGGCCCTTTTATTAGCAGGCCCTCGTCACTCGGGATGCCTGTGTTGGATGGGTGTGGGGTGTGAGTGTGGCCAGCCCTCGAGGGAGTGGCTGGTAAAACTAGTGCCTGCTGAGACACTAGAAAGTGTCTATCAGGACACTACATCCCTCCCAAACTTTATTAAAACAAAACAAAGTCCAACCTATGGGACGAAATGAAAACAACTAAAACACCACAGCATCGAGAGGCAGTCTGCAGGACAACGCTGGACAGATGCAGATGGGAGTACCCAGGCATCTCCGCACACGTCCATAATTAACCAGCTACCACTGGGCATGAACACTGTGTAGACGGAGTCTGGATTCTTCGGCAGCCTGTCCGTTTGATTAATGTCCACATTTACTACTGTTGGATGGCCTTTGTGCTCTCGAGGTAATGCTGTTGGTGTCAAACAGTTCAAACCTGGTGCCTCAGGAGCGTCGGTGGAGCCCCGCTGCAGAGTGGCATCTGGGCACTGTGATGACAAGTCTTGCCAGGACTGGGATGGTGTTGACGATGTTTGGGACATTCTCCTCTAAAGCCCCGTTGCCTGCCGGTACCTTGTCGCTGGAGCAGTTTCCAGACCATCTGTTGTAGCAGGATACCTTTGTGCAGGAATGTCCTTGAGGCCCTTTTGCGGGGTTGCCAAGGGACCGCGTGGACTGCGCAGGGCTGCTTGTGGGCGACCTGGGGGCCGCTGCAGGATCACTAACAGAATCACGACAAAGTTGGTCGTACAACCGCCATGGTAGGTGACACAATGGTCGGTGTGCTTTCCAACAGACACAGGTGTGAATAGGCATTCCGATAGTCTCTGGACACTTGGTCTCTTGATGCTTTGCGGGTGTAGAGGCTCCTTCGCTGGATTGGGTGATGCACATGGCAATGATGTTGTGGTTGCCATTAGACCTGGACGACAGGTGGTGACGGTTCGCCTGGAGTGACGACAACTGGAGAGACTCCGCAGTCACCTATCTTTGCTGGTGCCGTTCTTCTCCCATGGCATCTGCAGTCGCAAGCATGGATGCCATCTAATTCAAACTGCTGATGCTCAGGAACTAACAGTCGCACTGGGATTAGTAGGGGGAGGGACGCAGTTTGCGCTTGCTGGCAGCTTACATGTGGTTCTCCAGGGATGTTGCTCCGCCTTCTTGTGTCTGCCGGTGCACTCTTGTAGGGGTACGAGTCCTTGTTCTTCTCCCCTCGTTGATATCTCCAGCGCACCTGTGTTCGTCTGGTTCTTCCAGGTGACAGGATTGTCACTCTTCTTTTCCTTCGTGTTGCGGTGGTGGCAGCTTGCCACTTGGGGATGTGCGGATCTCCTCATGCTTGTAATAGGCCGATGTATGATGCTGTCTTAAGGCAGTATTGGGAGCACTCCCTGCATAGTCTGTGCAGTCTTTGGCCTGTTGTGGGGCGGTGCTAGTGCGTGGAGAAGTAGAGGCTCTCCCTCCTGCATTCGGGCCAAGCTAGGCCTTTACTCCCCTCTTTTCTCCTAGGAGTGCTCGGTATGTACAGCGTTACTTTTGCGGGCACTTGACAGGCAACCTGTCTCTTTTTGCAACATTTCTAGTCCCTGTGAGGGTGCCTCTGCTCTTCTCTCTTGCAGTGGTGGTAACTACCACTGAGGGGTGTACTGGGCATTCTGGTCTTTTGGACTGCTCAGGGTAGGGTGTGGCACAGTGGCCACCAGGTGGTGCTGCAGCAGCTTTTCCATTTATGCAGTGGCAGTCTCAAATGTAGGCTGTCCTGCAGGGTTGTCTTCCCTTCACTTGTTGAGGGCAGAGGACAACCAGTGTCTCACAAAGCAAAACTGCTTCTTCAGTGCTCTAGTGGCAGCAGGTGGCCACCAGAGGGCTCAGGATACACTCGGCTACCATCTTGTTTTAGCATGCAACAGTCTCCGCACCTGGCAGGTAGTTCTCACGTTTCCAGTGCTTGCTGTCTGGGATGAGGTTGCGGATCCTGCAGGCACATTGGTCATCAGGGCGGCTGGCGTATTTCACTGGGCCCCTTCTGTGTGAGTCACTTACTTGTCTCCTGGCCCGGGGCTGAGGTGCGGTGCAGTGGACCGGTACTAGGTGACGCTGTTGATGGCTGTCCTTGCAGGCTGCGGCAGTCTGTCCTCCGACTGCGGGCTTTGATGATTGCTGGGGATGCCGGTGCAATGTGATGAGCATCTGATAAGTGACGATGCGGGGGCACTCACCAGCAGGGTACTTCGCTTCAGGAAGGTTCCTGAATGCACTAAGCAGAATATGGCCTCAGCTGGGCGTGATGGCGGCAGCGAGGCCCACAGCATAGAGAAGGGGAAACCTCACCACCAGGCAGGTAAGGGTTTACAGGGGTAGCGCTACGATAGGTGATGCATGGGGACGGCCTCCAATTCTTCTCCCAGGCCAGGGCCGCTTTTTCTTCAGGCTCCTGGGTTACCAGAGGGCAGGTGCAGTCCTCTGGTAGGTGCTGCAGCGATAGGCGGGGGGTAATCGGTGCCGGCGCAGTCCCACCGGCAGCGGTGTTGATCAGGGTAGTCTTTTCCTTTGGCTTGTCTTGCAAGCTGCTTATTCTGCCTCCCTGGCAGGGTGCGGTGTAGCCAGTCAGGACTCCGAGCCAGCCGGGCTGCTCCTGGTAAGTTGTGTAGGGGGTATGTGTTTACTCACTGTAGCCCCTGTCGGGCTGTCGCATACGAATCACTCGGTCCTGCCGCCATTTCCCAACAGGCCACGGCAGCCTCCCTAGTGCTGCAGGCCATTCCTTTCTCAGCAGGTGCTGTGGAAACAGGCATGGGGCATTCTGTGCAGGGATGACCTCGGTCCTTGAGCCTCTCACCTACAGGCAGGTGCTGTCTGGCTGGGCGTGTACAAGTCGTACCGCTTCTCCTCGGAGCACTGTTGGCACTGTGGAAGCGGCGTATAAGCAGGCCAGTGTCTGGTGCTTCTCTCAAACTCGGGCCGACGTCTCCCCCTTTACAGCACACTGTGGACTAGTGCCTGGGCAGGACACGGCCGGCTCACCGATGAAGCAGTCTTTCACTTTCACAGCACTTTACCTTGGGCAGCATGGCAGGTGGGGTCAGACCCACTCGTTGCCATTGTAGAGTTGCGGGCCCTAGGCCCACATGATACTAAAATGAAGGACACAAACACCACGAGTATGCCTGGTTAACTGGCCATGAGCACGTGCACTCGAGACGCCTGTGTTGGGTGGATGTGATGTGCGAGTGTGGCCAGCCCTCTAAGGAGTGGCTGGTAAAATTAGTGCCTGCTGAGACACTAGAACGTGTCCAGCAAGGACACTACAATGTTTTCAACTAGTGCTGTCAGTGTTGAAAGTTGTTGGATTGCACTAGCTGCCCCTTGTCAGGGTTGTTCGAGAGAAAAAAAAACAACATGAAGATCTGGTATAAAAACCCTGCATTTCCATTTGGTCATGTTATGTAATATCGGGCAAATTCCCTTATTCGTGTCTCAAAAAAGATTGAGTGCCAAGAAGCAATTCAGTGTAAAGTGTGTGCAATGCAAACGAGCATTGGCATAGCCAATAGGTTGCGCCTTTGGGACCTTATATGTATTTAACCATGCAGCACATTATACTGGGTGCTACAATATCTACTGCAGCAGTCTGGTGGCAACTCAAAACACTGTTTTCAGAATAGTGTAGTAAGCATACCCAACAATAGAATAACTTTCATGTGATGTCGTGTCGTAAGGGTGAACATTGCACAGTTCTGGTTTTACAGCCAAAAGTACAGTAAATTCAAGAACTCGTATGCCTCCTGTGGCCACCTATGTAACAGTCCATAGATGAGCCGTAACTAGCAGTTCACGGTACCTGCCTAGGCTCAACCTAAAAAATACTGCAGTATATAGGAAAGGATCCGCTCACCACACAGTAGAGCGAGAGACTGGCACGCCTCCTCATTGCCTCCCCCATTCAGCAGAGCACAGTTAGTATCAAATGCATCTCTCCTTGGACCACCTAAAACGCATGGCGTAAAAAGATTTGGCATTTGAGCATGTGCAAGTTTTATAAGTAACCAGTCTGCGAACACAAGTGATAAAGTGAGTGCCTTCTCGCTGGGCTTTCCCAACCTGCACACACTCAAAGGCCAACAGGGTACAGCAAGCAACCTGTGCATTCTTGTACTGTGCAAGCCAGCCGAGCACGCAGGGCACAGGAAATAGCATGCAACATTCACCTTGGTCATCTGTGGCAAACGAGGACACCAAGTGATATCCAGCCTTCTGCGCCTCCATTCATGTTAACAGATCACAGACATTGACATATGGTCCTCCGTCTTCACCCTACCCAGAATTAGCAGCAAAGCCCCATGAGTGATGCACAACCCTTACCCTGGCCACCGCTGGCAGCAGGGCACTGCCCATGACATATAACCATTGCTTTTCCTCATAGGAGGGCACTGCAAGTGACAATACAACAATCAACCTGACCACCTCCTGTAATTAGGGCGCAAGTGAAATGTACCCTTCACCCATGCCCTTCCCAGAGCACAAAACAAGAAAAATATTTTTAAAGTACCTACCACGCCCACAGCGGAGCTTCCTCCAAATAGACCTGTGACAGGAGGAGCTGGGAGTTCAGAGCCCACCCCCTCTCTGATGGCTGCTCCCTAGGGACATCCTGTCTGTGCGAGGAGGGGCAGTAGGGGTATGGCTGTACACCAAACACTATTTTAAAGAGGTTGGGGCATTTGCTTACGATCACCGGAAATCAACCTATCGCCAGAAGCCTCACGCACACAAAAAGATGTTGTGGTGAATAACACGGGAAAGTCTAGCTGGGTAAATGAGGGGGCGGGGTAGCTCACGTTGTGAGAACGGGTTGGGGAATTGAAATGCCGTCAGCTGAGCTGAGTGCGTTTAGATGGAAACGCCTAACATCCAGAGCTGCTGACTCTGCCGAGCCGAGATTTTAAAAAAAAGAGCGCTGATTCTGTAAAATCAGAGACCGGGGAAAAGAAAAGCCAAATTTGAGTCTAACGCAATGAACCTACCATCCCTGTAGCAGTGACTCCTTCAAAAAGGCCTGTGACAGGGGGAGCTTAGAGTGCACGGAGCCCGCCCCGTCACTGATGGCTGCTCTCTGGGGACATCCTGTCTGTGTGAGGAGGGGCGGCAGTATAAACACTATTTTGAAGAGGGTGGGGCATTTGCTTACGTTCAACGGAAGCCTCGCACTCACAAAGCGGTGTTGTGGTGAATAAATAAAAATACATGACCCGGGGAAGCCTTGCTGGGTGGATGAGGGGGCGGGGTAGCTCCCATTGTGTGAAGGCGTTGGAGAATTGAAATGCCATCAGCTCAGTGCGTTTAGACTAGAAGCAGCACTGTATGCCAGTAAGCAGTGAGGAGAGAGGGCAAGAAAAAGTAGTGCACTCAAACAAAACATATGGCCCATAATGAAAGGATCCATGTAGCAGGGGCAGTCGCTAGGGCGGGAACAAAACAGCCACAAGGCGGGACAAATGTACACTATTCACCAACTAAAGCAATGGATTTTGTAAAGGCAATCCAAGCAACCAATGAAAACGCTGTGGGCGTGTTCAAAGGCCCTAGAGGGATTACAACATGCCTCGCAGAGCAGCACATGTGTGCTGCCTCTAGGCTCGACCTAAAAATGCAAGCAATGCACTCATTCACATTGAGGTAATGCAAAACGAATCTCAAGTTGTTCCTTTCGACGAGTCAGAGGTTCATGCAGTCCTGTTTTTTAAAAACTTTTTTCCATTCTGGTACTTGTTGTTTTGTCACACCAGAATGCAAAGGCAAAACCAGGATTGGATGAACTACTGATAACTTGAGTGGGATATCTTGAGCGCTGTGGGCATCTAACTTCAGGACAGAGAGGAAGCCGGTCTGTCTCATAGCTGCCAAGATTTCAGATTGCTTATGCGTGACATTTTCATAATTTGAGTGTAATTATGAGTGCCATTTAAAGACTATTCGTGACACTTTCTCACTAACAGTATAATGCCACCCACACTTAGTAGTAGCATGGTACAGCCCACAGCCCAGGTTGGACACCTGTTGCTGGGCAGGGTGGCAGAGAAACAATAAATTAAACAGAGATTCCCTGCATTAACCAGCCTGCGCCTCCATGGCTAAAACCAAATCAAATTAATGGCCAGGGGCGGCTCCTCTGATGAAGCGGAGGAGCGTCGCCCCACTTAAATGCCCCCCAAAGCCCTAAAGATGAAAAATAAAATGGTAATGTGCTACCATTTTATTTTAAATCATCCCATCCTGAACGGAGTGTCAGGGTGGGTGGGGCCTGCTGAGTGGCAGCAGAGAGGAGTGGTAGGCAGAGGGCTGCCTGTGCACTGTTTAAAGTGATGCAGCGCGTACAATGAAAACTATTCTCCTCCCAGGTTACTTATAGGTCATCCAGGGGTAAACTATATTTCTCATATCCTCATGACGATGGGGCCCATAAACATCGCCTAACACACACACACACACCCTGGATTTCCTTTTACACCTGTATGAAATTCTGTACTCCTTGGAGAAGCATGAGAACTAAATGGAGAACACCATTTTGTGTACCGCTGGAAGAGCAAGGATATCTATTTACCTTAATTTGTCACTTTCTTTTAGTTATTTCTTAAGATATTCCTGCTCATTGTTTTGTCGATGAATCATTCATTTAAGAAATTAGTTCATAGTGATTAAGACCAGCTGAATCACAATCAACCAATTACTCATGTCACAATCATTTAGGAAAATAACCACTGAGTCATTTTGGGTTTAAAGAATCTTAAATTTTATATAATTTTAAAAGCATGGAAAGAATTTAATACTTTATTCAATTATTCATTTTTAAATTCACAATTTTATTAAGCATAATCAATTTATTGCAGAAAAGGAAATTTTGTCATAAAGCCAAAAACCCTAGTTACCTGCCTAGCTTCCTAATTTAGCCTAATGATTTCTAACCTAACTTTGGGATTAGAAATAGCCTGATTCTCATACTCAACTGTAAAGTTAAGACAGCAACAGCAACTTCAGCTCGTCAGCATCAGCTACCTGCAACCCGTCTCCTCTACTGCAACCACGACTCTCGAACTGCTTGGAACTCTGACTGGAACTCTCTGGAACTTCCCTGGAACTGACTCCCTCCCACTAAGAGTAGGCCCTCTTATACCCCAATTCTAACTTTGCTAACTAACTGTTGCAACATTAATATCACGCTTTTCTTTCATTGGTCCATGCATGTCAGCTTATTCATTCTTTAATCAAGTTCTTTTGGATTCAAGGGTCCTTGGATCATTTCCTTTCCCATACGCTTAAACATTTCCATCCGATTCGATCAGTCCATTTGTATCTTCTTTTGACACATTCAAGAACTCCGCAGTCATTGTCCTTTCTCTTGGGCTCCTTTCCCACGGACTCTCTCCTGATCCTCACGGCACACTATCAGTTCAATTAGGTCACACCAGCCTTGACCATTTCTTGCATCCTAGCCTCTCAGAGACATCACGAGGCTCCAGATTTCTTCAATCTCATCCCGTACCACGTGTCCCCTTGCGCCTGCGCACATCTTCCCACTGGCGGCCATTTTTATCTCGCCACTCGGTTCTACTTTAGAAGCACTAATTTGAGGCAAACAAAACATAATTAAATAGAGAAAAATATCCCTTTCGTTTCCCTCCCGTCTACGTACCCCAATTAGTTGTTACCTAGCAAAAAGCGACATTTTAAGCTGCTCCTTACTTACCATCACTATTGTTTTTGCAACGACACATTTTATTTCTATGAAGCACAAACATGCATTTATTTTATTTAGTACGCTTTTTATTCTTACGTTATGATTAGACACACGGACATTCATTAATAGATTATTTAGCACATACATTGGCATATTACCATTCCCACATATACAATGTTGATTAATACATTTAAACGAACATTTTTAATTAATTAATTATATAATTTGTTAGGGGTTAAAAAATTTTATTTTTACTGCTCCATCAATCCCCCTTTGGTGATTTTTAAATCACCACATAAAACCCAAGTCATACTTCTTTTCAGGCAGCATGTCTTTCATCCTTTACTTTCTGTTATTCATATCTCTGTCTCCTCTTCATCTTGCCTTTTAGTCTCTTTATACATGCTTTCTTTCATTTTCTCCAACTCAATTTCACCCATTTCTCTCTCTCTTTCTCTCATTATTCTGTTATTTCTTCTTATCTTATTCTGTCTTACTTTTCTCTTTATACATGTTATTACTATTTTCAATGTCATGGCTAACAATATCACTATAGTTGCTACTATTATAACTTTCCCTATTACTAGTTTACTCATCCTAGTTAACCAATTTGCTACTGAGGAAAACCCTCTACCAAGTTTTCCCAAAACACTTTCAACCTCCAGTGGAACTAATTCTTTGTGCAGACTTGTAATATTTGTAATATACTTCTGTATATTTTCACTGTTATCCGGAATGTAAGTACAACAATGTTGGACTTTCAACATTCCACAGACTCCACCCTCTTTTGCCAAAAGAATATCAAGGGCAAGCCTATTTTGCATTACCATAGCTCTCATGGCAACCATTTCGGTATTTACCATTAAGAACCCTCCCGCAGTATCTGTAGACAAACGATCTACTACTGTGGATAACTTCCGAATTTTAAATGCATTCAAAGATATTCCCACTGCTGGTATTAATGCTCCAAAAATATCACCTACAATTTCTGAAAAACTTTCCCTTTTTCTACGTGTAAATCTATTAATCATCTTGTATGTTCCCTTTTCTTCTCTGTCCATGTGAAAAATCTTTGGAAAGACCAGGCCTACATAGCAAGTTCCATACCAATGGTCCGGTAACCTGTAATAAGCTCTATTCCCACAAATATAATAGATACCTGGAAATATTGGGTCCTTTCCACCTTTGAATCCCCAACCTCCCAGAATTTGATAATTGTCATGGCAGATACTGGAACCTACAAAGTAATTGTCATAGACTGTCTTATTTCTCTTAATGCACAACTTTCCTGTTTGTGGCCAATCTAAAGTCATTGCTGCATTTATCCTTTTCCCTTCATGATTTTCTTCCTCAAACGTCCATAAACGTTTTCCTTCCTCTTTTATTGCTTCTTTTTGAAATTTCATTCTTCTTTCTTCAACCATGTCTAAAAATACCTTTTCTTCTTTCTTTAACTCACAGGTAAGGTTGTTACTAACTATTTCTTCTAACGTTAATTTTCTATGTTCTAAAAAGAATTCTCCTAAAACTTTTGCTGGTTTTACTTTGTTAAGTTCTGGTACTACTGGAATGTTTGCAAATATCTTATCTATATCAGTATAATAAGATTCTAATCTACCTGTTTTATAAAATAAACTTGCTATTACACTACATGTTATTCCATAAGTCAAAGGTAAGTGATGATAAGTCACACCTTCCGATACTGATGCAGGCAACTGCATACAAACATAACAATCTCTTACTTCCATTGTTTTTACGTACTCATACAACAGCTTTGTAAAAACATTCTTTGAGAAATCTGTTACTGACCTATCCTTATGCAACTCTGCACTACTTCTTAAAACAACTTGTTCTTTAATATTAGTTTCTTTTTCTTGTTTAGTATCATTCTTTGCTTCTATCACAGCTACACTAATAGGAATTGTGATTGCTAAGACTATCCATATGGTCATTAATAACCCTGTACAAAAGCAGCACATTTTGCACCATCTCTTTATAAAATCACATTTATCTCTTCTATTCTCATTATTTTCCATTTTTTCTTTTTCTATTTGTTAAGTTTTCAGAAAATTGTGTCACTACACCTCAGAATGACTTAGACGCCACTCTGCTTTCAAAAAGTCTTTGCTTGGTACTTTCTTTAATTCTCTTCAGAATTCTTTCGTTGTCACATCCGGTGATTTGTCACATCCAGTAAATTTGTCACGTCCGGCAGAAGCACTATAAGTCTTCACTTCAGTTTCGTTGCATCTCACCTTTTCCCATCCGACTTCTCAGTCTCTGGTTTCCGTGAGTGTTTTCTTCTTCTTCTTTGTAATCAGTTAATGCAATATACAGCCACTCAGGTGACTTAAATTTTGAATTCACTTTCTTTGTCCTTTTGGACTTTTGTAATCTTTTTCCACTGGGTTTTTCTTGTCCCTTTTGACTTGTTACCTCATTTACTTGTTCAGCATCTTCATCTTCTGCTCTTATTATTCTATATCTCAATTTTCTTACATAGCTGTTGGGCCAATTATCTCCTTTTCTTGGCCTTTTGACCTCACCCTCTCTTTCTTCTCTTTCCGATCTCCAATTTCTTTTTCTTGATTCAGTCTTTGCTTTTTCCTCTCCTCCACTTTCTTCTGTTTCTGTTTCAACTGTCTCACTATTGTCTCTTATTTTGAAACTTATAATCTCGTCATCTCCTACTGGTGGATCTGTCTTCTCCTTTTTGTTTTCCCTTATCACTGTCCCTCCTCGGGGTTCTTCCGATTTGGTGTTTTCCTCCTTATCTGCTTCTGAATTTCCCTGTTCTCCTGTTTCTCTATCTATCCCTATTGCTCCTCGGGGTTCTTCTCGATTTTCTAACTTTTTGTGTACTTCTTTCCCTACTTCATCTATTAATATTGTTTCTGAAGGATTTCCACCATAACTTGTACTTGGTTGTTCATCTAACTCAATTTCTTGCTCAGTTTCTTCTCTAATTGGTTTATAACCCCAAGTTCTCTTTCGGAATTCTTCCCAGTTTGCAGCTGAATCATCAGATCCTGAAGTTGTGTCAGATATTTCCAGATGTCGACTTACAGGTCGATCTTCAAGTTCTGGAACTTCTGAATTTCTTTCTTCTTCTTCTTCTTGTTCCTCTTCTTCTCTAGAGGTGTTTTCCGTTGGGGTCTCCAGATGTCGACTTTCAGGTCGATCTTCAAGTTCTGGCACCCTTTCTTTTATCTTGGTTGTTCCAGCCGTTAAACTTTTATCCCACACTTCCAGACGCCGACTCACATGTTGATCTGTAGGTTCTGGAATTCTGATTGTGTGGCTGGCATGAACCCAGTTCTTTACTCCTGCACACTTGACAGCAGTCGTTGTTACTAGGATTACCTGTCTTGGCTCATCCCAACGCGGAACTAGACAGTTTCTTCTCCTGTGGACTTTTATGCGGACCCAGTCTCCTGGATTCAAGTCGTGAGCTGGTTTTCTTTCAAGAGTGGTCGCATCCGGTCCAACCTGATGAAACACAGAACGCACCACATCAGCCAGTCCTTTGCAATAATCCAGTATTAGATCATCAGTTATTGTTAATAACTTGTTGACTGGTACGTGGGCTTGTCTCATTGCTCGTCCCATGATCATTTCATGAGGACTGAGTCCCGTTTTCTTTTCAGGGATGCTCCTGATGGTCATCAGAACAAGAGGCAGTGCATCTGGCCATTTGAGTCCTGTAGCTTGACACATTTTTCCCAATCTGTTTTTAATTGTTCCATTTATCTGCTCTACTACCCCTGAAGCCTCTGGTCTGTAAGCACAATGTAATTTTTGTTTAATACTCAGTGCTTCACAAATCAATTGGATCAACTCATTTTGAAAATGTGTTCCTCTATCTGTCTCAACTGTGACTGTAAAACCATACCTCGGAATGAACTCTCGTAGCATAAGTTTTGCCACTGTTGTTCCATCATTCCTTCTTGTGGGGTATGCCTCCACCCAACGAGAGAACAAACAGACGACCACCAGAACATATCTTAATCTGTTACTAGGGGGCATCTCAATAAAATCCATCTGTATCCTTGTGAATGGACCTCCTTCTCGTCCTATTGTTCCTAGACTCACTACTGTTTTTCTTCCTGGGTTAAATTGTTGACAAATAAGACATCTTTGACAAAGACTTTCAGCAATGGCTCTGAATTTTGGGTTATACCAAGTTTGTCTAAAAAGTCTAATCATTGCATCTCTCCCAATATGAGCTTGTCCATGGTACATCCGTGCCATGTCTGCAATCATGCTATCAGGCATAACTGGTCTTTCATCTCTGTATACCCACACTCCATTATCTTCCTGTCTTCTACATCCTGCTTTAATCCAGTAATCCTTTTCCTCATCTCTTGCTGTTTCTTGTAACTGCCTTACTTCATCCCATGTTTCGACTGCATTAGTGAAAAGCAAAGGACAAGAGACATGCTCCCTTTCTCTATTTTTGTTCAGGGACGCCATGTTTTCCGCACAATATCTAGCGATCTCATCAGCATAATTATTGCCGACCGCTATGTAATCTTCGTTTTTCTTATGCGCCTTGCACTTCACTACAGCTATTTGTTTAGGCAGCTGTATCGCCTCAAGCAGTTTTTTAACATAATCTCCATTTCTGATAGGTGTTCCTGCAGATGTCAAAAATCCTCTTTGTGACCAAATCTGGCCAAAATCATGTACGATGCCGAAACCATATTGGCTATCGGTCACAATCGTGATTCGTACATTTTTCCCCAATTTACATGCTTGAATCAAAGCAATTAGTTCCGCAACTTGGGCAGACCTAACTCCTTTCAGACAAGACGCTTCCATTACAGTTGCCACTGTGCATACTGCATAAGCTGCGCTTAACACTCCTTCCTTTGTGCGTAAACATGAACCATCTACAAACATGACATAATCGGATTCCTTTAACGGTTCATCTTTTATGTCAGCTCTTGGTTTTGTGCAATATTCCAGCACATTCAGACAATCATGATCTACTTCATCTTGTTCAATTATACTCTCTTCATCTGGCAATGATGTCGAAGGATTTACATTTATGCATCTATCTATGGTCACATTTTCTGCACTTAAGATGACTTTTTCGTACTTAGTCAGCCGACTATGTGTCATGTACTGTGTTTTTGTTCTTGTCAAAAGAATTTCTACTGAATGGGGAACATATACTCTCAGTGGATACCCCATCACTATACCTTCACTTTGTTCCAGACTTACACAAGTAGCAGCAACTGCTTTCAGACATCCGGGCAATGCTTTTGCTATAGGATCTAAAACAGCTGAGAAGTAAGCTATAGGCCTCTTCATGGTGCCGTGTTTTTGTACCAGTACTGAAAATGCACATCCATCTCTTTCACTGCAGTATAACTCAAAATCCTTTTCATAATCAGGCATGCCTAATGCAGGGGCCTCACACAGTTTCTTTTTCAATTCTTTGAAAGATTTCATTTCTTCTTTGTTTAACTCAAAAGGGTCTTTTACATCTTTCTTTGTTAGTTTTTGTAATGGTTTTGCAATCAAAGAAAATCCACTTATCCATTGTCGACAATATCCAACCATTCCCAAAAACATTCTTACCTCTCTTTGAGTCATTGGTGCTCTCATTCCTTGAATCATTCTTACTCTTTCTGTCGCTATTTTCCGCATTCCTTTCTCAATTTTATGTCCTAAATACTGGACTTCTTTCTGACAAAACTGTAATTTTGAAGGAGACACTTTATGTCCTCTTTTCTCTAAGTGTTTCAGCAAAGCAATTGTATCACTTACACATGCTTCTTTGGTTTTCGATGCCACCAATAGGTCATCGATATACTGCACCATTACTGATTTTTCTGGCATTTTTAAATCTTCCAGAGATTTCTTTAGAATCTGATTAAAAATTGAGGGGCTTTCTGTATACCCCTGAGGAATTCGGCACCATGCCAAAATACGCTCTCCAAACCGGAACGCAAATAATGGCTGGCTATCCGGATGCAAAGGAATAGAGAAAAATGCGTGACATAAATCTATCACCGTATACCACTCAGCTTCATGCGGAATTTGATATAGAATCACTGCAGGGTTTGGCACTATTGGACAGCATGGTACCACTATTTTGTTGATCTTTCTCAAATCCTGTACTATTCTGTATGTTCCATTTGGCTTTTTCAGTCCCATAATAGGTGAATTACATGGACTGCTCATGATTTCTTTCAGAATTCCCTGTTCAATCATCTTATTTATCACAGGAGTTATTCCTTCAATTATTTCTGGAGTTAATTTGTACTGTGGCGTGTTTGGATAACTTATCCCTTCTTTCACTGTCACTTTTACGGGATCAACTTCTCTCATTAATCCAATGTCTTCTCCTGTAAAATCCCACACACTTTCTTTTACTGCACCTTTTAGTTCTTCTGGAAGTTTTTCTGCATCAAATGCAGGAAACAAACCATTCGTTTCAGGTTCTTGATTCATCAAAGTTACTTTATACAGAACATCTTCATCTGAGGTTTGAAAACCTATTCCTTCTGGTGTACAATAAATTGTGCAATTCATTTTACACAAAAGGTCACGACCTAGAAGATTTACAGGACTACAATCGCACACTACAAATTTATGCATTTTACTAAAAGAACCAATTTTTACTTCTACCAATTCAGTAAGTGGGGTTTTAATCTGCTGATTGGCTACTCCTACCACTTGGATGCATTCACCTGAGAGAGGAAGGTTCGGAATTTCCACTGACCTAACAGTAGAACGGGTAGCTCCAGTATCGACAAGGAATGTTACGTTTGCTCCATTCACTTCTCCATCCACAAAGGGACCAGACTGATCTACCTCCAGAGTTGCGCCAAGCACGCACTCTTTCCCCTCTCTTGCGCACCGTCAGAAACTTTCATCCGGGTCATCCTCACTCTGATGCAACCAATACTGGGAAATGTTAGCTGCTCTCGGCAACTGTGTTACCTGCTCTCCTCCGTAGAATCCTGTTTCTGTACTGTATCTTTGCTGGTTAACAGTGTTGGGAAGTGGTGGTTGTGGCACCTGACTTTGTTGAACAACTACCTCATTCTGCACCTGTGGAGTTAATGATTGATGTTCCGGATTAGGTTTAGGTGGGAACTTACACTCATTTCTCCAATGCCCCAATTTTCCGCAATTATGACATGGCCATTTCTTCTTTGCCTCTTCTAGACTCACTTGTCCTTTTCCTTTACCTATATTTGGTCGCATCTTATTCTGTCCTGATTCGTTTCCATTATTATTATCCAATTGAGCTTCTTGTTTTTCTGCCACTTTCACTTGTGCCCACATTGCTTTTTCTTTCAACTTACGCTGTTTACTCTCTATTTCATCACTACAATACTTAGCATACCTCAGCACCTCATCTACACTTGCATTCTGCCAGTTTATCATATGTTGCTTAATCATATCACTTATTTCTTGTTTCAAGCCAAATACAAATCGGTATACAAAATGACTCATATCCTTCTCACTTAATTCCTCATAACCACTATACTGTTTGAAAACTAACAACAATCGCTCATAATATGCATGTACACTCTCCTTACTTTCCTGTGTAGTTCTATCAATCTTAACCCAATCTGTCTCTTTTGGAGGAATCTTATTTTTCAAAAAGGTAATCACTTTGTCGTATTTCTTCATCACATCTGGTCCTGGAGCTCCTGTCTTAGGATCTCTTGGATATTCTGTAGTTGGCCAGTCAACTGTAATCTTACATTCTGACCACAGATCCGTTGGTACCACTATGTCAAACAATCCATCCAAATCTATCCACAACACTTTCGAGACCTTTACAAACCTTTCTACCTGTCGGTACCACTCAACTGGCTTTTCTCTTAACTTTGGAAAGTCATTTGTAAATGACAGGATGTCCTGCCTAGTCCAGGGAACATGCACATAACTACCACCTGGAGTTTCTCTCATAGGGTACTCTTTAACAACATGTTCCTTTTCTGTTATCATAAAAGCCAATGAACCTTTGTCTACACTTTTCTCATTCTTCTTTGTCCATCTAACCTTCCATCTGTCCACATCACCCCATTTTCTCAACAAAACAATCAACTCTTTTATCTGTGTCAGCCTTCCTGCTGTATTCAAATTTTCAATATCTTTTTCACAAAAATCTACTCTGTATGGTTTCTGCAACGTTTTTACTTTTGCAAAATCTATTCCAATCTCACCGGCCACTTCTTCTAGTTTGTCATGTAAATTCTTTGCCCTCCATGTTATACTTTTGCACAGAAACATTATTTCATCATCCTGATAATTCTTTATCTTTTCTGTACCAATCGTTCCTAGAATTAATTCTTCCATGTCAATTTTCAATCTGATCACATCTAATGGTTTTTCTTCTGTTTCTTTTATTTTAAAAGCTTTTATCCACTCATTTAACTCATCAGGAGTCGGACCTATAGGAGTACTATTTATTTCTGTCCAATTTCCACTCTTTTCAGGTGTCACTGTTGCAGATTCAGTTACCATAGGCATTTTCCTACTGCTACACTCATTTACTGTCAAATTTTCAGGTGGACTTGGTCTGTAAGCACTAGTCAAATTGCTCGTACCTGGACTTGTTTCCATTCTTTCCTTTTCTCTTTGGAATTGCGAACTCAAGGGAATCACCAAAGATCGTTCATCAATTTTCTGATTCTCGAAAACTGGTATTACTGGACCTATTGTTACGGGTACGGTAACTGCTTCCATATTCTTGGTTAATTCTCTAATTTTCTCAGTTAATTCTTTTGTTGTCCTTGCCAATTCTCTTGCACTATCATTTTCTATTCCCTCATTTTGGGAAATTCTTATTTGTTCTTGTGACCTATTTATTTCTTGTCTTTTTTCTGGACTTTTATTTCGCATAGTTTCTATTGGTGGCGCATTTGGTGTCACCACTGTAGAAATCTGCTGATACGGAGGTGGATTTTTATTTAATATATCTTCCAGCAACTCGTCATCCGTTTCGCTCTCATGCATATACTTTTCTCTCTCTAAATGTTTCTTTTTCTCAGTCCGTTTTTTCTTAGTCCCTTCCTCAACTGTAAAAGCTGGAAACAAACCTCCTGTCATGTTAGCACATCTCCATCGTTTTATTCTGTCCTCATGATTCATTCCCCACATTCTTCCGGGCACGAACTCATAACCTTTCATACCTCTGAATCTTTCTTTTTCGTACATCTCATCTTCCCATTCTGTTAAAGCTTCAAACTGTGTCGGTCTAGGTCTAGGTTCCAATTTAAGCATCTTTTCTTTTAAATTCCGTAAAATCGCTACATTAAAAGAACCATTTTCAGGAAAAGCCAATGCTCCATCATTCTTGGTATATTTTACCCAATTATCCAACCATATGCACGTATGATATCCATATTTCAGCATCATATGTGAAGCTGCTGATTTCGGCGGAGGAATTACTTGTCCCTCTCTAGTCACAACCTTTTTGTCTTTCTTAAAGAAATTCTTTAATTTCGTCGTCCATGACGTTCTCTCCCTTTCATACTCGTAATACGGCATGTCTTCTATTTTGTTTTCTCTTTACTCTAACGCTGTTTCTGTGTACGGAACTTCGTCCAATTACAGCGCGATTCACACTAACGTACCAATCAGAACAATTTCCACCAACCGCGAACCAACCAATCCTAGCGCGGCACTTTTCTACATCACTCCTGCTCTGTGTTCACGTGGCTGGCGCACTATCCAATCCTAGCGCGGCACTTTTCCACGTCACTTCTACTCTTTACCCCTCCTTTACAAAATTTATCGGCAAGTTTCTTTTCGCTGTTTTCTCCGTTAGTTACAACAAATAAACAATTCCATAGTCTGATTCGCTAAACAAAATGACAGCTTTTTCCTTTTACACAAGAATCCTGTTTTTCCAGTAGGCAGCGCTTACCTCTACCCTACCACAGAATTATTTACTTTCGCCGATAAAGTAGCACTTCCCTCTACCTTACCCTTCTTTCGAACAAACAATTTACTCGTTTCTCTGGGGATAAGACACATGTGGAGACTAGGCTCCTGAGAATTAAGGCCAAAGTTTCACAAGTAAACGTGATTTGCTATTTCATTTACACACTTTTCACACCGAAATCCCTAACATAACACAACCTGCGTTATAAAAAATGAATTCAGACCATGTACCAAATTCCATGTGACTTCTCTTGCCACACGTGTTCCACTTCCTACATCCCAGAAGCGTGAAAACTTACATATAACATAACGTGACTCAACATATAGTGTTAGTCATCAAAAAATAATCAATAATCAATAAACAATAATCACTAAACTAATCTATAGAAAACCATAACTCTGCTACCAAGAAATCTGATGCAGCGCGTACAATGAAAACTATTCTCCTCCCAGGTTACTTATAGGTCATCCAGGGGTAAACTATATTTCTCATATCCTCATGACGATGGGGCCCATAAACATCGCCTAACACACACACACACTCCTGGATTTCCTTTTACACCTGTATGAAATTCTGTACTCCTAGGAGAAGCATGAGAACTAAATGGAGAACACCATTTTGTGTACCGCTGGAAGAGCAAGGATATCTATTTACCTTAATTTGTCACTTTCTTTTAGTTATTTCTTAAGATATTCCTGCTCATTGTTTTGTCGATGAATCATTCATTTAAGAAATTAGTTCATAGTGATTAAGACCAGCTGAATCACAATCAACCAATTACTCATGTCACAATCATTTAGGAAAATAACCACTGAGTCATTTTGGGTTTAAAGAATCTTAAATTTTATATAATTTTAAAAGCATGGAAAGAATTTAATACTTTATTCAATTATTCATTTTTAAATTCACAATTTTATTAAGCATAATCAATTTATTGCAGAAAAGGAAATTTTGTCATAAAGCCAAAAACCCTAGTTACCTGCCTAGCTTCCTAATTTAGCCTAATGATTTCTAACCTAACTTTGGGATTAGAAATAGCCTGATTCTCATACTCAACTGTAAAGTTAAGACAGCAACAGCAACTTCAGCTCGTCAGCATCAGCTACCTGCAACCCGTCTCCTCTACTGCAACCACGACTCTCGAACTGCTTGGAACTCTGACTGGAACTCTCTGGAACTTCCCTGGAACTGACTCCCTCCCACTAAGAGTAGGCCCTCTTATACCCCAATTCTAACTTTGCTAACTAACTGTTGCAACATTAATATCACGCTTTTCTTTCATTGGTCCATACATGTCAGCTTATTCATTCTTTAATCAAGTTCTTTTGGATTCAAGGGTCCTTGGATCATTTCCTTTCCCATACGCTTAAACATTTCCATCCGATTCGATCAGTCCATTTGTATCTTCTTTTGACACATTCAAGAACTCCGCAGTCATTGTCCTTTCTCTTGGGCTCCTTTCCCACGGACTCTCTCCTGATCCTCACGGCACACTATCAGTTCAATTAGGTCACACCAGCCTTGACCATTTCTTGCATCCTAGCCTCTCAGAGACATCACGAGGCTCCAGATTTCTTCAATCTCATCCCGTACCACGTGTCCCCTTGCGCCTGCGCACATCTTCCCACTGGCGGCCATTTTTATCTCGCCACTCGGTTCTACTTTAGAAGCACTAATTTGAGGCAAACAAAACATAATTAAATAGAGAAAAATATCCCTTTCGTTTCCCTCCCGTCTACGTACCCCAATTAGTTGTTACCTAGCAAAAAGCGACATTTTAAGCTGCTCCTTACTTACCATCACTATTGTTTTTGCAACGACACATTTTATTTCTATGAAGCACAAACATGCATTTATTTTATTTAGTACGCTTTTTATTCTTACGTTATGATTAGACACACGGACATTCATTAATAGATTATTTAGCACATACATTGGCATATTACCATTCCCACATATACAATGTTGATTAATACATTTAAACGAACATTTTTAATTAATTAATTATATAATTTGTTAGGGGTTAAAAATTTTTATTTTTACTGCTCCATCAAAAGTACGCATGTCTCTTTGGCTGACCATCTTGCGACTGCCAGCTAGACATGCGCACTTTAAACCTCTCAACTCTGCTGTCTTAAGACAGCTGGGTTGAGAGCAAGTGCAGGCCTCCAGCGAGCTGGGGAGCGTTGAGAGAGGCTGCTCCCTCCAATCTGTTCTCCTGCTGGTTAACAGCAAGATAGCAACGCCAGGATTGGGACAGGGAGTTTGCTGATGCCTACACAGCAGTCGAGAAAAGAAGGTCTGGATCGGAGAACGCGTCCAGTAAGTGTTTTTATTTTTTTTAATTTTATTTGCACGAGCCTCACCCTCCCTGTAGATGCCAGCCGCCACTGTTAATGGCATGATGAGATCATGATCAATTGAGTCTGTCCAGGCTCTCTGCCACGTGGGACCAAGGCAGATCACATGATGTGAGTGGCCCCAGCGGGGATCTTCTTTCTGTACAGTTCTGCAAATAGGCCCCTCTTTTACTGCAGTTTAGACTGACTCAGTTTTTAGTATGTATTTACAAGCTTCGTTTTGCGGCTGGACATCCACATCTGTTTGATAGTATGGTTTGAGCAGGGGGCGCTTTTTTACATTAATTAGGCGGGTGTGTGGTTTTTGTTTCTGTGATAGCAGGATATTTCCACGTCATAATATATTGAGATTCCTATTCTTCCTGTTGTACACTAGCGCCATCTTGTGTCCTTTGAAAAATGAGCTCAGCTTTCATGCATCCGTCCCAGCAAAGCGAGAAACTGAAACTATTATTGCACTTCACGACACATTTCTTTTGCGTGAATATCTCAGGCATTGCGGTAATGTGGGAATATTTCCGTAAATGCTTTATTCTAAGGCAAGAAGCATGGCACTTGGCAGGGCTGCTGTCTCCCAAACTGTTATTTCTTTGATCAAGGTCTTGCACTATACATAGATGCCAAGTTATCACTGTGCATGTGTGTGACGTTTCTGTGTATGTGAACCTATGTGTGAAATGTGCATGCCAAGAAATTTGGTGCAACTATAAGATCTGTCCTGCTATCTTTTTGATTTGTGTGCAAGTAACTATAGTCCTGGGTTTAAAAGTAAAATATCAAAACTGTTTGTACCAAGATGCAATTGAAAAACATGGGGGAAAAGGTTAAAACGCGTCGTTTTATGTGATCAACTGTTCTTCCACAATGACTACATAAGTGTTATCACCTTCGATGAAGAAACAATAAATTGATGCTCTTTGGGCCCACAGGACTGCGGAGGCTTGGGGACTCTCCAGTTGCCACAGCCTGTCTATACCCTGCTGCATTCTCCAATGGGACCCATACCCACTGATCTTCTCTTCTCCCCCTCTTGCTTTATTCCTTCACCTCGCTTTTTCTGAAACTTTTCAATATAATTTCAGCTCCTTCCCTAGAAGCATATGCATAAAGCAGCATGCTAGTTAATCTTTTGCTCCTGCCCATTGCCCTGTTCAGATCACTCCTCCTCCTTCCTTGACAACCCTCCCACTTCTTTCCAGCTGCACTACTCCCAAGCTGTTGCTCTTTGCTGTTCCCTCCATGAGCTCCTTGCCTCCTTCCTGTCAGTCTGCTCAACTGTCCCCACTCTCCCTCTTCATTTTATAGGCAGAGGTCTTCCTGATCAAGCTGCCCCTTTTTAGGTCAAGCCTGCGTGAGTATGCACTAAGGCATGAACTCTTGCTTGCGAGACTTATTGTTTACAATAAGGGGCTTCGAGCCCGCCCATTGCTTACCATTCATTGGCTTCAGTGCCACTCTTCTTTGCTGTCTCTTAATTGGCCAGTGCAGGCCAGACGTCACTTCCTTTTTCTTGTCCGGCGCATGAACAAAGCACAGATTGATTGCTCTTAATTAGTGTCCGTCCACCCCTCGTGCTGTGCTTGAGGTACTTTTTTTATGCAGAGCCTACGACAGCGCATGCTTTCTTTCGCTTGTTTTCACTTTGTTGCTTCTTTCCACTCCTACCGATACTTAGGTTTTTGCAGTTGTTTATAGCGCGAACTCGACTCGTAGGTATAGGGGCGCTTTACATGAGCACCAGTTACACTATTCAGTTATATTACACAAGTCATTCATTTTTGGCTTTCTAGGCACTGAGAGATTAAGAGATTCGCCCAGGATCACATGATGCCGAGTTGATGCAGAGACTCAAAACTGGTTCCTCAGATCCAAAGCCGAGAGCTTTGGCCATTACCCCTTTTACAAGTTTCTGCTTTTCGAATCCCCTCCCACCCACCATTTCTCTGTGTTGCAGACCCGGTTCTACCCACCTCTCCTCACTTCTCTGTTCAGTACCTTTTATGAGAGAGCTCGACTCCCGGAGAGCGGCCAGGTGGGGATCTTCAGAAACGGAGGGTCATCAAATAACTCTGCTTCACCCCGCTTGATAGATCTATGGCCCCATCTTTCCACATGGAATGATTGCTACATGATTTGAAATGCAGTCTCTCTGCTCTTAACATGAAAAATAGAAGCAGCGGGAATACCTCTAGCAGAGTAAAGTGCACTTGGAGAGGACTATGAGAATTCCATGGCATGGACATTTTAAATGCAAATTCAGTCAAAGCAGTTTCTTACCTTTTTATGTCAATAAATGTGATGTCAATTATGATTTCTTCCATCTGAGATGGATTATGTTTCATAACGTGAGGCCCGAAATATATTTGTTTGTCTGGCATGTCCTTATTTAATGTGAGCGACAGACAGCCAGACACCAAGAAACAAATACACAATGCTTTTATGGTTAAGTTGTTATTGGTGTACATATAATGCATGATGGCTTTTTGTACACATACAACATGCTTATTGACCTTGACGTACATATATATATGCTTGTTTCCTCGGGTTGCTTACAGCTGGTGAGGACTAGTCGTCTTGTCAGAGCCCCTCTTACCCGTGATCAGTTGTCGAAGTGGGGGAAAAAATAGTAGGGGAATTGTGGGCGGAGAATCAGAGGGCGTGAATAACCTGAGGATTGGATCAGTGGGTGGAGTCAGAGGTGTGGCCAGAAAGCGCAAAACATCCCAATTTTTAGTATTTGTTTGGCATTTCACTGACCAGTTACAGTTTATTATGTTATTTAATTCAACCAATAGATACACATGATTATTTAATGTTTAATATGAATTATTGGCATTAAAATACATTCACAAAGTGGGATATGTTTCCAATCACAGAATGTCCCAAATACTCTTAAAAGTGGAAGCACAAGCCATTTGTCTCTGAGCCATGGAGTTTCTGTCAACAGCACTTCTCCCTTTTTCCACAAGAGCAGTTCAAACATGAATGGCAAAATATCCTAGTTTGCAAATGTTTTATATATAATTATGGCTCTGCCATATTTGCCACATAATGCATCATCTGCTGCATAGCATAGGGCCTTCTAAGGTCTATCATGGGAATGTGCTCATAGGAAATGCAAGTTTAAGTAAAGCATGTGAAATGTAAGCAGGAACAACATGGTCACCTTTACACATTTACACTCACTATTCAGAAATCAATGAGTGTTTTGCCTGAAAATTTAAGGACATGACTACAGGGTCCAGAAAGGACCTGTTTCAATGTCCATTGCTTATATAGTTCCAAAACGTAAGCAGTATGGTTTAAAAAGACCACATCCATGAACAAAGAGCCGCAGTACAGCTTTTGTTTTCCAATCCACCCATCAATAAGGCATTGCAGTACCTCCAGGATTGGTGCACTTCCCCACTGGGGAAAACAATGCTGTTCAAAGAAAGACAAGAAAACAAAAGTAGCGCTTCACTGGTAAACTCTGTAAAGTGCCGCTAATGTGTTTGGGTGTGAATAAAATCAATCTGGCCACTTGGCGACCACTCTGTCTTGCTTTATTTAGTTATTTATTTATTTTTCATATTTTTAAGCTTTTATTACTAAGGCTACACTTTGAAAAATAAAAATGTCAGAAAAAGACGACATTTCCAGCAAAAGTGTTTTTCTTTTTTGGATCCATTTCACAGGGGAACAAATAAACGAAAGGAGGAAAGAGAGGGTGAGGAACAGTTTCTTGAAGTCACAGTTTTCAGTAAGTGAGGAGGAGCTAGACAGAAAGAGAGAGAATAAGAGGAAGAAAGAGAGGAGGGCAGCTACCAGCAGCAGAGCAGAAGTGGGCACTGTCCTTGTCTTCTCTGGCCAAGAAGGAAAAGACAGTCCTTTTTCTTCTCTGTCCACCCGCCCGTCCCCGAACGGCAAAGAACGTCGAGCCTTATCCATAGGCCTTGGCTATTACTGCTGTCCTGGGACGCATTTTTAAAATAAAAAAATTAGGGGACAGAATCAATTGAATTAAAGAAAAAGGTGCACGCCGTAGCCTGCCGATCCCGCCCACTTCGACCACTGCCCATGATGAATTAGTCTACTGTTGGCTATAAAAGCGCAGTATTTACAAAAGCGTGGGACTGTCTTTGTTGCAGACGTATATTAAGCAGAATTCTCGATCCCGAATCTTTTATCTTCAGCACGACTGGAGATACTTCCGGGGAAAGGATGAAAACATCATGTAAATCAGTGATTCTCAAAGTACGGCCCGGGGGCCGCATGGCCCTCCTGACCTTTACATGCAGCCCCCTGACAGCAGCAACACTGGGCTGCTGTTTACTCGACTCAGCACTAAGATTTAAAAAAAATATATATATATACAGCAAGCACTTATTTAAAGGTTAATTGCAGTTAAACAAAAGGAAGTAACTAGGCCCTTAGCTTTATGAACACCTTCACTTTTAAAGACAGCAAACATGTAAAAATATGATAGTCTTTTGAAAATTCAAAAAGTGTATTTCATTGACCTGTAGAACCATTTCACCTTAGTAAATCAAATTCTAGCAGTGCATTCAGAAGATTTTTTTTAAAGTGATGGGTTTTCAAACATGAATTTAGAAACGTTCACGCTACCCATCCTCCCCCCCCCACACCTTGACAACACCATTAGTGATTACATCCAAGCACAGGAGATGGTTTTGTACAGCAAGCATCCTGAAGTCATGTATTTCGAGGTCCTCTTATATGTGACAATGAAGAAAAATAAGGGAAATTGAAATAAAACAATTGCCCAGGGTGTCACAATCTGGTCAAGTTGAGAAGCCAGGATTCATCCTAGGTTTTCTGGTTTCACATTGCCCATTTGAGTTCAGCCAGTAGATATACATGCTTCGCTTCCCCTACACCCACTTTACACCCCCTTTCCCCCGCTGGCATCAGTGCGGCCCTTGGTCACACCAAAGACCAAACTTTGCGGCCCCCGGGAAAATGTTTGTGAGTACCCATGATGTAAATACTCAGAATTCATGCGCAAGCATAGCCTTGAGCGCTAAGTCAGGCAAAGCGGGGCCTTGCCTCCTACAATGTTACTGCTGCGGGGCAGGTTAAATTCTTCATCAAATAACAGATGCACATGTTTGTTAATTTTTTTTAATTTGATGACTGTAATTAATTTATTGATTTAACCAGGAACCTGCCCACAGCATTAAGAACCGGTCCATGATACGACCGAAGAGATCCCAGGAATAATGACTCTGTTACTTACTTTTTAGGCCTCGCCTCTCATCCCTGTTTCTGCTTGCCACTCCCACCTGCCCTCCCATCACTGTTTCTTCTCCCAAATGTTTCTTCTCCCCACTCCCACCCACCCCGGTTTCTTCTCTCCCCCCACCCACCCCTGTTTCTTCTCGACCCCTGTTTCCACCCCTCCCACCCACCCCTGTTTCTTCTCCCCCTCCCACCCACCCCTGTTTCTTCTCCCCCCCACCCACCCCTGTTTCTTCTCCCCCCCTCCCACCCACCCGTTTCTTCCCCCCTCCCACCCACCCGTTTCTTCCCCCCTCCCACTCACCCATTTCCTTTCCCCCCCTCCCACCCACCCGTTTCTTTACCCCCTCCCACCCACCCGTTTCTTTACCTCCTCCCACCCACCCGTTTCTTTACCCCCTCCCACCCACCCGTTTCTTTACCCCCTCCCACCAACCGGTTTCTTTCCCCCCTCCTACCCACCCGTTTCTTTTCCCCCTCCCACCCACCCGTTTCTTTTCCCCTCCCACCCGTTTCTTTTCCCCTCCCACCCGTTTCTTTTCCCCTCCCACCCGTTTCTTTTCCCCTCCCACCCGCCCCGGTTTCTTTTCCACCGCCCCGGTTTCTTTTCCACCGCCCGGTTTCTTTTCCACCGCCCGGTTTCTTTTCCACCGCCCGGTTTCTTTTCCACCGCCCGGTTTCTTGTCCACCGCCCGGTTTCTTTTCCACCGCCCGGTTTCTTTTCCACCGCCCGGTTTCTTTTCCATCGCCCGGTTTCTTTCCCCCACTCCCCGGTTTCTTTCCCCCACCACCCCTGTTTCTTTCCCCCACCACCCCTGTTTCTTTTCCCCTGTCCCTGTTTCTTTCCCCCCCACCCGCCCCTGTTTCTTTCCCCCCTCCCACCCCTGTTTCTTTTCCCCCCTCCCACCTGCCCCTGTTTCTTTTCCCCCCTCCCACCCGCCCGCGTTTCTTTTCCCCCCCTCCCACCCGCCCGCGTTCCTTTTCCCCCCCTCCCACCCGCCCGCGTTTCTTTTCCCACCCCTCCCACCCGCCCGCGTTTCTTTTCCTCCCACCCGCCCGCGTTTCTTTTCCCCCTCCCACCCGCCCGCGTTTCTTTTCCCCCTCCCACCCGCCCCGTTTCTTTTCCCCCTCCCACCTACCCTGTTTCTTTTGCCTCCTCCAACCCGCCCCGGTTTCTTTTCCCCTCACCCACTCGCCCCTGTTTCTTTTCCCACTGTTCATTCCCCCTGCCCACCCACATGCCCCTGTTTCTTTGCCGCCCTCCCACTCGCCCCTGTTTCTTAGCCGCCCTCCCACCTGCCCCTGTTTCTTCGCCGCCCTCCCACCCGCCCCTGTTTCTTTGCCACCCGTCCCAGATTCTTCTCCACCCATGTTTCTTCTCCCCATCCCACCCGCCCCTGTTTCTTCTCCCCCTCCCACCTGCCCCTGTTTCTTCGACCCCTGTTTCTTCTTCCCCCTCCTACCCCACTGTTTTTCTCCCCCTCCCAACCACCCCTGTTTCTTCTCCCCCTCTCACCCGCCCCTGTTTCTTCTCCCCCCTCTCACCCACCCCTGTTTCTTCTCCCCCTCCCACCCGCCCATTTCTTCTCCCCCCTCCCACCCGCCCCTGTTTCTTCTCCCCCTCCCACCCGCCCCTGTTTCTTCTCCCCCTCCCACCCGCCCCTGTTTCTTCTCCCCCTCCCACCCGCCCCTGTTTCTTCTCCCCCTCCCATCCGCCCCTGTTTCTTCTCCCACCCGCCCCTGTTTCTTCTTTCCCCCTCCCACCCGCCCCTGTTTCTTCTTCCCCCTCCTCCCACCCGCCCCTGTTTCTTCTCCCACCCACCCCTGTTTCTTCTCCCCCCTCCCACCCACCCCTGTTTCTTCTCCCCCCTCCCACCCACCTGTTTCTTCTTCCCCCCCACCCACCCCTGTTTCTTCTCCCTCCCTCCCACCCACCCCTGTTTCTTCTCCCCCCTCCCACCCACCCTGTTTCTTCTCCCCCCCTCCTGTTTCTTCTCCCCCCTCCCACCCACCCCTGTTTCTTCACCCGGCCTCCAACACCCCTGTTTCTTCTTCCCCCCCACCCGCCCCTGTTTCTTCTCCCTCCTCCCACCCGCCCTGTTCCTTCTCCCTCCTCCCTCCCGCCCCTGTTTCTTCTCCCCCTCCCACCCGCCCCTGTTTCTTCTCCCCCTCCCACCCACCCCTGTTTCTTCTCCCCCTCCACCCACCCCTGTTTCTTCTCCCCCGCCCACCCTGTTTCTTCTCAGTTTCTTCTCCCCCCACCCAACCCTGTTTCTTTCCCCCTCCCACCCACCCACCCGTTTCTTTTCCCCCTCCCACCCACCCACCCGTTTCTTTTCCCCCTCCCACCCACCCACCCGTTTCTTTTCCCCCTCCCACCCACCCACCCGTTTCTTTTCCCCCTCCCACCCACCCACGTTTCTTTTCCCCCTCCCACCCACCCCTGTTTCTTTTCCCCCTCCCACCCACCCCTGTTTCTTTTCCCCCACCCACCCACCCCTGTTTCTTTTCCCCCTCCCACCCACCCACCCCTGTTTCTTTTCCCCCTCCCACCCACCCACCCCTGTTTCTTTTCCCCTCCCACCCACCCACCCCTGTTTCTTTTCCCCTCCCACCCACCCACCCCTGTTTCTTTCCCCCTCCCACCCACCCACCCCTGTTTCTTTTCCCCTCCCACCCACCCACCCCTGTTTCTTTTCCCCCACCCACCCCTGTTTCTTTTCCCCCACCCACCCCTGTTTCTTTTCCCCCACCCACCCCTGTTTCTTTTCCCCCACCCACCCCTGTTTCTTTTCCCCCACCCACCCCTGTTTCTTTTCACCCACCCACCCCTGTTTCTTTCCCCCTCCCACCCACCCCTGTTTCTTTTCCCCTCCCACCCACCCACCCCTGTTTCTTTTCCCCCACCCACCCACCCCTGTTTCTTTTCCCCCACCCACCCACCCCTGTTTCTTCTCCCCTCCCACCCACCCCTGTTTCTTCTCCCACCCACCCACCCCTGTTTCTTCTCCCCCTCCCACCCACCCACCCCTGTTTCTTCTCCAACCCCTGTTTCTTCTCCCCCTCCCACCCACCCATCCCTGTTTCTTTTCCCCCTCCCACCCACCCCTGTTTCTTCTTCCCCTCCCACCCCTGTTTCTTCTCCCCACCCACCCCTGTTTCTTCTCCCCACCCACCCCTGTTTCTTCTCCCCCACCCACCCCTGTTTCTTCTCCCCTCCCCCCACCCCTGTTTCTTCTCCCCCTCCCCCACCCCCTGTTTCTTCTCCCCCCTCCCCCCACCCCTGTTTCTTCTCCACCCACCCCTGTTTCTTTTCCCCCTCCCACCCACCCCTGTTTCTTTTCCCCCTCCCACCCACCCCTGTTCTTTCCCCCTCCCACCCACCCCTGTTTCTTCTCCCCCACCCACCCCTGTTTCTTCTCCCCTCCCACCCACCCCTGTTTCTTCTCCCCCTCCCACCCCTGTTTCTTCTCCCCCTCCCACCCACCCACCCCGTTTCTTCTCCCCCTCCCACCCACCCACCCCCGTTTCTTCTCCCCCGAACCACCCACCCACCCGTTTCTTCTCCCCCCTCCCACCCACCCACCCCTGTTTCTTCTCCCCCTCCCACCCACCCACCCCTGTTTCTTCTCCCCCCACCCACCCACCCCTGTTTCTTCTCCCCCACCCACCCACCCCTGTTTCTTCTCCCCCTCCCACCCACCCCTGTTTCTTCTCCCCCTCCCACCCCTGTTTCTTCTCCCCCTTGCACCCACCCACCCCTGTTTCTTCTCCCCCTTGCACCCACCCACCCCTGTTTCTTCTCCCCCTCGCACCCACCCACCCGTTTCTTCTCCCCACACCCACCCCTGTTTCTTCTCCCCCTCCCCCACCCCTGTTTCTTCTCCCCTCCCACCCACCCCTGTTTCTTCTCCCCCTCCCCCCACCCCTGTTTCTTCTCCCCCCACCCCTGTTTCTTCTCCCCCACCCCTGTTTCTTCTCCCCCTCACACCCACCCCTGTTTCTTCTCCCCCTCACACCCCCCTGTTTCTTCTCCCCCTCACACCCACCCCTGTTTCTTTTCCCCACCCCTGTTTCTTTTCTCCCTCCCACCCACCCGTTTCTTTTCCCCCTCCCACCCACCCGTTTCTTTTCCCCCTCCCACCCACCCGTTTCTTTTCCCCCTCCCACCCACCCCTGTTTCTTTTCCCCCTCCCACCCAGCCCTGTTTCTTTTCCCCCTCCCACCCACCCCTGTTTCTTTTCCCCCTCCCACCCACCCCTGTTTCTTTCCCCCTCCCACCCACCCCTGTTTCTTTTCCTCCTCCCACCCACCTTGTTTCTTTTCCTCCTCCCACCCACCCTGTTTCTTCTCCCCCTTCCACCCACCCCTGTTTCTTCTCTCCCCACCCACCCCTGTTTCTTTTCCCCCTCCCACCCCTGTTTCTTTTCCCCCACCCCTGTTTCTTTTCCACCCACCCCTGTTTCTTTTCCCCCCCACCCACCCACCCCTGTTTCTTTTCCCCTCCCACCCACCCACCCCTGTTTCTTTTCCCCTCCCACCCCTGTTTCTTTTCCCCCACCCACCCACCCCTGTTTCTTTCCCCCTCCCACCCACCCCTGTTTCTTTACACCCTCCCACCCACCCCTGTTTCTTTCCCCCCCACCCACCCCTGTTTCTTTTCCCCCCACCCACCCACCCCTGTTTCTTTTCCCCTCCCACCCACCCCTGTTTCTTTTCCCCCTCCCACCCACGTTTCTTTTCCCCCACCCACCCCTATTTCTTCTCCCCCTCCCACCCCTGTTTTCTTCTCCCTCCCCTAAGCCACCCACCCACCCCTGTTTGTTCTCCCCTCCCACCCACCCCAGTTTGTTCTCCCCCTCCACCCTCCCCTGTTTGTTCTCCCCCTCCCACCCACCCCTGTTTGTTCTCCCCCACCCACCCACCCCTGTTTGTTCTCCCCCACCCACCCACTCCTGTTTGTTCTCCCCCTCCCACCCACCCACCCCTGTTTGTTCTCCCCCTCCCACCCACCCACCCCTGTTTGTCCTCCCCCCTCCCACCCACCCCTGTTTGTCCTCCCCGGTTTCTTTTCCACCGCCCCGGTTTCTTTTCCACCGCCCCGGTTTCTTTTCCACCGCCCCGGTTTCTTTTCCACCGCCCCGGTTTCTTTTCCTCCGCCCCGGTTTCTTGTCCACCGCCCCGGTTTCTTTTCCACCGCCCCGGTTTCTTTTCCACCGCCCCGGTTTCTTTTCCATCGCCCCGGTTTCTTTCCCCCACTCCCCCGGTTTCTTTCCCCCACCACCCCTGTTTCTTTCCCCCACCACCCCTGTTTCTTTTCCCCTGTCCCTGTTTCTTTCCCCCCACCCGCCCCTGTTTCTTTCCCCCTCCCACCCTGTTTCTTTTCCCCCTCCCACCTGCCCCTGTTTCTTTTCCCCCTCCCACCCGCCCGCGTTTCTTTTCCCCCCTCCCACCCGCCCGCGTTCCTTTTCCCCCCCTCCCACCCGCCCGCGTTTCTTTCCCACCCCTCCCACCCGCCCGCGTTTCTTTTCCTCCCACCCGCCCGCGTTTCTTTTCCCCCCTCCCACCCGCCCGCGTTTCTTTTCCCCCCTCCCACCCGCCCCGTTTCTTTTCCCCCCTCCCACCTACCCCTGTTTCTTTTGCCTCCTCCAACCCGCCCCGGTTTCTTTTCCCCTCACCCACTCGCCCCTGTTTCTTTTCCCACTGTTCATTCCCCCCTGCCCACCCACATGCCCCTGTTTCTTTGCCGCCCTCCCACTCGCCCCTGTTTCTTAGCCGCCCTCCCACCTGCCCCTGTTTCTTCGCCGCCCTCCCACCCGCCCCTGTTTCTTTGCCACCCGTCCCAGATTCTTCTCCACCCATGTTTCTTCTCCCCATCCCACCCGCCCCTGTTTCTTCTCCCCCCCTCCCACCTGCCCCTGTTTCTTCGACCCCTGTTTCTTCTTCCCCCTCCTACCCCACTGTTTTTCTCCCCCCTCCCAACCACCCCTGTTTCTTCTCCCCCCTCTCACCCGCCCCTGTTTCTTCTCCCCCTCTCACCCACCCCTGTTTCTTCTCCCCCTCCCACCCGCCCATTTCTTCTCCCCCTCCCACCCGCCCCTGTTTCTTCTCCCCCTCCCACCCGCCCCTGTTTCTTCTCCCCCTCCCACCCGCCCCTGTTTCTTCTCCCCCTCCCACCCGCCCCTGTTTCTTCTCCCCTCCCATCCGCCCCTGTTTCTTCTCCCACCCGCCCCTGTTTCTTCTTTCCCCCTCCCACCCGCCCCTGTTTCTTCTTCCCCCTCCTCCCACCCGCCCCTGTTTCTTCTCCCACCCACCCCTGTTTCTTCTCCCCCCTCCCACCCACCCCTGTTTCTTCTCCCCCCTCCCACCCACCTGTTTCTTCTTCCCCCCACCCACCCCTGTTTCTTCTCCCTCCCTCCCACCCACCCCTGTTTCTTCTCCCCCTCCCACCCACCCTGTTTCTTCTCCCCCTCCTGTTTCTTCTCCCCCCTCCCACCCACCCCTGTTTCTTCACCCGGCCTCCAACACCCCTGTTTCTTCTTCCCCCCCCACCCGCCCCTGTTTCTTCTCCCTCCTCCCACCCGCCCTGTTCCTTCTCCCTCCTCCCTCCCGCCCCTGTTTCTTCTCCCCCTCCCACCCGCCCCTGTTTCTTCTCCCCCTCCCACCCACCCCTGTTTCTTCTCCCCCTCCCACCCACCCTGTTTCTTCTCCCCCCGCCCACCCCTGTTTCTTCTCAGTTTCTTCTCCCCCCACCCAACCCTGTTTCTTTCCCCCTCCCACCCACCCACCCGTTTCTTTTCCCCCTCCCACCCACCCACCCGTTTCTTTTCCCCCTCCCACCCACCCACCCGTTTCTTTTCCCCCTCCCACCCACCCACCCGTTTCTTTTCCCCCTCCCACCCACCCACGTTTCTTTCCCCCTCCCACCCACCCCTGTTTCTTTTCCCCCTCCCACCCACCCCTGTTTCTTTTCCCCCACCCACCCACCCCTGTTTCTTTCCCCCCTCCCACCCACCCACCCCTGTTTCTTTTCCCTCCCACCCACCCACCCCTGTTTCTTTTCCCCCTCCCACCCACCCACCCCTGTTTCTTTTCCCCCTCCCACCCACCCACCCCTGTTTCTTTTCCCCCTCCCACCCACCCACCCCTGTTTCTTTTCCCCCTCCCACCCACCCACCCCTGTTTCTTTTCCCCCACCCACCCCTGTTTCTTTTCCCCCACCCACCCCTGTTTCTTTTCCCCACCCACCCTGTTTCTTTTCCCCCACCCACCCCTGTTTCTTTTCCCCCACCCACCCCTGTTTCTTTTCACCCACCCACCCCTGTTTCTTTTCCCCCTCCCACCCACCCCTGTTTCTTTTCCCCCTCCCACCCACCCACCCCTGTTTCTTTTCCCCCACCCACCCACCCCTGTTTCTTTTCCCCCACCCACCCACCCCTGTTTCTTCTCCCCCTCCCACCCACCCCTGTTTCTTCTCCCACCCACCCACCCCTGTTTCTTCTCCCCCTCCCACCCACCCACCCCTGTTTCTTCTCCAACCCCTGTTTCTTTTCCCCCTCCCACCCACCCCTGTTTCTTCTTCCCCTCCCACCCCTGTTTCTTCTTCCCCTCCCACCCCTGTTTCTTCTCCCCCACCCACCCCTGTTTCTTCTCCCCCACCCACCCCTGTTTCTTCTCCCCCTCCCCCCACCCCTGTTTCTTCTCCCCCTCCCCCCACCCCTGTTTCTTCTCCCCCTCCCCCCACCCCTGTTTCTTCTCCCCCCCTCCCCCCACCCCTGTTTCTTCTCCACCCACCCCTGTTTCTTTTCCCCCCTCCCACCCACCCTGTTTCTTTTCCCCTCCCACCCACCCCTGTTCTTTTCCCCCTCCCACCCACCCCTGTTTCTTCTCCCCCACCCACCCCTGTTTCTTCTCCCCCTCCCACCCACCCCTGTTTCTTCTCCCCTCCCACCCCTGTTTCTTCTCCCCCTCCCACCCACCCACCCCGTTTCTTCTCCCCCTCCCACCCACCCACCCCCGTTTCTTCTCCCCCCGAACCACCCACCCACCCCTGTTTCTTCTCCCCCCTCCCACCCACCCACCCCTGTTTCTTCTCCCCCTCCCACCCACCCACCCCTGTTTCTTCTCCCCCCACCCACCCACCCCTGTTTCTTCTCCCCCCACCCACCCACCCCTGTTTCTTCTCCCCCTCCCACCCACCCCTGTTTCTTCTCCCCCCTCCCACCCCTGTTTCTTCTCCCCTTGCACCCACCCACCCCTGTTTCTTCTCCCCCTTGCACCCACCCACCCCTGTTTCTTCTCCCCCTCGCACCCACCCACCCGTTTCTTCTCCCCACACCCACCCCTGTTTCTTCTCCCCCTCCCCCACCCCTGTTTCTTCTCCCCCTCCCACCCACCCCTGTTTCTTCTCCCCCTCCCCCCCACCCCTGTTTCTTCTCCCCCCACCCCTGTTTCTTCTCCCCCACCCCTGTTTCTTCTCCCCCTCACACCCACCCCTGTTTCTTCTCCCCCTCACACCCCCCCTGTTTCTTCTCCCCCTCACACCCACCCCTGTTTCTTTTCCCCACCCCTGTTTCTTTTCTCCCTCCCACCCACCCGTTTCTTTTCCCCTCCCACCCACCCGTTTCTTTTCCCCCTCCCACCCACCCGTTTCTTTTCCCCCTCCCACCCACCCCTGTTTCTTTTCCCCTCCCACCCAGCCCTGTTTCTTTTCCCCCTCCCACCCACCCCTGTTTCTTTTCCCCCTCCCACCCACCCCTGTTTCTTTCCCCCTCCCACCCACCCCTGTTTCTTTTCCTCCTCCCACCCACCTTGTTTCTTTTCCTCCTCCCCACCCACCCTGTTTCTTCTCCCCCTTCCACCCACCCCTGTTTCTTCTCTCCCCACCCACCCCTGTTTCTTTTCCCCCTCCCACCTGTTTCTTTCCCCCACCCTGTTTCTTTCCCACCCACCCCTGTTTCTTTTCCCCCCACCCACCCACCCCTGTTTCTTTTCCCCTCCCACCCACCCACCCCTGTTTCTTTCCCCCTCCCACCCCTGTTTCTTTTCCCCCACCCACCCACCCCTGTTTCTTTCCCCCCTCCCACCCACCCCTGTTTCTTTCCCCCTCCCACCCACCCCTGTTTCTTTACACCCTCCCACCCACCCCTGTTTCTTTCCCCCCACCCACCCCTGTTTCTTTTCCCCCCACCCACCCACCCCTGTTTCTTTCCCCCTCCCACCCACCCCTGTTTCTTTTCCCCTCCCACCCACGTTTCTTTTCCCCCACCCACCCCTATTTCTTCTCCCCCTCCCACCCCTGTTTTCTTCTCCCTCCCCTAAGCCACCCACCCACCCCTGTTTGTTCTCCCCCTCCCACCCACCCCAGTTTGTTATCCCCCTCCCACCCTCCCCTGTTTGTTCTCCCCCCTCCCACCCACCCCTGTTTGTTCTCCCCCACCCACCCACCCCTGTTTGTTCTCCCCCACCCACCCACTCCTGTTTGTTCTCCCCCCTCCCACCCACCCACCCCTGTTTGTTCTCCCCCCTCCCACCCACCCACCCCTGTTTGTCCTCCCCCCTCCCACCCACCCCTGTTTGTCCTCCCCCCTCCCACCCACCCCTGTTTCTTCTCCCCCCTCCCACCCACCCCTGTTTCTTCTCCCCCCTCCCACCCACCCCAGTTTCTTCTCCCCACACCCACCCCAGTTTCTTCTCCCCACACCCACCCCTGTTTCTTCTCCCCCCCTCCCACCCACCCCTGTTTCTTCTCCCCCCTCCCACCCACCCCTGTTTCTTCTCCCCCCTCCCACCCACCCCTGTTTCTTCTCCCCCCTCCCACCCCTGTTTCTTCTCCCCCTCCCACCCACCCCTGTTTCTTCTCCCCCTCCCACCCACCCCTGTTTCTTCTCCCACCCACCCCTGTTTCTTCTCCCACCCACCCCTGTTTCTTCTCCCACCCACCCGTTTCTTCTCCCCCTCCCACCCACCCCTGTTTCTTCTCCCCCTCCCCCCACCCCTGTTTCTTCTCCCCCTCCCCCCACCCCTGTTTCTTCTCCACCCACCCCTGTTTCTTTTCCCCCTCCCACCCACCCCTGTTTCTTTTCCCCCTCCCACCCACCCCTGTTTCTTTTCCCCCTCCCACCCACCCCTGTTCTTTTCCCCTCCCACCCACCCCTGTTTCTTTTCCTCCTCCCACCCACCCCTGTTTCTTTTCCTCCTCCCACCCACCCTGTTTCTTTTCCTCCTCCCACCCACCCTGTTTCTTTTCCTCCTCCCACCCACCCTGTTTCTTCTCCCCCTCCCACCCACCCCTGTTTCTTCTCCCCCTCCCACCCACCCCTGTTTCTTCTCCCAGTTTCTTCTCCCAGTTTCTTCTCTCCCCACCCACCCCTGTTTCTTTTCCCCCTCCCACCCCTTTCTTTTCCCCCTCCCACCCACCCCTGTTTCTTTTCCCCCCTCCCACCCACCCACCCCTGTTTCTTTTGCCCCTCCCACCCACCCACCCCTGTTTGTTCTCCCCCTCCCACCCACCCACCCCTATTTCTTTTCCCCCTCCCACCCCTGTTTTCTTCTCCCCCCCCCCAAGCCACCCACCCACCCCTGTTTCTTCTCCCCCTCCCTCCCACCCCTGTTTGTTCTCCCCCACCCACTCACCCGTTTGTTCTCCCACCCACCCACCCGTTTCTTCTCCCCCCCACCCACCCCTGTTTCTTCTCCCCCTCCCACCCACCCACCCCTGTTTCTTCTCCCCCTCCCACCCACCCCTGTTTCTTCTCCCCCTCCCACCCACCCCTGTTTCTTCTCCCCCCTAACACCCACCCACCCACCCCTGTTTCTTCTCCCACCCACCCTGTTTCTTCTCCCCCCTCACACCCACCCCCGTTTCTTCTCCCCCTCCCACCCACCCACACCTGTTTCTTTTCCCCACCCCTGTTTCTTTTCCCCCTCCCACCCACCCCTGTTTCTTTTCCCTCTTCCCCCTCCCACCCGCCCCTGTTTCTTTTCCCATCCCTGTTTCTTTTCCTCCTCCCACCCACCACTTTCTTTTCCCCCTCCCACCCACCCACCCCTGTTTTTTCCCTCCCACCCACCCACCCCTGTTTTTTCCCCCCCTCCCACCCACCCCTGTTCCTTTTCCCCCCCTCCCACCCACCCCTGTTCCTTTTCCCCCCTCCCACTCACCCCTGTTCCTTTTCCCCCCTCCCACCCACCCCTGTTCCTTTTCCCCCCTCCCACCCACCCCTGTTCCTTTTCCCCCTCCCACTCACCCCTGTTCCTTTTCCCCCCTCCCACCCACCCCTGTTCCTTTTCCCCCCCTCCCACCCACCCCTGTTCCTTTCCCCCTCCCCACCCACCCCTGTTCCTTTTCCCCCTCCCACCCACCCCTGTTTCTTCTCCCCCTCCCACCCACCCCTGTTTCTTCTCCCCCTCCCACCCACCCCTGTTTCTTCTCCCCCTCCCACCCACCCCTGTTTCTTCTCCCCCTCCCACCCGCCCCTGTTTCTTCTCCCCTCCCACCCGCCCCTGTTTCTTCTCCCACCCGCCCCTGTTTCTTCTCCCCCCCTCCCACCTACTCCTGTTTCTTCTCCCACCCGCCCCTGTTTCTGCTTGGCCAATGCTTGTTTGACTGGAGGCACTTAGACCCCTGCAGGAGCTTTTCTCAAGCGCCCCCTCCTGGGCATCACCATATTCTCAATGGCTGACACAGAAGCGGCCGTCCTACCCGCCCTCGCAGCTCTGGCGCAGCCTCGTGCCCTGACTGCACCCACCCTCAGGCCACCTCCCTCACACACAACTGTCTCCGCTGGGACGCAGTGGTGCTGGAACAATATTTAGAATGGGAGTGCTGCCATCAATATTACATCATTGAAGTCGTGGAGGTTGTGAAATATCCTAGCGTCACACAAGAATAAGTATAGCAAATGAGTAATGCCCATTCAGCAGGAGAGTAGTGAGGGTGTGGTATGTAGGTGGTGGTGCATTTTGAAGCACACTGTCGCAAATATATTACTAAAGCATGGTGTGGTAACACACAGTTATGTACAGACAGCACATTGTTTGCATTGAAATGGCCACACAATTGGCGCTGACAAGAGTCGCAGTTTTACCAATAGAACCCTAGCTCATAAATGATGTTGAAATCGGGCTTCAACAAATATTTATCATTTGTACGTCACCAAGTAAAGTGTTTGATTTGTTTTGATCCAAGGAAAATCTTTTTTGTATCTCTCACCCTTAAGAATTACAAAAAATGAGCATCACTTGTGCTTTTCAACTATTGTTTTCTTTAGAAATATTTATACAGTTCATTTACAGGCGTTTACATTTTGTTGTTTGTTAGAAAGAATCCGGCATCCCACAGACTTTTCTTTCCCGTTCCACTGTATCGCAGCAAGATTGTCAGATAGCTCACTTTACAAAATGCTCTAACTTTGCAGTTAAAGAAAAGTAAACGCCAATCACCATGTTAAAACAATATGCAGCAATTTGTCAAAAGACACACCTGCATTTAACTTGTCTTTGAACACACCGCAATTGCATCAAGATAAAAACTAAATTTAAAGACCTATTTATTTATCGCTCATCTGAACTCCAGCATAGTTATTCTGGGGGTGCTGCAGCATCCCCCGCACTCCTAATTTCAGCACCTATGCTGGGAAGGAGGCAGAGCGGCAACTCCTATGACGCCCTCTGACAGGACAGCTCTGACACAACAGTACCACATAGATTACACCACTCAACCTCCTACTCCGGTAGGCGAAGCTCTGAGGGACATATTCAACCCCACACCTAACAGTGCCCTGCTTATGGCGGCCTATGCACTACCACCGCACTTGTGCTGGGTCTGCCCCTGGGAGAGGAGCAAGCCAACACGGCTGCTACAATGTCACTTGCTGCCACCCTACAGGTTCTGCCCAGGCTTACCCAAGCCTGTTCAGATATGCCAGGCTTTATTAAATCTTCCTTTCCCACCTCCCTCAACACTCTGAGCACTTACCTAACCTTAGCTACATATTCCCCTCAAACCTCTAACATCAACCTCGATTTCAAACAAATCTTGTCCTAAACGTACCCACAGGACCAAGGACAAGAAGAAGAAGAAGAAGAAGGCAGCCGATTCTCAGTCCTCCACCTCTTGAACTACCCACCATATAGGTCATTACGGTCACTCTCTTTGGCTCCTGTTGAAGTGTAGTTCCAGCAACAAAGGACAGCCTCTTGTCGCGGCTCTGCAGCCAGAAGCCCAATCACATCGCCAGAAGGAGGACTGCCACATCATGATACAATTAGCCAGGTGCTACCTGTTTCCCTGACAACCATCCCTGACCCCGGGAGCAGAGCATGGTGGTGTAGGAAGCTGGCTGTCTATATAGTGTACCAAAATGAGGTGTGCTGTGTAGAGAGTCCAGGGATTCCTTACTGGTGTACAGGGGCTTGTTTTAACAATCCCATGGTGCTCTATTTGTGGTAGTGTGGTTGAGCAGCCTTACGCTTACCAGAGGGGAGTGTTAGGTATTTGTTGCACACACAAAGTCAATAAAAGAGACACACACTCAATAAGGAAATCGGACACAAATTACGAAAAATAACAGACTTTTATATTCATTTATACACCAAGATATTCGAGATTAGGTAAGTACTTTTCAAGTTAGCGATTTTCAGAAACAGAGAAAATACAGATGGCAGGTTTGAGGCATGAGCCTCGAACGCGGTAATGTTATCCTATGGGAAAAACAAACACTGCATAGGGGCACTCGCAATCGAGTTACAGGGTTGTTGTTAAGGTAAGTAGGGGTCAAGGTCCTTAAAACCATCAGCAGTTTCTTTTTACCTGCCATGGTGCGTCCAGGTGCAGAGGTGCTGGTCGCAGGGGTAGCCTCGAACGCTACCACTGAAGCAAAAAAAAGGCTACAAGTGGGGACTGGGGACTGGGGACCAGTCCGGCTGAACTCAAAAGGGGGCTCAGCTCTTGAGGGTCTCTGGAGAAAGTGTGCACCATCAGTAGGCTTGGACTCGAGCTGTGGGGCTCGGGTGTAGAGGTGTTTTGTCCAGTGGTTCGCTTTTGTTGGAGGCTCCTACCTTTTAGGTCGACCTGGAGATGAGGACAAAACAGGACAACCGGGCCACTCTCGATGATGGCCTCTCTGGTGCTATGTCCCATATCGGTAGGTCTGTCTTGGCGGTGTTGGTGTACGTGATGGACGCTAAGCAATCCTTGGCGGGTGCAAGGGCTCCAGTACTCTGGATATTGGTCCAGGGAGGCTCCTGGGGGTCCTGGCATCTCCAAACGTGGTAGGGATACAGATCTGACCTCCTGGAACACAAATACCTCCTCCTGGGATGCTTCTTCCTTGGTGAACTCGGGGGTCAGCAGAATGGTGTACTGGGTCAAGGCAGTCGGTGTATGCAGGCTGTAGGGAAGTGGTTCCTCCACTTCAAAGGAGACACTGGCTGGTTGGCAAAGTGCTGGCAGCCCTCCGAGTTTTTGAGGATGCACAGCTGCAGGACAAGTCGTGTTGTTGGAGTTATCGGGACAGGAGCAGGCAGGCAGGGTTTGGTGCCCAATCCACTGCTAGTCCACATTGTTTCTGGCCTCGGAGAGTGTGGGCTGTCACCTGCAGGGGGTCAGAAACATGTCTGTGGTGTAAGGCTGGATGATACCAGCCAGCCAGCACACTAAATAGTGGTAGGTTTTTCAGGGGGCACCTCTAAGGTGCCCTCTGGGTGCATGTCATAATAAATCTTGTACTGGCAACAGTAGAGATTTATTAAGACAAGATGTTTGATACCAAACACCATAGGTTTCAGTAAAGCCATCATGTAGCTGGGAAACTCGTAATGACCAGTGCTTATTACATATACTTAAGATGGCTTTTCTGTTCACTTGTACCATCTAGTAAGTGAACTAGACAGCACAGTGGCATACCTGCTTATGCAGATATGCCCTCACTTGTAATATAATTTACCCTGCCTTAGGCTTACAAGGCCTGCTGTATGGGTGACTTACATATATGTCACACAAGAAAAAGCTACGGGTCCGGATTAGAGGGAGGTTAAATAACTGTGTGAATGTACTCTACCATACACAATGGGGGATTTCCCTTTTCAGGACGGTTCCCCTCACACACCAGAGGTGTCATGCTTCATCATGGGGGTGCCTCCTCACGCATTGTAGAGAGGGGGTTGTAGCCCACGCAAAGACTAGGTCTTTTGCGTGAGGAGGCACCCCATGATGAAGCATGACACCTCTGGTGTGTGAGGGGAACCGTCCTGAAGGGAAATCCCCATTGTGTATGGTAGAGTACATTCACACAGTTATTTAACCTCCCTCTAATCCGGACCCGTAGCTTTTTCTTGTGTGACATTAATTTGATGGGGAGTTAGCTTACGCAGGTCCTTAAAACTCCTCCAGCCCTTAAGTGTATTGACTTACATATATTACATTCAGTGATTTTGGCATGGCACAAAGTGAGTGTGCCATGGCGTGTTTTCATTCATGGTTTGCACCATGACACGTAGTCTGCAATTGCAGTCTGCATGCAATTTGTATGGGGGTCCCTTAGGGTAGCATAATATATGCTGCAGCCCGTAGGGACCCTCTTTGGTACCCATGCCCTAGGTACCAGGGGTGCCACTTACTAGGGACTTACATGGGTGCCAAAGTGTGTGCCAATTGTGTTACAATTAGACCATTTTACCTTCTTTTAGGGAAAGAGCACTAGCACTGGGGCCGGGTTAGCCGGGACCCTGTGCACATCAGTCGAAAAACATCCGTGCCAGCAGAGGTGACCATGAAAAAAGGGGCCCTTTCCTACAGGTGGCGGCAGCTAAATCCTAATAGTTTAACACATGCCAAAATTGGAACTTGACGAGTGAACATGTGAGCTCAAATGAGCTCTGAAATGCATTACATGTAGGTGTCAGTGCAGTAATGCGGGGATGAAGGCTAATTTGCGTTAGTCTAACTCCAGGTGAGGTACTCTTGGCAGAACTAAATGTAAAAAGGCTGCTGCTACATATCGTTTTGATGAAATTAACTAGACTAGGGTGAAAGGAAGTTATATTTACTGTTACACACTCACTCACTTTTGTGGCTCAGTATCTTACTCTGGCACACCCTCAGACCTCCAAAATAACCCTTACATGGTAAGTGCCATAACCTAAAATGATATGATCATGTTACAAAATATGTTGTGTGGAATCCAAGGTTAGCACCAGCCATGGTGCCACTGGTTTACCAAAGTCCTATTCCCTGATCACAAAATGTTAGATTTTAATACCACACAGAGGTCAGTGAGAAAAGTGCACACTACTGACACCTGCATGAGCCCCAGGAGACCAGTTCAAATTACAGAAAGGCCATATCAGCCTTTCATCTTTACAAGGTTGATAAATTGTGGACCATTACAGTGGGTAACAGTAATACTGATGTTTACAGTTTTTCTATATTCATAAATAGCAAAAGCTTCATTCAATCGCTACAAAGAAAATGCAAGGAATGGGTTATTAGTACTACAAGAAGGCCACATGACCTCCTCTTCTGCGTTTAGTCAATATAAATACCTAATGGTGTAGCCGATCACCGACATATCAATCAGGAAAAGACCATGAACCACATATTTTTTCAGGAACATGTTGCCTTACATATTTCAAAAAGAACAATTGATGGAAAGAATGTTGAACAGTGTTAAACATTCACCCCAGTACTGAGATCTGGGCCTAAATCCATCGTTTTTTGGCTCCCCATGCCATTCCAGATTAGACTCAGCCATATGCAAATCAGTCTTAACCCTGCTCCCTATGGGAACAGTCCAGCCCGAACTGCCAGGCCAGAACCTCCCTGGACTGGAAAAAAGCATCCTAGGACTAGCTATATTTTTGTTTTTGTATGGTTTTCCCATTACATCTCCCACTTTGTAGTGGATATTTTCCAGCCACTTCCCTCGACCACTTCATCATTTACATCTAAGGCTCTCATTGAGTGGCCCAATAAATTCTGGTATGTGTGGTAACTTCTGTTACCGTGCATACGGAAATAATATGTTTTGCGGCGAACACCGCTCTTCAGCAGTTTTCTCCAAATACATTTTGGCAGGTCAACCAGCCAAAATGTATCAGGGAAATATCTGGATTCAAGCTAGCCTGGCTGATGAGGGTTGATACCCCGAAACCGGTCCTAGGATGCTTGCTTAGGGTCCGGGGAGGACATGGCTTGGCAGTTCGAGCTTGACTGTTCCCATTAAGCACAGGGTCAAGACTGATGTGCATGTGGCTGGGTCTAAACTGGGGTGGCATGGTGAGCAGAAGAACGATGGATTTAACCCAGATCTCTTGACTGGGGGTGAATGTTTTGATTTGTTCTGCATTCCGTCCATCATTTGTGTGTCTTTTGCATTCTCGCCCTAAGTGCGCCAGGTATGCCCAGACGTGGGTCCCGGGCTCACTGTGCCACTGAATTCAAGGTAGCCTGGCTGATGAGGGGTGAAACCCCGAAACCAGTCCTAGAATGCTTGTTTCCGGTCCAGGGAGGACCTGGCTTGGCAGTTCGGACTGGACTGTTCCCATGAGGCCCAGGGTCAAGACTGATTTGCATATGGCTGGGTCTAAACTGGGGTGGCGAAGTGAGCTAAAGAACAATGGATTTAACCCAGATTTCTTGACTGGGGGGTGAATGTTTTAATTTGTTCTGCATTCCGTCCGCCACTTGTGCGTCTTTTGCCTCACATATTTCAGCATACCTCCCACACAAAAGAAGACTTCCAAAACAGTAATGCTGTATAGATGCGTGCATTGTGCTAAGTGTCCGTTACTATCTCCAGGCACCGCTCGGCATTCTTTCTTGATACTCTTCGCAGACAAAACTGGGCTGGGGGTTAGGGCAGGATTAGATTGTTGAACAGGCTTTAAAGTAGACGATGACAGTAATCCTCTGTTCCAAGGCTGCAGCAATCACAGTTAAACTTATTCTTAGGCGTCCCTTGCTAATAACGTGCCAGTTCGTGACAAGCCTAGACAAATTGCGTCCCTGCTTAAGATAAGATTAAAACAATGTGGAAAACCTAACTTTAACGCACCGAGGCCAAACTTGGAGACACAAAGTAGTCCAATGCGCCAACTTGCTTGCTCCTAGCTGGGCATCACCCCAGGGCATCTTGACTAACGTTGCATTTCAAGTTCAGGAGCAGGACCTCTCAGGCCTTTACCACTTTGCAGTGACTCTGGTGACTCTGGACCACTTCTGAGCTAAGACGAGAGCTGGCGGGCACCACCAGCAAGTGTCCCAGGAGAGGAGGCCGAATGTCGCTTCTCGCAGTACCACAAAATGCTTGGACCAGCCCTGTGTTTACCAATGGGAACGACTCCGTGGACTAGTCCAACACTCCAGCTACAGTGTCCGCCATCTGTTCGCTGCAGCAGAATGTAGCAATGTCATTGAAGGTGAGGAGGACTTTTTGTTGGGATTTTCTAGAGGTTCACTGTTGTCCGTGACGTCACCTCTCACTGGAGCAAGAGGCAAAATCTTAACTGGGACACTTAGCAGTAAATACAAGAACATAGGCTGAGGGCGTCCTATGCAGATAGGACAGGGGCAAACTCGGATGCAAACCTGTCACTGCCCTGTATGTGGCCCATTGTTCCCCAACTCTTCCTACATTTCATTGGGAGTTGTTGTATAGTACATGCGCGGTTTACGAGACCTTTCTGGGACATGAAGCAAAAGCTTGTGTTTTCTTGACCTTTTGTAATTGCTACAAACTGGAGGCCTTTACTTTTTAAAACATTACAGATCACACCACTGCATTTGTTTCTGTGTATTTCAAGATTAAAATATGTTTTTATGTAAAATGTAAGTCTTGCAGCCTGAGGGCTCTTTCTGCCACGCAGTAATGCTACCCCTAGCTTTTGTGAGGATGAAGACAATAATAATCATTTTATGCAGTGGCAACTTTAGTAACTGAAACTAACACCTCTTCTTTTGAGAAATATTTGACATAACTTTATTGATGACACAGGTTGGGTTATGTTACAGGCGATCAAGGTGTCAGCGGTGGGTTCAAGGTAACAGCTGACGCCCATCCTTAGAAAGCATGAGCTATTCCATTTGCTTCTTCATTTACCATTTAAATTTCAAGTTCATAAACTGTAAACGGCTCCAATCTTTCGAACTTTTTGATTTGTAACGCATTACATGTAAAGAGCTCAAACCTTTCCAACATTTAATTCAATTAAAAAAAACATTCTGACAAGTCTGAGTGAGCCAAGACCAGTCTCCACTGCTGCTCAGGATTCCAGCTGTCCCTTGAAGAATTAAGGAATGCGGTCACTTTCATTCTCATGCCCTGCCATAATATGGTCAGGTACTGCCGAGTCCCCCTCCCTTACTCAATTAAGCCACCTTTTACTTCCACCCTTGGGGGCCCCCCATAGGCCAGTCAGATACACCGCCCTCTTCCCCCAAGGCAACAACGTAAACAACACACCAGCTTGGGTTAAGGGTCGTAAAGCCCAGCCGTATTTTATTTCATAACCATAAACAAAAACATTGAAATCAATATTTACACCATTTATACAATACACAGAAAGTCAGGGCCATTACATTAATATATACAGTGTGTCATTTGGCTATCCTTAACATGTTTCTAATACATAGCCATTCCTATCATACGCTAAGTGATCAGCAACATTATCTTTCTGCGTATCCCTGTTTGAGCCTACGGCAAGGTCAATGACTGGTCCAAGATCAAGATCAAGCTAGGTCCCACTTGCGCAGGAGGCCCAGTTCGCCGGAAGGTTACCTCACCCCGGGCACCCCCTGCGCCCTCAACATTATCTCCATAAGGGGCTGTGCAGTTATGCCCAGCTTACTTGTACCCTTGCGCGTGTGTGGGGGTTGGCCAAAAAAGCCTACCGGAAGCGGAACTTCCCCTCCCCCTGCACCCTTCCAGCCCACCGGCTGTTTCTGCCCCTGAAGTTCCATGAGAGACCATCAGTCCCCCCCTCAGGCGTCCCCATTTGACAATGGTGATGCCTGCTAAGGACCGTAAGCTATGCCCACCAATCATGACCTTACCGCCTGACCAAGGAATAATACATAATTTCTTACATAAAATACGACAAGATGCCGCCCCAAAAGGAAAAATCGGTTAACACAATAAACGATTGCTTTGTTACATTACCTACTATGACAAACAAGAGAAGCAAACTACACATTCACAAACGTTCTGCCTCAGGGGATGGTGGGTGGGGGAAAAAGCTTCCAGTAAAGGCCTCGGCTCAAGGCCCTTGTGTCCCTTCAGGCTGTGGAGCAGCGAAGAAAGAGACCGATCCGCCGCTCCACAGCCTTTTATTCTCAATCCGGCCGGGGAGCCGGTTGGAACCGGCTTCCCGGCCGTATGCCCCACGTATGACCCGGAAGCGCTCCTTGCGCTTCCGGTTCAAAAGCCCGAATGTCCAATCAGGCGCAAGCGAGGATGGAGGCCGCCCGCGTCACTACTGTGCGCGGTGACCCCGATCACCGCCTGAACTCAGGGGGGACCGGGGCAACCGCCATACTCGGCGGCGTGCCCGAGTCCTGGTCCCGCCTCTGTATATGGTCAGGTACTGCCAAGTCCCCGACCCTTACTCAATTAAGCCACCTTTTACTTCAACCCTTGGGGGGCCCCCCATAGGCCAGTCAGATCCACCGCCCTCTTTCTCCAAGGCAACAACGTAAACAACACACCAGCTTGGATTAAGGGTCGTAAACCCCGGCCGTATTTTATTTCATAACAATAAACAAAAACATTGAAATCAATATTTACACCATTTATACAATACGCAGAAAGTCCGGCCCATTACATTGATATATACAGTGTGTCATTTGGCTATCCTTAACATGTTTCTAATACATAGCCGTTCCTATCATAAGCTAAGTGATCAGCAACATTATCTTTCTGCGTATCCCTGTTTGAGCCTACGGCAAGGTCAATGACTGGTTCAAGATCAAGCTAGGTCCCACCATCCTACCGGAGTGACCTTGCGCAGGAGGCCCAGTTCGCCGGAAGGTTACCTCAACCCGGGCACCCCCTACGCCCTCAACATTATCTCCATAAGGGGCTGTGCAGTTATGCCCAGCTTACTTGCGCCCTTGCGCGTGTGCGGGGGTTGGCCAAAAAGCCTACCGGAAGCTGAACTTCCCCTCCCCCCGCACCCTTCTAGCCTACCGGGTGTAACTGCCCCTGGAGTTCCATGAGAGACCATCTGTCCCCCCCCCCCCAGGCGTCCCCATTTGACAATGGTGATGCCTGCTAAGGACCGTAAACTATGCCCACCAATCAACACGAGCTGACAGACGACGAACTGCTGCAAGCTTCCCCCCTGCAGGACAGAATGTAGAAACTGCAAGTCAAATCAGGGAGAGAAAAAACAACCGCAAGTGACCCACAACAACTCTAGAGAATATGCAGCCGCACATAGCGCTTGTAACAGTCTGAGGACCACCTACCAATCCTCTGTACCACACTCCCAGAAAAACCCCTGGCCGCTGCCTCAGTGGCGGCCCCTATTCTGAAGGAGTGTGTCCCAAAACTGACTGGGTCCAAACCGGCCGCCTTGATGACCGCACCCATGACCCTCATGAATTGAAATGTAGTGAGCGGGGTCGCATCTACATGCATTAGTAATGCCCCCCCGCGCCTTGTGGCCTGTGTTCCGGGAACACTTCCAGGTTGGCGATGGGGCAGCAAGTGCTCCCCTCCGCAACACCACTCCGTCCCCTCTACCCTCCTGATCGGTCTTAGATCTGGGAATGGATATGAATAAGGAGTCACCCTGCACTTTTACGTGATTGAACTGCAGTCCCCGTGCCAGTTCCTTTTATTTTTTGCCACCAGTTCCCCAATCTTGAAAGCGCCATAGAACGCCAGAGAAAAAGAGGTTTTAAACAGGAGCGCTTCACCCGCTGACTTACAAACCTGACTCAGCACACCAAGCAATGCTGACAAAATGTCAATACCAATCGGGCGCCTCACATCTGGTTGGGAACCTTGCAGGCGCTGCCACCCCTTCAGCGCTTTTCTTACTATGAATGTGCTGGTGGGGTCACACCTACCCTTTACTCTTGCGAAAAAGGAAATTGCCACTATATGTCGCCGTGCTGATGCCACTGAGCGCCCCCCATCCTTCATTGCTCTCGAGAAGGAAAACACTGCCCCAGTATCATGCCAGGCCTCCTCCCATCCCTCTCCCAAAAAGTTGCAGTAAGCCCCAAACACCCCTTCATATGCCCTCCTGGTCCTGGGTGCTAGGCTAGCTGCCATGAGGTCCGGTAATTGGGGGCACCAAGCTGCCAAAGCTGGTCTGGGAAAGGCGTTGGGTTCTCTGCCGCTTCTGGGTGGTGGGACCTGAACACCTGCATCTTAAAGCGAGAGAGCACGTCAGCAGCATGATTCAATACACCAGGGACATGTTTTGCCCTAAACAGCAGATTTAACCTCCTGCACAACAGTATTATTTCTTTCAACAGTCGCAGGATCATCATACACTTTGCCGATTGAAGGTTGATGCACTCTACCACAGACATGTTGTCAGACGAGAAGACCACAGATTGGTTTCTCAGCTGCTCTGGCCAGATGGACAATGCCACTAGGAAGGGAAACAACTCCAGGAAACCAATGTTACCTGTGAGCCCGGATTCCACCCACCATGCTGGCCAGCACTGCGCCACCCATGATGGACCTAGAATGGCGCAGAATCCTTCGCTACCTGCAGCGTCAGTCATTAGCCCTATCTCCGGGCTGGATCTGGGTGGGCTGGGCCACATTACCTTGCCATTGAAATCACGCAGGAATGCCATCCAAATCCGCATGTCCTGCCTGACCTCACTGGATAACCTGGTGTGGTGATGCTTTTCTTTGAGACCTGACATAGCCTGGGCAATGGTGCGTGAGAATGGCCGTGCCATGGAATGACTTTTAATGCAAAATTTAACTGTCCCACTGTTTGCTGGAGCTGGTGCAGCGTAACCTTCTCCTTCCTCAGGCATTGCTGCAATGCTGACCTGAACGCGGAGATTTTTTCCTTTGGCAGGCGTGACACCCGTTGTACTGAATCCAATTCTATCCCCAAGAATTCGATCTCTGTGGTTGGCCTGACCATCTTACCTTGCGCCAAAGGCACACCAAAGTCCTGCATGAGCGCACAGAAATTCTGCAGTGCCCAAACGCACTCTTGAGAGCCTGGTGCTCCCAAGAAAAGGAAATCATCTAGGTAGTGTAGGACTGACTGGTGGCCCGTCACCTGCCTGAAAACCCATTCCAAAAAGGAACTGAACTTCTCAAAGTAAGAGCAGGAAACAGAACACCCCATAGGCATACATTTGTCCATGTAGTATTTCCCTTGGAACTGGAAACCCAGCAGGTGAAAATCTAGTGGATATACCGGCAAAAGGCGGAAAGCTGATTCGATATCCGATTTTGTCAAGAGTGCGCCAGGTCCCAGCCCCCTAAGCATTTCAACTACCTGATCAAAGGATGCATATCTGACCGTGCACAACTCCCCATCTATGGCGTCATTCAGGGATTGGCCCCTGGGGGCCGATAGATTGTGAATCAAACGGAACTCCCCCTGCTCCTTCTTGGGAACAACCCCCAATGGGGAGCACACAAAGCCCTCCACTGGTATGATGTCAAATGGGCCTGCCACTCTGTCCAACCTTAATTCCTTTTCTATTTTTGCTGCCGCCACCCCATTATTGGACCTCACAGATAGTTGGTTCCGACAATGTGAAACCCCTATGTAGCCAGGTGCAGGGATTCTGAAACCTTCCCTGAAACCTTACAATAAAATTCTAGCTGAGTTGGGGCAATTGTACTTATTCAGCCATGGGATCGGAGCACTGGTTATGATGGGGGACTGGGCCTTGGTGAGTGATACACCCTCAATCCTGCTTTTTGCCTCCTTTGTCCTTTGATTTTTTGAAACACTTGGACTCGGGGTGTGAGGTGTGGCCACAGAAAGAACATGCATGTTTAAACTTGCATGTGCCTGCCGCTCTGGTGCATGAGCGCTTGTTAAAGTCCCAACATGCCCCCTTTTTTCCCCCACCCCCGAGCTAACTGGGGGGTCTGACCGAAAGGACTGTCCCTGCGAGCTGTCCTGTGCCCCGTACTTCATGTGACTCAACCATAAAATCATATCAATTTGGTCCCAATTAAGGGCAGGGTCAGTTGCCTTTGCTCTTCTAAAATCCTTATCGTATTCCTTCCATCCCACACCACCATATTCATTATGCGCACAAGCAATCCTATTCTGGTAACATGCCATTTGTGTGCCCAAACCCGGGAAACGTTCAGACATTGCCATATAATTAGAGAAACCCTTGAACCAATTGAACAGGGTCTCATCCACCTTCTTCTTTTGTAGCCAACTAGACCACTCCCTTGTGTGTGCCCACTCCTTGTTCTTTTTAGCTTCTTCCCTCTCAGCATTGTCTATCAACAAGGAAAACATATTGACATACTCCCCCTTCCAAATTTTTTCTCTTACTTCCTGTGAAACATGCCTTCCCAAACGGTCCCTAGAAGAGCGCAACTCGCCCAAACCTAACATTGGCAACGTCTGAGGCATACCTGCTGTTGGTGCTTCTGGTGCTTTCGTCTTCCCCGCGTCCAACGGCGTGCTTACTGCGAGAGGGACTCCTCCAGTCGCCGTAGGTGCCGCTCTGCTAGACACTGCACTCCCTGCTGACACCGTCTGCCCCTCTCCTGCCTTAGCCCCCGCAAACTGCGCCACCATTTTCTTAGCTTTCTCCAGTGCGCTCTCTTCACTACGCAATGTCCCCACACCTGTTGCTGGGGTCCAGGTACCTGCCTTCTCCAACCATGGTAAAACTGCTGCTAAACTAGCTATCAAATCAGGCCGCCCTGGCGCACCCCCCGATGGGCCCTTTCCCGCAGGGATGCTTGGGGCTTGGGATTGGTACCCGATGTATCTGGTTGACTACCCCCCTCGGTACCAGGTGGGCCCTCTCCCACAGGGATGCTTGGGGCCTGGGGCGGGGGATTGGTACCAGATGTACCTGGTTGACTACCCCCCTCAGTACCAGGTGGAATCACATTACCTGCTACCTGCGGCACTGCCGCCACTGGGGCTGCTGGTGCCACCCCCTCTGCTCCCCCCACCCTCGGTGGCGACGGGGCGTGGCTCCCCCCTCTCCTATCTGTAGCCCTTTTGGGCACCGAGGGAATGTCACCTTAGGGGCCACTCCCGATCGTCTGGGCCTGTCCTCCGCCCCATCCTGTCCATCCACTCTGCTCCTCAGCTCCGCTAAGGCTTGCCCCATGTCCTCCATTTTTTGATTCATGGATTCCATAAAAATGTCCATGCGTGAGCGCTGTTCGCTCCTCTTTGCCTTAGGGGCCATTATACAGACAGGAGTCACCTCCGCCTTGCACTCACTAAAACATTATATCCCCCTGACTTCAACTCCTTTAAGACAAGGGCACCACAGCACCAGGAGAAATACTTACTAACAACAACACCAGTCTCCTTAAGTTTTACAGCTGCTCACTCCACACCAAGGGTAAAAACACACTAAAAACAAGGGCACTCCTCTTGTGACCACACCACAATACTTTGTTTAGCAAAACAAAGCCCCCGCTCCCCACAAAAGTGTCTCCAGCGCAGCACAGAACAAACAGCAGCCCCCTCAACAACAAACCCCTTCACCTGGAAAATCCTGGAGTTTGTAGCAGGGACTGCCCAAGATCATTAGTGTGCCTGGATGCCAACAACCAGCTGGAGCCACCACCGCAACACCAATCGTGCGGGGCAGGCGAGTATTCACTCAGCCAGCGTGGCTCTCAGCTGTTACAGATGGCACACTGGTAGGGACAGGCTGCAGCTCCACACAATGCCCAAAATGCTGTCCCAAAAATCTGCTCCAATCTCCTGCAGTAGGGGCAGGCTGCAGCTCCACACAATGTCCAAAAAACGCCATCCCAAAATCCACTTTAATCTCCTGCAGTAACACAAGAAGGTGAGGGGAAGAAAAAACGAAAAGCCAGTCGCCGCCGAAAATCGGGCCGAAATCCTGCAGGGGAAACAAAAGAAAAAGCTTCCAGTTAAGGCCTCGGCTCGAGACCCTTGTGTCCCTTCAGGCTGTGGAGCGGCGAAGAAAGAGACCGATCCGCCGCTCCACAGCTTTTTATTCTCAATCCGGCCGGGGAGCCGGTTGGAACCGGCTTCCCGGCCGTATGCCCCACGTAGGACCCGGAAGCGCTCCTTGCGCTTCCGGTTCAAAAGCCCGAATGTCCAATCAGGAGCAAGCGAGGACGGAGGCCGCCCGCGTCACTACTGTGCGCGGTGACCCTGCCTGAACTCCGGGGGACCGGCGCAACCGCCATACTCAGCGGCGTGCCCGAGTCCTGGTCCCGCCTCTGTATGATTCCTTGTAACTTAGGGAATCCTCTTTCAATTCCCTGATCCATCATCTAAAGGCACTTGTTTTAGATAGTCTTAGAATCACCATCTAAGTCTGCCATATAACTGTAAAAACTAAATTCTTAAGCATTAGACACCAGCAAAATTATTATACATTAGTTGAGTCGGAGGGTAGGAAAGATGTTGGCTGCAAAAGAAGCAGAGAACATTGAGATGGTCCTCCACTAACGTCCCCCAGTGATGCCATCTTAGGGGAGGAATGTTCTGCTTGGTGCCCCGATGGCACTCTGAGAAGCACAGAATTCCTCCTTTACCAGGGGAGCAGCACTACATTGCTGACCTCTCTGTTGTCACCACTTGGGTGACGTGGCTAGCTGTATATCCTTCGCCACCAGTTGGCTATCCTAAGATTTATTGCTGTCTTCATTAGGCTGTCATGAAGAACAATATGGACACTCGGGATGCATTAAATGACGTCTGGCCAGTCAGGAGACCGTCCTATAGACCTGGTCTTGTCCAAAGCCGTGTGTTGGCACTGGACAGTGAAAAATGCTCAATGCTCTTGTCTTTAGAGTTAGCATCTGCCTGAAAC